>NHZP01000044.1:0-382713 GCA_003313425.1 Pseudopyrenochaeta lycopersici
CTCTAGGAAATACTTCTTCTCCTCTATAGTTAGTTTTAAGACTACTAGTAGTAATATTATTTATAAAAAGAATAGTATATAGCTAATAATCTTTTATAATCTTTATAACTACTTACTAAAAGACTATAACTAAGTTAGTTACGCCTTAAACTATTATATAGTATTAAAGTAAACTAACTAGCGTATAAAAGGTAGTTATATCTTTACTATTTAGATAAAGTATAATCTAGTTATATCTTAAGAATAGATCTATAAGAGACAGAATATAGTATCTATTAAAATGCTTAGAGAATTTATCTACTATTAGAGGTAGATTAGTATCTCTAAGAGATACTGCGTTTATCTTAATTAACCTAAGTATTATCTAATAACTCTTATCCTTCTTTTTAACTAGAAACTATAAGTTTCTATACTAACTAGTATATCTTTCTAGTACCTCTTAATTAAGTCTATTATTAAATATTATAACTACTTCTTCTTTAATAGCTTACGCTATTAGGAATAATTTTTCTTACTAAGCTTTATATGTAATAGTCTATATCTTATATAGAGGATATATATCCTTAATAATTTATTCTATCTTAGAGAAAGTAAAAGTAATTACGCCTTCTCTATTTATTAATATTTTAATAAATAACTAAACTTTTAATTTTATTAACTTAGATCTAAACTTTTACAAGGCTAGCCTTTCTAGTATTAATCTTATACTTTATAAGAATACTATATATCTATACTCAAAAAGGTAATTAAAAGGTCTAATATTAAGAGGTCTTAGACTTTTTCTTAAGAGTTATAGTTTAATAGTATATTACTTATAATCCTTACGCCTAAACTCCTTAATATCTAATACTATAGAAATATCTATAAGTTATACCTTATTAGCTACTCTTTTATATAAGGTATTAACCTAACTATTTATATACTTTCTTCTCTTTTCTTATTACGCCTAACAGTTAAGTTTATATATAACTAAAAAAGACTCTAATTCTTATATAACTAAAAGATCCTTAGAGGCTCTAACTCTATAGCTTATTACTTACTTTACTTATTCTTTAAATTACTACTTATTATTAGTTATAAAAATAGGTAAAAATTTACTAAATCTAATGGAAGCTTTTATAAACTTAGCCTCTTAAATATACTTAACTTAAGTATAAGATAAATAAGATTCTAAACTAAAATATTATCTTAGGTATCTTCTCTTAAATCTAATACTCCTCCCTAAAAAGAGTATCTACTATATATTTTCTTTATCTTTAGGAGCTAGTATATAGTCTCTTAGATGTAGTAGAGTAGAATTAGAGGCTATAAAGATAGCGTTTCTGTCTCTATTCTTAGAAATAATCCTATATATAATTCTTTTATACACGTTATACTAAATTAATAATCTTACTAAAGCGCACTAAGGTCTACCTAAAATTACTAATCTTATTAGGTTTTAAATAATCCTAAAGTAACTAATAATAGTTACCTCCCCTACTTTAACTAGAACGCTCTACGTAGGTCCTATAAAAAGATTAGTACTTCTATTTATAGTAACTACTCTATCTTAATATAAGCTACTTTACTTATAGTCTTTATATATAAGCTTTAATACCTTAGCTGCACTATATCTTAAAAAGTTTATATATACGCTAGTATTAATAAAATACTTTACTATATACTTATTAAATAAGGCCTAGTAGGTTAGAAGGTTATACTATACGTAGGCTATACCTATCTTCTTTTAAATTATTATAGCTTCTTATTTAGTAAGATTAACTAAAGCTTTATACTAAGTATTATATATTCCTAAGACTTTATACCTAGTTTAGGTATTAAAAGTCCTAAATTATATTAAGTTAAGCCCTAAATTTAGTCCTTTTTTAAGACTAATAGTCTCTAATTAATTTAATTTAACCTTTCCTTTATTAGAAAAATACCTCTAAATATCTCTAATAATATAGGCAGACGTAAAGTTATATAAGGTAAAGTACTATAGTATTAGCTAATTAGGTTCTAGTAGGTCCTACTTCGCTAACCTAGTAATTACTAATTAGCTAGCTAGCTTAATACTTAATTCTGCAGCGTTTACGCTAGCTAATAACGCAGTAGGCTTATTAATTACTTTTAATATATTTCTAACTTATTTTTAAAGCTAATATTAGCTTATAAGGTCCCTAAAAGTTATACTACGCACCTCCTAATATAGTATAGTAGTAGTAATATAGTTTAGATACAGGCCTAGTAAATAATAGAGCTCTATATTAGTAAAGCTATTATTCTAGTTCTTCTTTTTCTTATTCTAACTAATAAATTTAAGCTTAGCTTTTAAATCTTAAAAGCTTCTATTATTATCTAGAGGCTATATAAGAAAGAATAGCTTATTATAGGCTTAGCTAGTAAATAGAATTAGCTCTATTTATTTAAATTCTTTAATATCTATTAGTTTAAATATAGTATTACTTCTTATAGTAGGTATATAATAGTGTTTAACTATAACTTACTTTAGTTACTTAGAATAAGGAGGTTTAGTAGGAGCTTACTTCTAAACTTTACTCTACCTAACTTTCTTAAGAACTAGATCTTTCCTAACATTCTAACGCGTTTAAGAACGTATTACTATATAAGTTAAGCTAGTATTTACTACTTCTTCCTTAAAAGTACTAAGAATAATATCTTAAGATATAACTTTATTAAGAGCAAAATACGCCTTAGTTAAGCCTCTTAGTAATATCCTAACATTCTAAAAGTTTAGAAGATCCTTAGCTAGGCTTATAGCTGCCCTACTATATCTATCTTCTATAATTATATTTATATTAAGACTAACTACCTTTTATTACTGCGCAGCTAGTAGTCTAAGCTTTTAATGTTAAGTAGGCCTTAAGTCTACTCTATTAAACTTCTCTAGATATACTACTAATACTAGCTAATCTAGAATATTATTAGTAACTCTATAATACTCTTAAATTTTCTATTTTAACTAATAGAGCTATAGCGTTTAGGGTGTAGTTCCTTAGATTTGCCTTAACCTCTTATATAAAGGACTAAAATAGTAAGTCTTATATCTAACTTCCCTATTCTACTTAAAGCTAATCTAGCTAAGATATAAAAGTAGCTAATATAGCTTATATTCTCTAGTAATATAACTAAGAAGGTTATATATATTATAAGTATTTTAATATTTACAGCCTTAGATAGTAATCGCGCCTTACTAAGGATTTAAGTTATAAAGAGCTATTATTACGTAAGAGCTATTATTCCTTTCTAATAGTAGCTGCTTAGTATTATCTTTTAAGATAACTTAGCTAATAAAGTACACGTACGTAGCTAGGTTCCTTAGAATCTAACCTAGTTTAAGATAAACTATAATCTTATTAACTTTAGCTAGGCTAATCTTTTAGTTACTAAGAGCTAAAATAAGGTCTTAAACTTCTAGATCTACACTAGGTAGAAGAGTAGGCCTAGCTTCTTCTTAAACCTTACTTTTCTTATAGTTATTAACTGTATTTTTTAGCTGCTTAGCTATTAATATTTTCTTTTCTTAATCTAAGATCTAGTATATAAGCTTAGCCTCTCTTTCTATATAGCTAAGGGATATCTGTTTTATCCTCTCTCTCTAGCAGTACACGCGCTTAAGATATGTATAAATCTTCTTAATATTAAAACTTTCTAGCTTATCTAGAATTAGTCCTTTATATATATAGATAAAGATTATATCTTAGTCTTCTCTTAGAAGGCCTCTAGCGAAAAAGAAGCTAGCCTATCTTAACATAAGTGTTACTATACGCCGCGAAGTTAGTTAAATACTTAGATAGTCCTAGGAATTTTCTTAATATCTTAGAAATATAGGTCTCTAAAAACACTTACGTTCCTATACGTTAAGCTATATCTTAATTATACTAATACTCTTTTATTACTTCTTAAAGCTTCTTCTAGTCTAGTACTCTATATAGCCTTATTCTCTTAATAAAGCTTCTATATATAGTATTATAGAAATCTAAAAAGATTCTTATCTTTTAATAGTTATTATAGCTGCTATTATCTGCCTAGTAATTAAAATTATCTAAGAACTTAGTAATATCTTTTCTTATAAATAGAGAGTCTTTCCTCGCTAGCCTTATAGGCACGAGTACTTTACTAGTATCTATAGTATGTTTCTTAATAACCTTAATAGCAGGCGTAAGGTCTAATCTAAATAATAGTAAATCTAGTATTAAGTTAGCTATAAAGATAGCTAAAGGCTAAATCCTAAATAGGCTGCTACAGCCCTTTAGTATAACTAAATAAGGAGACTATAACTACTAGGCAGTTCCTTACTAACACTAATAATTAACTAAAATCTAATACTATACTACTTCTAAATTATTTCTTAATTATTTATAGCTGTTTTTATTTCTATTTTCTATTATCTTATTCTTATTCTTATTATTATTCTATTACTAAGTTAGCTTCCGCTTATCTTATAGGAAGTCTTAATTTATTATAGCAAGATAATAAGGATACAGCCTCAACAGAGCTGGTCCCTGTCAAATCTTAGCTCCAAAAATGTAGAGGGGCTGGCCGCAACAGCGCCATCCCTCTCAAAGGTTCGTCAGGGTCAAACAGACACCCAGCTCTTTCTAGGTAATCCTATAATCTCTGTATCGCAATATAGCGCTCTTATATTTATGTTTTTAACGTTAACAGTTTAATACTATGTAGGCTTTTTCTGCTCTTATTAGCTATAGCCTAACCAGAACAGACCGTTATGCCCCTTAGGCTTTGCTATTATTTATAGAGTTAATAAGGTAGTTTAGTATAATCCCGCAGTTCTAGTGTTATAAATAAGAGGTGACGCTGGAATTAAATGTGCGTAAATAACGGGAGCAGCCCTGCCTGTGCAGTCTACTAGAAACGAAGGGAAGTATAGAGCCTGATTAAAAGTAATAAGCAAAATGGTCTGAAATCTTATTGAATTGACGTAGCTAATGCACTAGCTACTTCGCAAAATCTCAGTTTTGAAGTCAATTATCGTGGTGTGTGGTGCATGGTGCATCACGTTTAGTGCATCTCCAAGTCTTATCACCAAATTTTGCTGACAAAGAAAACCCATCATCACCTGATTGCCCAGGTACCCCGTGCAACGGCACACTATAAGGCCCCCTCTAGGATTTCTAGGTTTGTCTCCGTCCTATAGGATATAGTCCGTCTTGGCGTGGGTTTCTTGGGATCATGTAACCCTAGCGTTATCAGTTAGTTCAGAGGCTCGGTCTCTTCGTTGGTCGTCCGTGCCTCCTCCCTCATCCTCATAACCGCCGCCTTCCTACTTCCTGTTCGTAACAAGAACTTACTAAAAAATCTTTAAAATAGAAGTAGAGTATAAAGAAGAGAGAGCATATAAGCTTTATATACTTATAGTCTATATAGCTAGTCTATATATAAGTAAAAGTCTAGAACTTTCTTTTACTTAAGTTTACTTACAAATTACTTAGTAGTATAGGCTACTACGCCTTTTTACTAACTATAACCCTCTTTTATCCTTATATTTACTATATTTAGCTAAATTATACTAATCTAGCCCTTATAAAGGGTAAATAAGTTATATAACTATCTTCTTAAGATAAGATTAGATATTTTTATCTAAGAGGGGAGATAATATTAAGAGTTAATAACTCTTAACTAGACTAGCTAATAAGTCTAGTATACTAAAGGTATACTTAGCTAGTTTAGCCTATAATAGGCTAGATTATAGCTATTAAAGGCGGGGTTAACCTCCTTTAGCCTAATTAGTCCTAAGTGCAGGGTAAAGAGAATATAAAAACCTCTTAGGATCCTGCGTATGCGGCAGCGATCCTTCTAGTTACTAATATAACCCTATTATCTCTTATTAAACTCCTTTATACCTATCTAACTCTAATAGCCCTAAGGACTAGGCTATAACTATATAGAACTAGTCCTAACAAGTCTTTAGTAAAATACTTTATCTTGTTTATACTAAAGAAAGATAAAGTACTAAAGTTATATATTAACTATAGAAAGTTAAATAATATTACTAAGAAGAACTACTACCTACTACTTAATATATAAGAATTACGCAATAAATTAATAGGAGCTTAATACTTTACTATATTAGACCTAAAAGAGGCGTATAACTTTATTAGAATAAAAAAAAGAGAAATGAAAAACTACTTTTAAGATATAATATAGATACTATAAATATATAGTAATACTATTTAGCTTAATAAATATACTAGTAAGATATTATGACTTAATAAATAACGTCTTAGCAGAATATCTTAATATATATACTATAGCCTACTTAAATAATATTTTAGTTTACTTAAAGAATATAAATAAATATTAAGACTATATTAAGAAAGTACTATAATAACTAAGAAACTCTACTTAGAGTTAAAACTTAAAAAATATAAATTTTATAAAAAAGAAGTAGAATTCTTAAGATATATAGTTAGAAGATAAAGAGTATAGATTAGTAAATTTAAGATTAAAATAATTTAAGAATAAAAGATACTATAAATAGTAAAAAATATTTAGTTATTTTTAAAATTTATTAACTTTAATTAATAGTTTATTAAAAACTTCATTAAAATTATAGTACCTTTAATAAGACTAATAAAAAAAGAAGAGAAATAGAACTAAAATAGGGAGTAATAATAAGCTTTTAAAATATTAAAAAAAGTATACATAGCTAAACTAGTAGATATATTATTTACTAGTAAGTAACTACTAAAAATTAAAATAGATATATTAGACTTTATAATTAGAGTAGTAGGTTTATAAAAAAAAGATAGAAAATAGTACTTTATAGCGTATTACTTATAAAAGTTCTTATAAGTAGAAAAATAATATAATATCTATAATAAGAAACTTATAGCTATTATTAATATACTATAATATTAGAGAGTATATATAGAAAGTTACTTAGAACTTACTATTTATATAAGCTACTAAAACCTAATATACTTTATAATAATAAAATAACTTAATTATAAATAAGTAGATAGTTAGAACTATTAAGATAATATAAGTTTAAACATATATATATACTAGGAAAAGATAATAAATAAGTAGATATACTAAGTAAAAGATATAATTTAGTAAGAAAGAAGACTAAAGTTTATATAGTAATCTTAAGAATAAATAAGAATAGGACCTTAGAACTTTTATAAGAATACTATATAATCTTAGAAATATAAGTAGAAGTTTCTAAAGATCTATATAAAACTATTATCTAATAATATTATAATAATCTAATATATAAGTACCTAAGAATTATAAAAACTATAGAACTTATCTAATAGAACTACTATATTAAGAATCTAAGACAGAAAGTAGAGATATATATTAAGAAGTATATACCTTGCTAATAGAATAAATATAGTATATATATACTTTATAGTAAGTTATAAGTAATTAAGATACTTATAAAGCTATAAAAAGATATAGTAATAAACTTTATTATAAACTTACTTAAGTTTATAGATAAAGTAACTAGATATAAGTATAACGTAATATATAATATAGTATATAGATATATTAAATACGTAGAGTTTATACTATTTTGAAAGAACTTTATAGTACTATAACTTATAGAAATAATAAAATACTAAGTATTCTAATACTATAAAATACTAAAAACTATTATAAGTAATAGAGATAAGCTATTTATATCTAATTTCTAGTTAACTTTTATAGCTAAAATACGTACTTAAAGGAAACTATCTATAGTATACTATTTAGAAACTAATAAATAAATAAAATAAATAAATAAATAAATAGAACCCTAAAATAATACTTATAAGTATATTATAATAAATAATAGAATAACTAAGTATTACTATTACTAATAGTATAAATTATATTTAATAATAGTAAATTAAAAGTAATAAGTAAAATACTATTTTATACTTATTATAGGAAATACTTAAACTTATTTAAAAGAAACTTTCTAAGTATTAAAGTAGAAGCTGTAGTTAAGATAGTAGAAGAACTATATAAAATATTAGAATAATTATAAAAAAGACTTAAGAAAAAATAAAGATAATAAATTTTATATATTAATAAGAAAAGAAAAATAGCGCCTTAGCTAAAAAAGAGAGATAAAGTTTATTTACTTATAAAGAACTTATATATAAAATAACTTAATAAAGAATTAGACTATATTAAAGTTAGACTATTTTTAATTAAATAATATAATAGACTAGTTACGTATATATTAGAACTACCTAAAGATATAAAGATCTACCTAAGGTTCTATATTAAATTACTAGAACCTACGCACTTAGTAATACTACTATAGAAAACTTTTAGGTATAAGACTAAAAAAAATAGAGTATAAAGTTAAGAGAATATTTAATATATAATATTCTAAGATTATAAAAGATAAGTATAAAGAAACTAAGTATCTAATTAAATAAAAAGAGTATCTTAACTCTAAGAATACTTAGGAACTAGAGTTAAATTAAGAAACTATAAAGAATAAATTAGTAAGTATAACTATAATAAAGAATAAGAAGACTTTAAGTATTAGAACTATAACTAACTTAGTCTAATAATATAATCTTTAGAAAAAGAGGATTACTTTTAAGCTAGAATAGAGTAAAAGTACTCTAGTCTAAAGTAGAAGTACTAGGTATTAGCTCTTACTTAAGAATATTAACCTCTTAGTTAATATCTTTAATTACCTCTAATACTTTAATCTCTTTTATAATATAACTAGAATTATTTACTTATTATTACTTATAATACTATAATAACTTTTACTATTTATAAAGTTAATACTTTTTTATATAAGTAGTAAGAAAAGTATTTAATACTTTCTCTTCTACGTTATTAGCTTTAGCTTCTTACGCGTTTAACTAAAATAATTCTTTATTTAGATAAGAAAAGTTTAGAACTAGTATATCTACTAGCTTATATAATAATACTCTACTATAATAATAATTTCTATACTTCTCTTTTAATAATAATATCTTATACTTTAACTTCTTCTTTAAATAATATTTATAAGAAACTATAGTAACCTAACTAATAGTATTTATATAATCTCTAATAGAATAATATTAAGTAGTACTATAAAAAGCTATAGATTAGTTATAAGAATATAAAGACTAGAGAAGGAGGATAGTATTATAAATAGAAGTAGGAAGGGTAGTAGTTATAAAGATATAAGAGGAGGTATAGATAACTAATAAAGAGGCTAAGCCTCTAAACTAACTAATAACGCTAGAGTTATATAATCTTAGAAAACTTACGCTAAGATAGACTATATCCTATAGAATAAAGATAAACTTAGAAAACTTAGAGAAGGCTTTATAGGAATCCTATAAGATAACTATATATATAGACTTATATAATATAGCCTCTATAGTATATTATAATTAACTTAAGATAATCTATAATTATACTACTACTTATACTTTTAATATTTAAACTCTTACCTTAGTACTACCTATCTATAGAATACTCTAAAGACCTACTAGTTAATACTAGTTACTTTATATTATAACTACTTAATTAGATCTTTAATACTAAGTTACAGTAATATAGAACTATCCCTTTACTATTATCTATAGTGTAAAGTAAGTACTATTACCTGAAACTATACGTTACCGTTAAGATCTCTTATATCTATAAGTCTTATCACTAAATCTTACTGGTAAAGGAAATCTATTATTACCTGAATGCCTAAGTACCCTGTGTAATGGCACAGTATGACACAGTAGGGTATTGGGAGTGACTAGCGCTTCCAAACTAGTTGACAGTCCCTCGGGGTGCTTCCTCGGACAGCTGGATCCCAGATCCTAATACCCCTATCCTTTCCTATTGAAAATAGCCTTCTATTAAGCAGTGTAAGCATATTAATATTGTAGACGGCATAGATCCTATATAGTGTCGCTATTGTCAGCGATCTCTGCTGATATTACAATCGGCGAATTCACGAAGCCCAACTAGCATGGCACATGTACAGCCTCGTTTTGATACTTCTTCCGCCTGACTTGGCATGAAATCCAATACTGTTTTAACCCTGATCGGGACTCCGCAGTAAAAACGAACATAACAAGTAGGATGGGCAAGGCCGTCACCCAAAACACCCAACTTTTCCCCTTACCTGGCGAGAAATCATCGGTCATAGAGAAGATGGCTGCGACGGTCGACAACGGTATGAATATCATTGTCAAGTTGGTGATGCGAGCAAGACTCAGAGCGTTCTTGTTGGCAGCCTGTGCTTCTTGCATGCTGGTGAATTGCAGGTAGGACCGCAAGAACGCATCTGCCATTGTAATAATCTTGGAGCAATGCTCTTGTATCGCAATCCAGCCGTCCTGCTCCCATTGCGGGGCCTCAACGCTCTTATCAGTGAAGGGGCGATCAAGCCCCAACGCAACAACGTTGTCTTCAGCTTCTTTAGCCATAATACCCATAATGTACTTGACGTTGACAACGAAGCCAAATAGTTCGTGGTGCCAACTGCTGAGTACACCATGACCGAATTGGCGGAGATAGTCACAGCGGTTGACATACAGCGCAGCTGCGCGAGGATTGGCCTGGAGTTTGAGCATGTTCAGGATACGGCGACGCAGGAAAGTTAGAAAAGTAGAGATGACAAGTTTTCGTGCTATCTCTGTGGAGGATCTTGGGTCCGGGACATGAGGTTGACTGGCATGAGTGAGCATGAGTATGTCATCGAACATTGAGTTGTACTTAGGATGGAGCCAGCCTTGGCTCCAATCCGAAGTAGCAGGAGGGAGCACTTTGATGTCGTTGAAGTCTGGGGCGAGGGAGTGCATTCGAGAGTATGCGTGTTCGTTCGAATGATGATCCACCTTAAGTAAGATGCCATCAGGAAGCGATTTGACAAAATCACCCACTGGCGGGTCAACTATAAGCACGGCTACGGTGAAAGCGCATTAGCAAACAAGCAGACAGGTCAATCGTGCATATGCTTACAATCCCAAGAACCGTCTTCTCTAACACCTGATGTCCAGAATGACAGCGCATGGTAGCTCTTCGGCTGATCAATGATTGGCCCTTTAGGATCATAGCAATGTATGTGTCGATTTATATTGGACATGCAACGATATATAGAGCTCTGTTGTTTAGGAGGTACACTAATTCGAATGGGTTGTGTAGAAGGATATCTGATGATAAAGCCATCCTTCGAGTACCGACAAAAAGGATTTCGATAGTTGAATGTAGGTGTGGTGGGATCGGCCCAGTGAGCGCCAAAGAAGCTTGGAGGAATACGCAGTTGTGAGCCCAGAACTTCTATGTGGTTTAATGAGAGGTCCTCTATTAGGAATAGTCTATGAGGCGGTGCCGCCGTTTTGTCGATAAGGGACCTCTCAAGATAGCACCGCAATTCTTTTGAACTCTCGAAAACCACATGCTCGCGTTGTGCCGCGCCTTGATACTCAATAACTGCTGCCCTACTTATCTCTCGCGCGTGCGGTGATTGTGCTTGCAGGTTGTGAATAAATTCAGGGAACAGCCAGCATAATTGCGAGTTTAGTAGCTCGAAGTATGCCTGTTGTGGATCTTCTTCGCATAGAGTTGCTGCCCTACCAATCCATAGCCCCTCGTCGCATTGGGGGTTTTCCATTCTATCCTGATATTTGCATAGAAACGGCAAGGTTGTCCGACAGTGGCACTGGCAAGTGAGAAGCTGGATTGGTGCATCGAGGGACGACAAGGGACGACAGTACAGGCGAACAAGTGGAGCCCTTAACTTATAGCAACACTGAGCGCAACGTGGGGGCCAAAGCAGTTCTGTGCACTCTACCCGCAATGCCTGTCTGTTGGCCTTGTTCTTATGTTTCCATTGGGGGTACTATATTGAGCTGACTGCAGCATGCAGATGAACTGACGATACGATTGGTGTCTGGCTGCGGAGCAAGCCAGACCCAGGCCCTTTGAGGTGTTTGTTAGGTGGCAAAAATTCAGCCTCTTCAAGTGAGCGGTGGACCAGCAAGGCATTACAGCTTCGCTTTGTGTGAAAGAGATCGCATGGGCGTCACAGTGCCTATTAAGGTGTGTCACTCTGTCACTTGGTTTGCAAAGGTAGTACCCGTTGAGGACATTGCTGGTCTTATGCTGTTCGTTGGCATTATGAGCGCTCGTCTCACTCAGGGTCCACATCGAGAAAGTCAGCAGAACTCCGGTGACGTCCCACAAGCTGCCAAGATTTCACAATCACCTTCGACACGAAAAGCTAGAGGCGGTTGGAGGATACAGTGTAGCCGGCTAGTGGAAGTTCGAGTGTGATACACAGTAACAGTGAGCGGCTGAAGAAGACCCACAACTATACTCCAGAGATCATTATAGTACAGCTATGTTGGAGGCTTATTATGTTGAAATGCACCAGTCAGAAGCCTCTGCAGATGATTGAGACAGCTACTGATGTATATGGATAGTACTTGTCGTATTTTGATTAGACACGTCTTGTGTTTGAATTGCGCAGGAGCTATCAGACCTTGAGGATAATAGCCCAGTACTCGTCGAGTTCTTAACGCTCCACGTGCCCAGACTGAACGATGAGGTGGGCCGAGTTGGTGAGCCGATGTCTTGTGAAGCAAATGCATAATTGCGTGTGTTAGTACGCATACTAGTTATTCGTACTCATCTATGTTCGTGAGGCAGCTTGTCATGCAGTGCAGAGACATTGCATCCACCAACGCCAAGCCATGCATATCGTCAAATCATCGTCAAAATGTCCTTCATTGTGTCGCGCACTGCGGGCCGCCCTCTCCTTCTTCGTCATCTTCCCACTCGCCGCCTCCAGCTCTAGGATCTCCACTGCCAGCGCCGAATTCTTCCATATCTGCATTCCACTCGACATCCACTTCTTCTACCTCGTCATGTTTCTCGTCATCTTGTTCGACATTGGGTAGTGCATCGCGCACTTTTTGTAGCGCAGCGTCGCTTTTGAGCCAACCATCTTCAGGGAACTCGACGTCAACAAGCAAATACAAGTCGCCCCTCGTATCACTCCGCTTCATCGGCATGCCCTCGCCGGTGACTTTGAGGATTTGACCTGGTCGTAAGACATTGCCGTTTGGTTGCTCGACTTTGAGCTGGAGACCCCTTCCATCCAGATGCGTAAGCACAACGCGGTTGAAGCCTGTCAATGCCTCCACTAGGCTGATCTTCAATTCGGCGCGTAGATCGGCGCCTGCCCGCTCGAACACATCGTGCGGTGTTTCCGTGAGTGTGAAAACAATGTCCCCAGGTTCTTGGTCGGGTAATTGATCCGCTTCGCCGGCGAGAGTTATCCGGTCGCCTTGTCGCGCACCACGGGGGATATAAAGCTCAAGCACGTTCTTCGACTCGACAACTTTGTTACCTTTGCACTTCTTGCAGCGCTGCTTCTCGGGAATGATTTGACCGGAGCCTTGGCAGGTACCACAGGCGACGGTTTCTTGCGTAACGAGGCCAGGGCCTACTTGACGGAGGACTGCTTTTGCTCCTGTTCCTTGTTAGTAAGGTTGGTGCTACTGATATATTATCACAAAGACGAACCTCGCCCATTGCACACACCGCAAGCATGGCTCTTAGCACCCTGCTTGCCACCACTTCCCTTGCATACGGAACAGACGATATTCTTCGTATTGGAGAATTTGGTTGTCTTGCCCTTGTACAACTCCTCTAAGCTGACTTCATACTCTTGCTCAACCGATCGCCCTTTTCTTGGGACGTTCCTGCCGCCTGGTCCGCCCGGCATGCCTCCCATGCCACCAAATCCGCCCATGCCACCCATGCCGCCGAACATTTGCGCAAAGATGTCGTCCATGTCGGGAGCGGCGCCCATGCCGCTCGAGGGGTCAAAGGCAGCCATGCCGTGGGTGTCATACATGGATCGCTTTTCATCGTCGGAGAGGATTTCGTAGGCCTGCTTGGCGGCCTTGAAGCGGATTTCTGCTTCGGCGCGATCCTCTTCTGCTGCCTTGTCTGGGTGGTGTGCGAGCGCAGCCTGTACCAGGTGAGATTTTGTCGGTGAACATGTTGGGCATTGGGGATGCGGACCTTGTGGTAGGCCTTTTTGATCTCGATTTTGCTTGCACCATTGGTGATGCCGAGGACCTCTGTTTTTGTTAGCTTTCGTCTCGCGATTTGCGGGCGCGCGTCCACATGCCATAGAGGTCGACTTCTTCCACGTCGTTCACTGCAATCTTGAATTAGCAGATAGTCGGCAGCCACGCACGCGGAGACGTACTTTTGGCTCAAAACTCTAGGCGTCTACTCGAGTGGCCGAAGTGCAAAGAAGTATGGCCGCGAATCTATGTACAGGGAAAAAATGGCAGGCGCGGTTCCAACACAAGCGGACAAAGTCTTGTCAAGTACAGGCAGCGAAACTTTTGGCCGATCCCCGAATGCCCGCATCAAGGCGGTGAGGCTTTCTGCCGGTGAATTTCCCACCGCCACGGCCCAGCCCCAGTGCAAGCTCGACTGTCATGCGCCAACATAGCAATGGCCTCCCCCGTGGTGTTTCTGCGCTCGAAATTGTCTCTCTACACATGTCGCTCATGTCTTATCCGTCTGTCCCGAGCGGCACGTCGTCCCCTGTCCTCCAAGACGGCCAGAAACCCACCAGCTAACACGGAGCTACCCTCCTTGCCAGCACGAACGCGATTCGCGCCCTCACCCACTGGCTATCTACATCTAGGATCACTGCGGACGGCGCTGTTCAATTACCTCCTCGCGAAACGCACAGGCGGCCAGTTCCTCCTCCGCATAGAGGATACAGATCAGAAACGGACCATAGCAGACGCCGAGCAGCGGCTCTTCCAAGACCTTCATTGGGCTGGTCTACAATGGGATGAAGGACCTGAAGTAGGCGGGCCGTACGGGCCATACAGGCAGTCCCAACGCAGCGCCATATACAAGGAGCATGCGCAGAAGCTACTCGATTCCGGGCACGCCTATCGCTGCTTCTGCTCAGCCGAGCGCCTGCACCATCTCGCAGAACACAGACACCGACTCGGCCTCGCAACAGACTACGACCGCACCTGCGCCTCAATACCCCAAGACGAGTCGGCTGCCAGAGCCCACAGCGGCGAGCTGCATACCGTTCGCCTGAGGGTCCCTGATCAGTACCCCACCTACAAAGACCTCATCTATGGCACCTTCCGCCCCCTCAAGAAACGCGGTCACGTCACCGAGTCCTCGTTCGAAGATCCCATCCTGTTGAAGTCGGATGGATTGCCTACATACCATCTTGCCAACGTTGTCGACGACCATCTCATGAAAATCACCCACGTCATCCGGGGAAGCGAATGGATGCCTAGCACACCGAAACACATTGCTATGTACCACGCATTTGGCTGGACACCACCAGAGTTTGCGCACGTAGGCCTGCTGGTCGATGACAAGGGGAACAAACTCTCCAAGAGGAATTTCGACACAGACATGACCGCTTTCAAAGAGATGGACATCTTTCCAGAAACACTGACCAACTTCGCTGCCTTGCTAGGCTGGTCACACAAGGAGAAGTCGGACGTTATGGACTTGAAGACATTGGTGGATAAGTTTAGCCTCAAATTCACCAAGGGCAACACAACCGTCACATTTGGCAAGATGCAATTTCTGCAACGGAAGCACGCCTTTGCACGTGCGCAAGAGGGCGGCCAAAAGCTGCAAGAGATGGTTGATAACGTCGCCACGCTTCTTATAAACCCTGACTCGCCGTATCCAGAGTGGAAGAGGGTCATTGGATCACCTTTCCCCGGCCAGTACATTACGCAGATCCTGCAGGTGGATGCAGAGAACTATACAAACGCAGATGAGTTCTTATATCGGAATGGCTTTTTCTTCACGCCACTTCGGCCCTTCGACAACGCCCCACCCGTGACAACATGCTCAGATATCCCTATGAAGGCCCAAAAGCTCGGCTCCGTCGAGGACGAGGCGTGGAACAGAGACAACCTGATGAAGAAAGTACGCGAGATTATTGACTCAAGAACCGAAGGAAAGGCGGGGAGTAAAGATGTGTACCAGTATCTGCGCAAGGCTCTCACAGGCCAGGATCAAGGCATGCGGATATATGATGTTATGCTCATTCTGGGTCGAAGGGAAACTTTGGCGAGATTGGGTATTGAGCAGTGATATGTATGGATATCCAGTGTGCAGATGTACAGGTGGCAGATCTAGTAAGATGATAGTGTAGCATATCAGAAGGCAAGACAATGTACTTTTAGCGGCGTTGGATACCACGGGACTTGCGGACATACTCTTATAGTTGGCTCGATAGACGTCATGTATCGTCACAATCAGAACAGTCAGACGTCAGAAACCCGAGTGTTCCGACGCAAATCTCGAGCGTCGAGATCTCCATCCCTGCCCTGCGCTGGTGTATGGTTCGGCCATATTTTGTATAGTTTCAGCCTCCGTCTAGGAAGGCGAACAAATCCCCCCCCCCCCCCCGGGGGGGGGTCTGTCCATGCTGCGCGTTCCAAACAGTACCAAATGTGTCTAACTATGCATCTGTAGTGGCGGAGAGTGTCATATCGTGTGGGATGTCGGGTTGTTACCATTTTCGAGCATTGATAGCAAGAATCTGTTCATCAACTCTTCATCTCCACCTCCTGACTCTCCGAGCTCTTCTCTCCAGTCTCGTTCAGGTTGAACACCTTGTCCTTGACCTTGGCTGCGAGCAGCCCCATATCCTCTTCCCTTGCAATCTTGCTCCCTGCCGCACCCAGCTTCGCCAACTGGCCTTTGTTCTCCCCTCCGCCAGCATATCCCGGCCCGCCTTTGAACCGCTTTCCGTTGGCAGTCTCCTGCTGTGTCTTGCGCGCCAGATCACTGATTTGCTTGGTGCCGTAGTCGCGATTCGAGATGAGCGGCGACGAGGAGAGCGTCTGAACCCAATACTTGTTCCAAAGGGCCTCAAGCAGTTTGGCATCGAGCGATGACTTGTAGTGCGAGACTTCGAGAGAGTAGTAGTGATTTGCATGTGCGCCAAAGTCTTCGATCTTGCCGAGCGGAATGGTCTGGAAACCGTCGCTGTCTACGCCTCCTGCGGCCTTGGGGACCCCGCCGGACTTGTCCTTGTTCTCCACGTATTCTGTCGAATAGGTGCGGAAGGCTCCAATCTCAACCTTGCCCGCTGAGACGGTTCTGTCGGGGTCTATGACGATGGCGCAGAAGGGGTCCTGGAACTGTTGCTGCGTCTTTTGCGTGTTGACGTCGATACCAGATAGCCAGCAACCATAGCCAGGGTGGCTATGGTACCATCCCACTGCGTTGTCACACTGACCCTGCTCTCGGGCCCGGGCCAGAAACTCGACCATGTACTCGTTGGCCTCGTCCTGCGCATTCACGCGCGTCTCCGTTCCCTCGACGGGAAGGCGGAAGGCGTCGGTGACGACAAAGGTGTGTGCTTCGATTTTGCCGAGCATGAGGCCCATGACTTCTAGGGAGCCGCCAGAGCGCGCGTGCATGACCATCTTGAGCAGAGCGACGGCGGAGATGCGGACGGCAGTGAAGTAGTGCGGGTCGGTGCGCCACGGATGGGCTTCGTTGATGGCCTTTTGGGCCGAGGCGGAATAGCTGTACAGGGCATCTTTGGTGCTGTCCACGAGCCCGATTGAGTTCTCGAGCTCTGATGGTTGTTAGCGGCTGCGTGGTGTCGGGCGCGGGGCAAGCATGGCGTCGAGGCGGGACTCACCCCAGGTCTTGAGCGCCGTCTCCATGGCTGACAACTGCGTCGAAGCTGTCTGGAGAGTCAGTGGAGCGTCGGTAGAGTGTTGGTGGTGGGGGATGGCCCGCGGCCGCAGAGCTGTTGGCGGGGAGATGCCAAGAAACCTAGGCTCCCGTGGGCAGGCTCATGTTTTGAGGGTGGCAGGGCAGTTGGGAATACAAAGCACACGGTCAGAAGCATAGTCTCGGCTGGTTCAAGGATTGGATTCTGCACAGCTTCAGCAGCTACCACACGGGCTCTGCTAGGTCCTGCTCCCCTTCCTCGGCCCGCTTTGCTCCTCCCAACCCATCCTATCGTTCATCTCCCGCGCCTCGTCCTCCATCTTGTGCACCCAGCGCCTTGTGAGCTCGTCGTTCTCCTTCTTCAGCTTCTCCTTCTCCTGCTCCGCCATGTTGAGCTGCAGATTCAACGCCACCATCTCATCCTGCACCTCCTCTACAAAGCGGCCCTTGCCCTTCAGCTCGTCTGCCCGGTCTCTGCCGCGTCGTTCCAGCGCCGTCCTGACTTTCTCGAGCCGTTCTATGTCCAGCTTTTGCTGCGTGTCCGAGGCCTTGAGCGCGGAGACTTCGGCGGCGAGCGTGGACAGCTGACTTTCCAGCTCGCCGCGGGCGCGCTGCGTGGAAGCCAGCTCGGAGCGGAGCTGTGCAATGGCCGAAGGCGAGGAGACGTCAGCTGTCGCTGCTTGGCCCTTGACTTTGGGGGTGCCTGGGCGTATGGTCTTGATGGAGACGCTGGGGGACGGCGCAGGCTCGTCGGCAGCGGGCGCTTGCTTGGCCAGGGCGCCGGTGCGGTCGGCGAGCCTGCTGTCTACTCATTGTAAGCAGGGGCGTGTCGGCGTGCTCAGGCTCGGTGCTACCAACAGGCGTCAATGTATTCGGCATGCGTCTTCTCGCGCCCGTCGCGCGCCTCCAGCGCAGACAGATACTCGGCGAGCGCATTGCTCATGGCGGCTGATGGCGTCGTGCAGGCTCAAGCGGGGAATGGTCGCACCCGCCCGGTGTCATGGTGGTTTGCTGCGTGGAGCAGGCTGAAGCGGCCGTGTCACCACAGCAGTGAAGGAGGGGTCTGCGGCCCTCGGAGGTCGTCGCCTCTCCGATTCGACCCCTGCTAGCGGCCGCTCAAAAGCTTCCAGTCGCACATCTCTCTGCCCTGCCCATGTCTTCTGCCATTGTCGCTGCATCTGCGTCAAGATGCCCCCCCCACACATTTCAGGCACCTCCCGCGCCCTCTATCGTGTCTTCGTAGCCCCCAACCTGCGCGCCACCACGTCAATCCCACTCCTGTACGCTCCAGCCTTCGCTGCCGCCCACGTGAACCACAGCCTCGCTCCCAGTCTCGCCTCACGAACGTCCATCCGCACCAAAAAGTACACAAAAGACACGCGCCGCCACGCTCTCTCCGACTACTATGTCATTGATGCTGCCATCGAAGCCGACGTCATCAATCTGGTCGACGACGGCGGCAAGTTCCACAACAATGTTCCGCTCAACGAGGCGCTATCAAGTTTCAACAAGGTCACACATCACTTGGTGCAGATGACGCCTGGAAAAGTGGACGAGTTTGGGCGCGCTGACCCTGCCAACCTCCCAACTTGCCGCGTTATCTCCAAAATGGATCTCCGCGCCCAGCACCACCGCAAACTCGATACCCTCCGCCGACAGGCTAAAGGCCAGACTACTGGTCCTACGCCGAAGAGCTTGGAGTTGAATTGGGCCATTGCAGGCGGAGATCTGAAGCATAGGTTGGAGCGACTGAAGGAGTTCCTAAGGGAAGGGAGGAAGGTCGAGGTTCTGCTGGGACCCAAGAAACGGGGAAGGAAGGCGACGGCTGACGAGGCTGACGGAGTCATGAGAGCAGTGAGAGACGCCGTCGCCGATTGTAAAGGGACAGGGGAGGTCAAAAGCGAGGGAGCGGTTGGGAGTGTCATGACAATTGTGTTTGAGGGGAGAAAGATTGAGGAGAAGAGGGATGAGGCAAAATCGGGCGACAACGTGCCTCGAGGATGAGAAAGGAAGGCCCGTGACTGAAGCATACACTAGGCAGATCGTCAATACTCTGCAGCAACATCGCCGAGCCACGGGGTGAATCTCTAGACACGGGAGCCGTTGGACCAAGAGACAGGTGCCGGCACCGTGGAAGAGACAAGGATTCGGGTGGGGTTGAAATGGCGCAATGCAAGATGGAGCATATTGTAAAACATGTAACAACAACACTGCTGCTGCCGCCGCCGCCGGCGGTAGCGTGCGTACCGGTATTATACAGACTCGACTACCTATATCGTCTATGCATATACTGTACAATGATACAATCGGGGGAAATGATTCCACATAATGTACTACCTCTATTCTTTTGTCTTAGCCGCCTCCCCAGCAGGTGCTGTCTTTGGTGCTTGCTTCTGGGCGGGGAATTCCACCTCCTCTGTCTCCTCCAGTTCAGTCACCTGCGCATCCCAAGCTTCAATCTCCGCGCGCTTAGCGTCAGCGAGCTCAGTGTATTGCCTAACCTCCTCCTGCATCTTCTGCTGCTTCGAGAAATCTTTTTTCAGGCCTGCAACCAGATGTTTCTGCTTCGCGACCTCTAACTTCGCCTCTAGCATCTGCAGCTCCAGCATGTCGACAGTTGTACGTTCTCCACTCGCAAGACTCAGCGATTCCTCCGCCAAATCAGCCTCACCCGCAAGGGAGTGCGCTTCAGCAATATGCTCAGATACCTGTGCAGCCAACAGCGCAGCATCATACTGGACCTCTAGTTTCTGGACCTCCAATTTTCGTACTTCGATCATGAGCTCTTCGCCCTTCTGGCGCGAAGTCTCCGCGGCAGTAGCGGCGAGCTCGCTCTTAACTCCAATCTGGTATTCTAGGGCTTGTATACGTGGGAAAAGGAGCGCAATGTCCGACGCTTCTGATCCGTCAATAAGACGTGCGTAGTCGCGGAAAGGAAGCCCAGTCTTCTGAGCGAATTGAAGTTGTTTGGCTTCGGCAAGGAGGCTATATGCCGAAACGGTAAGGTCGGCGCGTTTGGGGCCACGGGGAAGCGACTCGGCGTATGCGTAACGAGTTGCTGCTACGCTCTCGTAGGCGTCTGCGCGGGCAGCATCCTGTTGCTTGGGGTCGGCCAGTGCCAGGGCGCGGAACTCCTGCCAGCCAATTGTAGCCTCAAGGTCTTCAGGCGGAGAGCTGCGGATGAGGCTCTTATGCCATGGTGTGGCGGCTTTGTGTGTAAGGTCTTCCTGGTGAGTTAGGAGGATGTTGTGCAGCGCGTCGCGCTCGATGATGACACGTGAGAGTTCAAGCAGGTTCTTGACATCGACTTCTTCCCACGTGAGAGTCTGTTCACCACGATCCATCTCGACTAATGCTTGCTCGAGCAGTGGCCGCTCTTCCAGTGTGACTAGTAGACTCCTGCCCCTCCCTCGTAGCTTGTCGTGATGCTTGAAGATGTCGGCCAACAATCGAGTCGACGGGCTTTCAATCTCCATGGCGTTGTCAACGATGATAAGCTCGCCTTTGCGGAATCGATAGGAGAGGGCCGTCCGCCATGCCAAGTCGTAAACCTTCTTTTGCAATTCGGTGGAGAAGTCTCGCGGCCGAGGGCCAAAAGCTACGCCTCCGCCTCTCAGCATTGGCGACTTCTTATCTCCAAGACGGGCTCGACCCGAGCCTTTCTGAGGCCTCACCTTCCTCGCCGATCCTCGAACTTCATATCTAGTCTTGGTCGAGGCGGTACCCAGTCGCGTCATGTCACCCTCGTAGATGACGGCACGGTGTAAGATGTCCTTTCTCGTTGGGAGGTAGAGGTGGTTCGCAGGGTATGTCTCGAACCGGAGGGGCTCGAGAGAAGGAAATCGGTGGATAGTTGCAAGTACTGTCTGCTCTTCGAATGGTTTGATGGGGACATGACCGTCAACCACGGCGCTTGCCGAGGACACGGAGGCTTTTGGCAGTCTCGAGGTAGAGATTGAGCGGGCAAAGGATGTGGATAGGGATTTCTGAGAGGCTGTGAGTGACATGGATGGGCGTGCAGGATGGACAGCCTACCACGCAGCGAGCAGGAAGTGCATCTTGCCGTAGTGACAGCCTGCTGAATTGATATGTGACGCCCCGCATTGGCGTAGATATCCTTGTGGAAGCCATGCCGGCCGTGGTTCGAAAAGTCGACGTCGCGGAGGTCGCGCGGAGGTTGACTGAAAGAAATGGCGGGCCGTGCACCTGATTCCGACATTTTCGATGCAGCACCACGGCGCGCTGCCTTGATCAACAACGCCATCCATTGCCATGGTGTCCGTCCCCCCGTCGATAAGACACTTCGCCGCGTGTCTACCATGCGTGCGCCCGGCGTCCAGCGCCAATGGTTTACCGCGCCGTCTCCTCTCAACCTCCGCGACCGCTCGGCAAGAGGAGCAGACAAGGTCCTCGACTCCACCACCGCCGTCAGATGCTCTGACAGGCACTGCGCAGAAAATGCATACCCAGGATACTCCAGAGTACATGCAGAAATGGGGCACCCTGGACCCCCAGATGGTCGAGAACAAGAAGCAGGAGCGCCGCCTGTTGCGACGAGAGCACCTTCAGCCAGTTGGGTCACGCCGCCGGCGTGCTGCGCTTCGTCGATCTGCCATGAAAGAGGCCATCCAAGTCCCGTTTGAGCAGCTGCCCTACCAATGCTTCCAGGAAGCAAGGAAATTCTTATTCGAGGACAGACAGCAGAAAATCAGGGACATCGAAACCCAGCAGCTGAGGATCAAGAACCTGTCAGAGCAAGCTGCCTCTGTCAGTGGCAGTCTGGGAGCAAAGGATACCAGGATAAGAAGCATGAAAACTCATCTCAACGAGCTGATCATTCTGGCGGACATCAATGACCCAGTAGTGAAGAGGAAATTTGAAGATGGTCAAGGTACGCTCTGTTGAACCATGCTCGAGAACCAACTAACCATACTTAAGGCGATATGAACAAGCCTATCTACCGCTATCTGGCAGACCAAAAATGGCGAAAGTACAAGCGCCTCGTCCTGGAACAGCGCATCAATCAGCTGGGCATCGTTCCTGATTTCCTTCCGTCGCTTGATCTTGTCACCGACATCGATCTTGGGTTTGGACGGAAACTGGTCGCTCCTGGCGATTTTGTTGATTCGGCAATTAGCGAGAGCATGCCACGACTCAACGTCCAGACCTTCACGCCCGGGGAGAAGCTCGTTACCGTAGTCGTTGTGGACGGTGATGTACCTGTGCCGGAGACGGACAGCTTCACCTACCGTTGCCACTTTATCGCGTCCAACATCCCGCTTTCGCCTACCCAAACTTCAATACCGCTTCAACGCATAGCTCAGGAGGACCAGAAGACCCAAGACCCTGCTGCAAAGAAGATCGCCCTACCCTGGCAAGCCCCATGGGCCCACAAGGGAGCACCATACCACCGCTTAGCGATATTTGTCCTGGACCAAAACCAGGCGAAAGCCCTCGATGTGACTAGACTGCGTAAGACGAAGCGGAACAAATTCAACTTGCGCAGCTTTGTTGATGCACACAAGCTGAATGCGATTGGTGCAACGCTCTTCAGGACTAAGTGGGATGAGAGCACGGAAGGCGTTTTAGAGCGCGCCGACCTCAAAGATCAGATCGGAATAGAGCTAAAGAGAAAACGTGTCGAGCCGTTGCCATACAAGAGACGGACTGAGCGCATGCGCTAAGCTAGCTGTAGCGTGCAGGGGGTTTGTAGCGGTGCACACATGGTTGTAAAGAAATTAGCGGGTGTATTATATATAGACTATTGTGTACATGTATTGTACATTTCTATGCTAGATGAATTAGTGTCCTCATTATGGCGCTCTCACCATCCCACAACAAGTCCCGGGCACATCTTACTGCTTGGTGGGCGCTCCTTCCAACTATCCACGGTACCACTTTCCCTCCCGCCCTCCCCCCCAATACTTCTGTAATCGAATTGCACCATTGTCGGTGGGCTCATTTACCAGTGATTTCCCCCACCACTTCGTTCTGCTTGTTAGTTCGAGGTGACACTGCTCATGGCACCGGTCTCGTTGTCTTACCCATCCTCTAATGTCCCTTCTCACGCACAAGTTGCATTGGCAATCGCAGTCATTAAGTCCAAGCCGCCCGGCACCGCAGTGCGAGGTTAGTACTCTAGGCTTCCTGCTCAGCCAAGGACTGTGTTGATCTTATCAGACCATTTGCTCCGCCTACGTGTTCAAGTGAAACAGGGACGATGCCTGTGTCATGCACAAGATCGGAGCCAGTATCTTGATTTTGTCGCATATTGGCAGGAACAGTGTATACAGGTTCAGGCTGAATGCAGCCAACTTCGAAGCGTCAACGTCAAGCTTGAGCGGTCCAATCAACTGCTCGCTAGTAGGGGTGAAGTGGCCTCGGCTTCTGGTAGATCGTCGCCAACTGGCTCGAAACGCAAAGGAGGAACAGTATCGAGAGGAAGATTGTCAAATCGACGGAAACCAACCCAACAAAGGACGGCCCAACAAGCGGTTGCTGAAACACAGGATATAATTGAAAAAGATGCAGAATTTCTGGACACGCTGGGAGAATGCAAGTCCTCCTTACTTCTGGGTTCTCCTGTGCTGATCACCTATATCTAGATGGTGTGAATCTCACGGAGGCACTGTTCACCACACATTACTTATGCAGAGCCACCATTACGAATGCCAAGGCACTCTGCTTCAATCTAGTTCAAACAACCTCCATGCTCGGAAAAGTCATAACTATTGTTGTGCAAAATCATGGACAATGGTCAGCTCACGGCGAGAGGGCTCCAGGGGCTATGTCATTGGATCATAGCAAGTGTTGCTTTTCCACCGAGATATCTGTCTGCGCGAGAGCCTTCATGTCGGTTCTTGTTGGCACTAACAAGCTCGTTCAGTCTAGTGAAGACAGTGGATTGCCCGATTTGGTTGTATGTGAACTGGCGGATATGTTCAAAGCCACATTGGACGCGGTTGAACTATCCGCTCGGCAAACGGCGCAAGTACCGGTAGCATCGTCTCACCACGTCCGATCAAGGAACGGAAGAGTAGAGATACCTTCGAAGATTATCAAAGAATCGGCACCAACCCGTTCAATTGCTCATCTCTTAATTAGCTTCCTTGCCTTCCTGGATAAGACAGACGGAGTTCATCAGAAGATATTCGATGGATTCCTTTTTGTCCTTCTTGAACGAGTCGGCAAACGGCTCTACTATTGTACGTTTGGACGACATCGTAGCGCCTCGATCGAAAGGAATATTATGCCTGCAGTACCGCCTCGAGAGGCTTTAGAAACTAAAAGTCGAACTTGGGAAGATCTTGCTATTCGAATCGAAATGGAGGCTCTTGTCTTGATTCTGGAAAGAGCGATGGTTCTGGCACCCAGCCATATGAATTTTCAACTGGGTCGAGCAAACGAAACCCGAAGTCACCTTGGCTGCACATTGAGCACCAGGAATTCACCAACAGCTCCAACAGCTCGGATTAGCCCCCTTGCGAAAGATCGTCTTCAGCGTACTCTTATTGCCTGCATGTACGGAAGCAACGCCAATGACCAGACAATCGACATTCTTGTGAAGCCAATCCCAAAGACTTGCATGAGCTCATTACAAAACGTGGATAAAATTGATGACAAGGAAGTGAAGGACTGGTTTAAACAGGAGGTGTGGAGACTGGTAGGATGGGACGTGCTCGTTCGAGAAGGAGGGTGGTGAATATGATTGCTTCTTTGCCTTTCGAAGGCTTTTTCTGGGGTCTACAAAACACTAAATTTGAGGTTACTAAATTTTACGCCTGAGATCGATACTAACAATGGGATTTGTCTAAAAACAAGCACAATGTCAGGTGGTAGGGGACCAGATGTCTGCAGCCAGCACAGCACCATATCGTCATGTCAGCGCATCACGTATCCTTGTGAAATTAGTTCCCAATTCAATGGTTCCACTTGTGTAAAAGCCTTAAGGAGGCGTAATGGAATCAAAGTTGATATCAAATGGGGATACTGAGCCTCAAGTCAAATTTGGAACAAGACGAGATATTTCCGCCGGCTCTCACATAACTAACCTGGAAGTCGGGACATACTAAGTGTAAGGAGATTGATTGCCTGCTGAAATCTGTATATCTGCCATTATATTGGCATTGTGTATCTCTGCCTATCATGACGCATATACAATAGCCGTAACACTGAAGTGGTCCTTCAGTATACCACCATCATTACGTCGTGGCTATACATGCATCTCCTAACAAGTCCGCCCTCATTACTGTTTTTAGAGAATGAGCCGCTCTACTTCTTCCAGAACGCCAATGCCTTCTTGTCCTCATTGTCCATTACCTCTCGTGGAACAGACATGCCGGCCAGCTCGATAGCATCGTTCTCGGCATTCTCCATAGATTGTGTGTCGGGAAGTCTGGGATTCCGAATCAAGAAAGAGAATAAGACGAGCAAGACGCAAAGGCCAGCGCCTGTAATGCAAAGTAGAAGCTGGATATGCTTGAAGGCATTGATGACAGCGTCGCGTTCTGGCGTGTGAAATGGATAAAGGGCGACAGTGTCGAATGGGCTAGTGTACCATTCTACGGCCTGCTTTGTATTGTGGAGATGCTTCTCGAGTTCTTTTGGAAGTAGCTGTGTCCAGATGGCACCGGAGACAGCATTACCAAGGGATGAGCCGAAGTTGTAGCAAGCAAGATATAGTCCAGTGACTATGGCAACATGTTCGTGCCTCGTTGCAGCTTGGATACTGGCCATAGCTGGGTATGGAAAGAGACCACCCCCGATACCGAGTAAAACTTGAGCAGCGATTACACCAGCGTGATTGGAGTCGGTTACCCCACCTCTATAGCGGATGAGGAGTCCAAATGCCCCGAGAAACAGACAGGTACCGAGGATGATGAATGGCTTAAGACGACGGACTTTATAGATGATAAGACCACTTAAGACACCAGTTGCCACTGAGACAAAGCTGTAAAGTGATACAATACGTGTGGCAGACTTGATACTCTCGTTGAAGGCAATGATGAGGACAGAGTACAGATAGTCCGCTTGACAAGCCCATGCTGTTCCCAATTAGCCTGTGTGAATCAAAAAGGTCTAGGCCAGAATCGCTTACTGAAATTTAGGAGCAAGGCAATTGCAAGTGCCGCAAATGCAGCGCGGTCTCTCAGCAGCTGTATGAGGTTAGTCGTTGCAAAAAACCTGTCGGATAATGAGCGTTCCATGACTTACATGGAAAGGAACCATGGGAAAAGGAGCCTTGGTCTGCCACCATATGAAAACAGGTATAGACAGTATACCAACAGCCAGAGGAGTAATGATCCTCGCTTCAGCCCAGTGGGCCTGTGGGAGCCTTCCGCCAGCAAGGGTCAAGGGCGTCAGGGTGAGTCCGAGCGCACTGGTCAAGAGCAGGAGGCCAATTACATCTAGCTGCCAAAAGAGGACTTTCATCAGCTCCCAGCCACCATACTGTTGATATGGGGATTTGATGTTGTTGAGGTGGCCGACTTGCTTAGCCTTGCGACTGACCCAACAGAGGGTGAGAAAGAGAGGTAGAGTACAGAAGACGTATATGACGGCCCACATGCCAATGCCCCAGCGCCAATTTGAGTGGGAAAGAACTACGCTGGAGATCTCGGGCGAGAACCAGGGGATAATTAAATAGCAGAAAGGAGGAATATAGCTGAAGAATCTGGTGAATGTTAGCCCGGAGCCTGCGAAGAGGCCGTCATAAGCCATACATACACACGCGATCTCAGGGAGGTAGTATCAGCGACAAGGATCTCGAGTATCAGGATAACAAGGGTGTAACCGACTTGATAAAGCACAGCACCTATTGCGAATGTGGCGATGTTGTTGGAGGACGCTTCGATCACGGTACCTGTACTGTGTCAGTTGAGCCAAACGAAGCGGATAGAAAGGACTTGCCGATGACGTAGAAGATAACGGAAACGCAGAGCATCTCGCTGCGACCGAAGATATCGGCGACCTTGGCAGCGCCAGGCTGTTGCACATGTTTAGTTTGTGAAGATCGTATCTGTCTAAGAGATAGATACCTGTATGGCAACAGCGATGACAGCCTTAACGACATTGATTGTACTTAGCAAGGCGTGGGCATCTAGGTCTGATGTGGCAGTGGGTTGGTAGGCAAACCGTAAGACTGCATCTAACCCGTATGCGAAGGCAACCAAGAAGACTCCTACAAAGATACAGACACGATTGCGGAAATTGATCGACGCCGAAATAGCCTCAATACGGGCAACACCAGACGACTTGAAGCCGATTGCGGGACCGTCCTCTCGCTCGGTATTGCTGAAGTGTGGCGAGAGGATGGCTTTCTCATCGCCATCGGACATGGTGAGGACTCAGCGCTGCAATTGAAAACTTGAGCTTCAATAAAGGGTGTAGAAACTGTGCTAAAAGTGGCCACAGCGACCCCTAGGGCGGAAATTTGCACGAGAGTGGTGGTGGATGGATAGATAGAGTCGTGCGGCAAGGCGAGAAACAATTGCGGACGAAGGGATGCAACGGCACTGGCTATTCGATAGTCACCCCAAGGGGTGTGGTAGCTCGTAAAGAAGGATGTATAGCTTGTGAAGGTGAAGTGAGGAGACATTTGCGTTTGTAAGGAAGGAACACAGGCTGACCAAGTTGTGAAAGCGAGGCCACGTTAATTTTCGGCGCCAGTATTGTGGCCTTAGGGCTTTTGTCAATGAATTCAAAAATGTCATTCGAGTCTCACTATTACCTTTAATTCATCTCACCGTCGTTTACTACGTCATCACATGGTGGCATCTTGCGTTGTTCGTGGAGCCGTCATGCATCTACGTAGTTGCACATGAAGAATTCAGATTGCGAGTGTGGTTGACTCATTTCACGTTCCTATAGCTCAGTATTTGATTTCTAAGTACTGCCATATCATAACTTGCTGGTGAAGGTGATACGAGTGTCGTCATTTTTTTTTACGATATCATAGAGCTCAGCTTGAGAAATCTAGCCTTTGCTCCGGATACATAGAGTCAAATGAGACGCCCGTGAACTAGGAGTCTTCATCAATGGAGTCAATTCTCTCCGTATCTAACTGGCGACTATAACCAGCAACACCAGTAATGACCTAGTTCGACTTAGTGCCAGCCTTATTCACCATGGCAAGATATATCTTGGCCTCGGTATCCATAATATAGGAAAGAAAAAAACAGTGAAAGTCCCCGAGGTCTGAAGTACGCCCCGCGTGTGTTCGCTCACTTGTGCGTTTCCTCAGCATGTGCCCTTTGTTGCCCTAGTAGCAATGGCTACGGAAGTCGTACGTTGGAGATGCAAAGTCTTCGATAAACTGTAATTTATCCTTGATAGAAATGCCGTCCACATATGAAAAAGGTAAATCCACAGCAATAATGAATCCATTGTTTTACATATGTCACTTACGAGCTTCCAAAATCCGCGACAAAATTTGTTGGACATACTATTCCAGCTAATATTTCTGGGGCTGACATTGATGAATATTTTCAGTCGAAATAATCACTATCAAAAAAATTACATTGTTATGTGTCGATATAGCACATTTTGTAAAGGGAAATGTTTTACGAAGATAAATAAATGAATGCTACTCCGTCCAATACGCCTGGCCAAACAAAGGACACTCTATGCCCTATGTTGGTCATCCCTATATCTTGTCGAATCGATTTGCAATATAAGCACATCTGATTTGAAATCCGGATTCTTTGAGTGGAAACTGAATAGACTTGCATGAATCTCTCCTCGTCGATTTCAGCAATGTCCATGTGGAGACGTGTACTTTCATGATTCCGTGTTATCATGTTTCAAAACAAGCAAAACATGCTAAATTCTACAGCCGGAGGTGAAGTCAGTTTTTCCAGGCTGAAGTTCCCAAACGAGTTTTATTACTTCGATTTTCGGGCGATTAAAGTCATTACCCAAGCTTCATCATGCTCAAATATTATGGGAAACGCTCTGAGGCAAAGAATCGAGGTTCCTGAAACCTCGCCCATCGACTTCAGGTCGGGCAACTCCAAGCGAGGGCAATTGGGCTGCTCATTGTTTCACTTTGGGTATGGCATGCTGAATCTCCTCCAAACCCTAGTATTGGACCTAATCTGTGCTGATATTACAAGCGGAAGAGCGGTTCCAGTGAAGATACTTAAGGACAATCAATTATACTATACAAACAGTTAAATGCTGGTTGTATTTTCAAACAGTATCACTAGACACATTGATGCTGTTTGGTCTATTTCCTTAGACTAGTATGGTGGATTGATTAAGCCGAAGCGTTGCAAGGACCTTTATAATGAGCATTTGGATGTGAATATCCATGTCTCAAGTTTTTAATTTGTCCCAGTCTGAATTGAGGTATTAGATAGTTAGCTGTATATCAGCTTCAGTTGAGAGTAATTGGGGTTGTATTGGTTGGGGCATGGTTAATTCAAGCTCACAAACTGATCAGATTTGGTGGGGTGGGCGTCTCACTTGTCTGCACTCCTTGCGTGTACATGCCGTTATGAAGTACAAGATGTATGTTCGGTAGATTTGGATAGAAGTCTTTATCTAGCAATCAATAAATATAATATATGATAACTTAGGGCTATTAAGTATCCGAAACCACTCTGTACGTATAGCTACTGTGGTGAAGAGGCGTCCCTAGAAGTCAAGCAAACGGCAACTAGTAGATGGGGGGCGAATAACGCTGTGACACAGATTGTTACCTTGGGTCATAAGCCATCCCATTAGTGCCTGGGTATGTATGGAAATGAGTTTTGTGAATTGCTTGATTAGAAAAATATCTCCTTGGTAACTTTAGCAGGTCACATGGCTTTCGACCAAAGGACAAGGTCCTGCGAAATAATCTTAGTACATGACTACAACGCAAGCCAGCAGTTCTCGTCATGAAATTATACCACAGTTATGCTATGACACGCTTCAGATTAAGAAAGTGAACTTCCACGATGTAACGATAGTCAAATTGTGGAATAAGTACGTCGCAAACAAGTGGTTTACTTGGAATATTGATGAACCCCCGAATTTAGCAAGGAGAAATGAACTCAATTGGTTTACTTAGATCTTAGTTTCATCTTACGTCAAGTACCTTGCTCAGAATATTCACATTATTCCCTTTTGCACTGCGATTGTGCTGCTACCAAATTCGCTTCATTCTGTTTTGTCCCATCTTCCACCTCCTGGACCAAAGTTTGCAAAATTGCCTCATCTGTTTCTGCTACCCCGGTCAATCCCATCACCTGCCGCATTTCCGTGACCTGGGCTCCTTGCACGGTGTTCAAACCCTCAATCGCCGGGCTTTTGATTTCACCCGCGATCTGCTGATTCTGGACGCGGATGTCGATACCAAGCTGCTGGATCGCAAGGACGCTCTGGCGTTCGACAGCAAAATGCCTGGTTGAATTATTTGACTCAAGCTTCTGGAGAGTTTTGATTCTGGAATACTGAGTTAGGTGGCATTTCATGCGGCGTTGAAAACTAGGCTTCTATATTACCCCGCGAGTTCTTGTTTTTGGACGAAAAGGTTCGCTTGTATGCCTCCTGAAAGTTGGGCTACTTTTACTGAGTCACATGGTGCTGCCTGGCGAGTACCGATGGTGGGCGAGGCAAAGGCGGTGCTTGTGAGCAGGCTGAAGATGAAGAGCTTCATTGTGGGATTACAATCAAAAAGTGGCGATGTACGTAATAAAAGCAGAAGAAAAAGGGAGCACAGCTCGAAGGGCCAAGAAGAATGGATGCTAGATCATAGAAGAATTCGACACCCACAGCCATTTTATATCGCCTGTTACTGACGCAGGGCCGCATCGCACCAGCACGTTGAGAGGCCTGGATGCCGGGAGCGCAAAGCTGCGATACTTCTTGTGTATCATATTATTTCAGGACAATTGAAAAGGCAAATAAAGTTAAGAACCAATCACCCATGATTCCTCCACGGACTGTGGTTTGTGGGGCTGTTCATCGGCGAAACGATATTGCGCCGCAAATGGCCGTGAAACAAAGTGGTCAACGGATCACGGAAGCTGGCTACCATTCTGACGCATCGTAGATCGCGTCTTGGGAAAAGCTTCTTTTAAAAAATTGTAAGCGAACTGAACAGGGCAAGCGATATATGGAAAGACTAAACCGAGAAACGTATTTGAGCGAGGATAATAGAGAATCTGTGGTCGGGACTGAACAGCTCCCTGCAGCCCTGACGAAATTTCAGCGTCCGGACGATCAGGCTATTAATTGTCAAAGGTGAAATCGGGATCGCTTGGCGACTGACTTGTTATCGTCCCATCGTCGAAATATTAGCCTTAGACGTGGGTTCCTGAAGCAACAAACGTTGAATACAGTACGAGGTCAAAAGTTTGGGTTGCCAAATTTGCCCCACCTATCGCCAATCAGAGCTGTATCACAACCACCAGCGTCAGCTTTAAAGATAATTCGCTTGTGGCTGTGATAGCGTTGGATTAGGCTCTTATTAGGCCTTTTCTGAAATCTCTAGATTAAATTCATAACCTGGTAGCATTATAGAAGTGGTTGAGATAGGCTTGTTGTATTTCGCCATCTCACTGAGCAACCAAAATATTTGACCAGTCATTTTAGAGAGCGACATAACCTGGCTGGTTCTCAAATCGAGCTGGATAAATCACCATCACCGTAGGTTGTTGGCATATAAGTAAATAGCTGTAAGGCAAGGCAAAATAGGGTGAAGTTATCTCTGGATGAATCCTAGCAAAGGCAAAGCTGCGATATAAATTCACTTCGAACGGTTATGTGAACAGTTTTAATGAGAGCGGTAATGTTAATAAGAGGCTTAGATGTCTACTCTAGAATGACCAACCTAGCTACTACGTAAGCTAGGCAAGAAATAAACCAAAGAGGTGAAAGGATAGTAATATACTTCTTACAATTCCAGTAGAAGGCTAAAAGGAGGCAGTAAACTATTACTAGACTATCTTCTACTACTAATGTAGCTATCTTACTACAGTAGCTATTTCCACTTAATAATATTAATAAAAATATAGTACTTTGTATGTTAATAAAGAAATAGAGTATCTTTTAGTATGGAAGTAAATTTGAATTTATACCTCAAGTTTAAAACTTAAGGTAGTTGAAATATGTGTATCTTATTTTAAATCCTAAGAGCTTTCTATTAAACTTACTAAGTTTATAGTTTAATTATAAATACTACATAATACTAAAGCTTATATATATTAACAGCTAAATAATAAAAAAAAGTAAACTTATATCTTATAACTAGTTATACTTTACTTGTATATATTTTAGTAAACTTAGTTACTAAATTAAATACTATATAAAGTATTATAGATCCTATTTTAATATTATAGAATAGACTTTAAGCTTATATAAATTTAATAATAATAAAATTACTAATAGATATATTATCCTTGACTTTAATAAGTTAAGGAGCATAAAAAATATAGTTTACTGTATAAACGTAACTATAGGCTTAATAAAATTAGTGTTGTATAGTACAGGGATAAAAATGTGTTGCTGATATTCGGAGCATTTAATCTTGATATGTGAATTTATTATTTATGATTTATATAAACCGTATATATAATATAAAATTATGTTATTGTAAGGGCTTAAGTCTATGGCTACTAAACCGTGTAACCACAAAGGTAAGTATGATCAGCGATAGCTGATCTCGCGGGTAGAATAGCACATATAGCTTTTTGAGTTTCTGCAGCACAGTCTGCTGACCTGCCTGAAGTCTCGCTTCACAGAGCTTTATTTATATTTATTAGCCTCGCAGGGCCTGACACTTACTTCTTCAAAACTAATATTGTTTTCGACTATACTACTACAGAGATAAGGTGAGATTAGGAAAAAAATGTCTTCTTCTCTTCTCTCTCTTATATTCCTTCTCTTCTACATACATCCGCATGTGTGCATATCCTTAATACTATAACTCGGACCGTTTGCTACTGTGATTATAGTGTAAGGGGCTATATAGCTAAATGCCTTGGTATTACGCTAGTAAAAGGGGTTATAGTTAACTATGCGTGAGGTCTGGCAGGTAAATGCGAAGGGATCCAGTAATTGCGCCCACTATACCATCAAGCAGCAAGCCTCTGTCGAAAGTACTATGGAATTGGTCCAAAGTTGATTAGTGACCAGCCCACACAAGAACTATGATACTCTTGATCTCTACCATATGACAAAAGCCTCTACTTGGGCTTTGAATATGCACAGTGGGCGTGCGTTTGGCACAATTTTCCGATAGGAAAGCATATTTCTGACGATCACATTCCTGCCACGGTATGTGGCATACCTGTTGCACTTCTATCGCTGACGGCGTCGCCTTCACTTGGGGCGCTGATCCACATCTCTTTCGATATTTCTCCACGACGAAGTTCTACAAGTTGAATTTCATCATCTTCCTCCTTCTCCACTCGACTCTCGACTCTTGTTTCCAAAGTTTTGGTGATGCCAGATCCAGCGAAGCCAATATTTGTTCTCAATCGCTTCGGCTTCCCACCCGAAAGTTTGTTCGGTGACTCGTGGCCATTATACTTCGAATCCACCTGCGTAATTTGGAAACACCTGGGAAAAAGCTTTGCGAGGAAACGGCGCAGTGCAGGCATACAGATACAAAAGATGCCAACGTAAGCTTCAAGAACTGACCAGTAATAGGCGCGGACGTTGTCGTATGTTGCATTCGTCGAGTTGGCAAATTCAACGAGTGCTTGGAGGCGTATGATGGAGACGATAGTTGTACTAGTGGATTGTTAGTTGTATTACCATGATAGGACGTGGGTTGCTACGAATAAAGTTTTAGCTTACAAGGTGCCCATGCCAAACATCAGGATGACATATATTTTCTTCTTCGTACTAAGCGACAGCCTCAAAAGCTCTGGTATCGGTACAGCAAGGATAACAAAATCGAAAACAATGTTGATGCCTGCGTGAACCCAGGCAAATATATGGAAGTTTATGCATTTTCCTGTATGCTGGCCATCCCAATTCGTCCATATATATGATACTGGTGTGCAATTGAATAGGCAGGCCAAGGTAAAAGCAATTCCGTACGCGACACTAATGATAATTAGAGTATATACTCTAGTCCGTAGTTCCTTGCGGGGGAATATGCGAAGGCAGAAGAAGAGGAAGGAGAGCTTCGTAGTCGTGATCGCGATGAAGTAGAAGACCTCAGCTAGCCAGAAAAACTGTAAGCCATTAGAAAGATGAGAAATCAGCGCGTGAACTTTAGACGCTCATTATCTTACTCGTATGATGCGGTAGATTTTCTGAGGAGGAATTGTCCAAACGTCTCTCCCAAGACCGTCTGAAGACATAAAGAACCCCACAACGCCCATAGGTATTGCTGAAACCATCGCGGTAATACCAAATATGTCATCCAACCCAAACTCACTGACAGTAACGAGCAATCGAGCAATTGTAGCAAGAAGAGCCATTCCGCCAGAGATAGCAGTCACAATGGGTGCGATTTCTGTGTTGCCGCGCACCGGGCGCCCGCACATTGTTTCTGTAGTGTTCCGTGCCGCTGGGAAGATTATTATCTAGAGCTGCATTTAGAGGATGAAGTGATTTACACAATGCTTCAATAACAGAACATGATTTTAGGACACATGTTGAAACAGCCCCTATTATGGCCTTAGTAGCACAAATACACGCAACGTCTGTTGGGGTGCACGTATCTTGTGCTTTCAAGCTGATATCTAGACATTGTGCCTTCAATTATGTGTTAGTACTGTTTGTTTGTACATAAGAAGCAGATACCTACTGCACATGGTGCCATTTGCTGGCTTGAAGCCACAGAAGGCCATAGCCCCAAGAGGATGCTGCCAACACGAAGCGCCCTTAAGAGCCTCATGATAGGTTAGTACGCAATAGTGAGGGTTGAAGATGCTTTTTTTCACTATGGCTAAAGTATACAAGTTTATAAAAGCACGCCATGGGCATGACGAACATTTAATACAATTTCGGGCATGATTGAGTTGTGGGGCTAAGTACGGTTACAACAGCGACTCCCCAGCGGAAATCTTCACTGCATTCATGGTGTAGGGTATGAGCGACAATGCCCACAAGATGCAATGAAAGCAGAAGCCCAGATTACCCACTTGTCTTGGGTGCCCTGCAAAAATGGTTGAACGGAGAACATTCCCGGAGACTCTGATTGTTATGATAGAATTTTACCTGCATTAGTTGGGAAGCCCCTGTTTATCAGCCAGGTGCAAAAGTTACATTCAACGGAATTTGAAACTACATATCGTCTGAATCTGGCTAGTGTACTTTGCGACCACAGCTAACCCCGGAAACGTGCCGTTTCCACGCAATAGTTTAATCGGCCCTCGTGTCGGTTTTACCAAAAGTATAGCACCGATCCACGAATCGTGTAACAGCTAGTCAATTCCAAAGAGAAGCTTTCATTGGCTTGCACGTTCACGGTCTATCGCATAATTAGTTACCCAATAATGGTGCCCCTATAGAAATGTACTGGCGAACTTCCATTCCGGGACGTGGGACCCGCGTGTGAATTACCAGGGGGCTGGTGAAGGCCCTGGGGAAGGTTCGGCGCTGATCATGTTGATAATTAGGTGTGCGTAAATAGTCTCGGCAGTATTGCAGATGTTTTGCAAGGATATTGATCATTTCTGCATCGTCACCTCTCACTGGATGATCACAGTGAACTTGTGACATTGTTATTCGACAACTAGATTTTCGAGAGGTCCATCATACATCGCAAGGGAACCGGCGATACAGTTTGAGAGCTCGTATGATTCTTTTTAGTAACCCCCACACTTGATGACCAATGATCCTAGAGCAGGGTCAACGCACCCCCTATTGAAATGGCGCCGAGTCTGGCCCAGCGTAATACCTTCATAATTTTTTTTCCTTGCGATCGCCTCTTAATCCTTGTTAGTTTGAAGATTTCCAGACCCTTGGGCCCAGTACGAGCAGGATCGTCGAGGCTTCGTGGCAGCATGTCCACCTTAGAGCTGGACTGAGCGCATGGAGAGGAAAAAAAATCCAATGGTCTACCTAGGGCGAGGCTATTTTGGGCAATCATGTCTCCGTGCCATTACTGACTCACAGGAGTTGAAAAAGAAACAGACTTGCAGTTCATGGGACACTTAGGGTTAGACGCGTTAAATTTTGAAGGGAAACGTCCAGCGCCATTCGGCCCTGCGCATGCTCGCAGTGAGAGGTAGATGTATGTCGGTAGACGAGGGCGGCATCCAGAGTGCAACGGAAGCTTGGCAATCTTGACATGGTGTGAGACCAAGTATTTCAAGGGGGCCGAGGAGGCTGTAGGAAAAGCGGGGTTCTTTGATATTGCTGAAAGAATATCATAACTTTGTTTGCAAGCTCTTTCTATTCACCAGCCCTGGGTCTCATCATCATATTCACCATGGAATTCTTCACTGAAGGGCTTCTGGCACTTCCTTTTTCCACGTCGCTCTGTGTCGTTTTCGCACTTTCAGTCCTTCTCTACTGGTGTCTGTGGATTTTATATACTCGGACCTTACACCCCCTCGCATCAGTTCCGGGCCCGTTCTGGGCCACTACTTCGCGGTTATGGTATATGTATCGCATCTATGTTGGTGATATGCACACAGTGCAGCGAAAGTTGCATGAACAATATGGTCCAATCGTTCGGATTGCTCCAAACGAAGTTACTACAGATGAGGCATCTGAAACTTCGAAGATATACAGAAATCAGAGGCCTCTATCTAAATCAGACTTCTATGCTCGTTCCGTCTGGAGCGGCGGTAACATCAGCAAACAGTGTGATGCCTTTACGCAGATGGACGAAAGAATGCATAGCAATTACCGACGAATTGTAAATTCCGTGTATACACTTAGCAACGTGCTAAAGAATGAGGAAGATATAAATCGGGTGTCGGCATTATTTTTGCATCGCTTAGGGGAGCATGCCGATCGTAAGGCGCCCATCGACCTTGGGCTGTGGTTGCAGATGTGAGTTTGAATTGTCTCAAGAGTAGTTTGGCACCTTCTGATACAAATAGGTACACCTTTGATGTGATCGGTGAAATCTTTTTTGGCAATATGTTTGGATTTCTTGAGCATAGCGAAGATCATGGTGCATTCATTGCATCCTTGGATGCTCTAATGCCCATGACTTGTATCTCTGCTGTTGCGCCAACATACTTGCGTCCTTTTGTAGTAGGCTCCGCTATTATCGTCCCAGCAGTCTTTCGAGCTGTGAAAGCCATTGATGGTATTCGAAAAGCTGCGCTTGTTGCCGGAGAGAAGCGCGCAAGAGATATTGATGATGGCGTCGTTCTTCGCAAGGACATGCTACAGCAGCTCTTTGACATCGTGCGGGAAAAGGGCGAAAAGGTGAATTTCAGTCCCAGCGAAGCTACCTTAGAGGCATATGTCGCAATGTGAGTTGGCTCCTATAGATCGATGGCTTTACTTAGTTTGTTTACAGGTTTGCTGGTTCTGATACCACTGCGGTTGCCTTTCGCGCGATATTCTACTATCTCATGAAACACCCCAGGACTCTGACTAAGGCACGGACTGAGATAGACACTGCCTTCGCTGCAGGTGCTTTGAGTACTCCAGTAAAATATTCTGAAGCAGTTACTCATCTACCATATGTTTGTGCATCAATCAAAGAGGCTATGCGGATGCACCCAAGCGTTGCGCTAAGCATGCAAAGACATGCGCCTGATGAAGGGATCGAGATTGCCGGGAAGTTTATTCCAGGAGGTTACCGGATTGGAATCAACCCGGCGGTCTCCAATTACGATAAAAGCGTCTTTGGCCAGGATGCAGATGATTTCAAGCCCGAAAGATGGCTTGCGAGCCAAGAAAAATGGAAGGCAATGGATAGACATTTACTCACCTTTGGAGCTGGTACAAGAACGTGCATTGGAAAAAATGTAAGCTCGTTTCTTTTCGAAGACACTACCTACCACGCCTAACATGTCTAGATCTCCCTAGTCGAACTTCACACGCTTGTACCTGAGATACTCCGACATTTCGACGTAAAAATGGCACATGATCGGCCCTGGACAACATGCAATCATTGGTTCAACAAGCAAACCGATATTATTGTAAATCTCACCCGAAGGGGAACTGATGCATGCCTTTGAGTAAAGTGCTATGACGGCAAATCATCCACACTCCAGATGCAGCATATAACACGGAGCATTGAAACATTTGAGTAGATGTCTCACAGCTAGAGTGCGAGGATTAATGAAGCTATCCACCTAGTCATATCTAGCCATAAGCGCCTTACTTATGGTAATGGAAATCACGATAAGGCACTGCTTTGACTCACAGTAACTATGCTACTGTTTGTGAATGCTTGGCGGACTTTTCACAATGCTTTGAATGTATGATAGCGTATATTAGTCTCATTTGAGTATGGAAAATTGCTTGCAGACGTGTTCAGCAGCAGCCAGAAATTTCAGACATGTATACAACCGGGGCTTGGGTAATAATTGCAGTAGTCCTGCATCAGATTATCTTTTTTTCTATTCACGCAAAATGCTGTTTCTTGTTGGAGCTATGGCTAAAGCTGCTTATTACCATTGGAGATGTAGTAGTATTCTCATATATTCCGTTAATTACTTTATTTTTCCTACCGCTCTACCTCTCCCTCGCCGTCAATGCAACTCAATCTCAATTAAAAGTAAGCCACATAATGGTGCATTCCAAATCAATAATTTGACGCACTGCAGTTCTAATACGAGCAAGTATATCGTGCCTGACAACATAATTGTGCCCGTAGGGGAAAAGCCCCGATCCTCAATTCCTTCTTGATATCATAGCTCTTGATAAAGTAGGCGGACTACATTGTCACTATTTCCTCATATCCACGTAGTAAGAGGATGCATGATAATCAAGTTGCTCTCACTCACTAGTATGCATACAGTATCCTATAATGTAGTTGCATTGCGCTGCGTCAGAGGTGATGACAATTGGTTGGTCGGACGCCTTGCTTGTGGAACACGTCAAATTTTTGGAAAGATTTTTTCTGATGGTTTGGCTTCAGATTAAGGGTCACAGAGTTTGGTCTCCTCTCTTTCGTATGCATGATATAAAGTAGCGTTTCCTAGACGTCGCCATGTCGAAATTGCGTCCCAAAGAAGAAAACACCAAAATGCCACACAAGGTAGAGTGGTTGCACACCTCAGTCCTGCCTTACGCTGATGTTGACAATGGTATTTACCGAGACAAGGCTTTCTCCTACTTTGAAGTAGGGTTTGTAGCTGTCAGGACGGAAAAGTTATCTGGCTGGCGAAATTGAGGACGGAGGCGCCGAAGATAGCTCTATACTATGTTTGGACTAAGCTCAGCACGGTACTTTACGGCCACGGGGGCTTTACGGCCACCCTACTAACATTGTTAACCTCTAAACAAATTAAGATATCTTAACGCACCGTATTTTAAAATAAGCGCGCGTAAGAAGTCTATATAATAAGTACTTACTAATCTTAAATCTAGTATTTATACTAGCCTAAAGTAAGCTATAAAGGCGTATAGTATCCCTTAAATAACTTTATAGATATAATAAGCTAGTACTAAACTATACGCAATTACTTATAACTACTAGTAGAGATTAACTCTAAAGTAAGAGAAATTTCTAGCTAAATAGATTTTTAAAGAAGATATAAAAGCCTACTCTCTTAGCTATAACTAGCTATATAGCTTTATTTAATATAATTTATATATTATATTTATTATTAGTAAAAAGATTAAAGCTACTAAAGCTTAAGCTACTACTCTTAAGCTACTACTCTTATTTCTTAACTTTTTTAAGTATATATATAAGCGCCTAAGTATTTAGATAAAAGATATATAAAATATAAATAAAACTAGTATAAAACTAGGCGTATATACTAACTTATAGATACTTACTAGCTTAAAAAAAAAGAGAGCTTATATAGTATTTCTAAAGTTTTATAAATAAGTATTTTCTTAAACTGGTTTTAGCTATAAATAAAAAACTTAGATATACTATTATTTTTAAGAGTAAGAGCTTTTAGACTACTTAGTTTCTTACTTTTTTAGTACTTAACTAGCTTTATATAACTTTAAAGAATAACTAAATATTAAAATTTATTAGATATAAGTAACTAAAGAAGATCTTTGGTTTTAAAATAGTAACTCTACTAAGTTATATAAAGCTACTAATACTTAATTACTATAGTAGCTATATTAATATTAACTTTATACTACTATATAAGCTAAATAAGATTAAGCTTTTTTATTTACTTTTTTAATACTTTTATATCTTATAGCTTCTTAATTTTATAAGCTTTTTAGTAGTTAAGTTAAAGTATAAAGCTTAAATTTAAGCTTTAGTATTTCTTAATAATATAATACTAGTTAAAAAATAAAGATTTATTAGTTACTACTATTAAGCTTAAAAAGCTAGCCTTATAAAAAGAGTAATAAAAGCTAAATAAAGAGCTACTAGCCTCTCTCTTTATAACTTTAGCTTAGTTTTTTAGTTTTTATAGATATCTTACTTAGTTACTTTTTCTAAAGCTTTCTCTTTTTAAAATACTATTTTCTTAATACTTTAGAAGCTTTATAATATTTATTAAGTTTAGTAGTAGCTTACTAAAGTAAGTAAGCTATTAGCTAAAACGTGCTTAGTACTTTAAAAAGTAACTAAAGCTATTTTAAGCGTAAATACTTATACTATAGAGCTTAAAGCTAGAAATTAGAGACTATAATACTAGCTAGAGTAAGCTAAGCTTTTATTACTTAAAAAGAAAATTAAAGTTAACTAAAATAAGAAGTTTATAAATATTAATACTATTACTATTATAATTTAGAGAGAGGTAAAGAAATAATAAAAAACTTTAGCTAAATCTATAGAAAAAGCTACTAAAAGAGCTATAGCTAATATAACTCCTTAAGATCTTTAATTATATATACTAGCTTTTAAATCTAAACTTTATTATTAAGACATCTTAATTTATTTAAAGGTTAATAATTTAGTGGGGTGGCTGTAGAGCCTCTGTGGCCGTAAAGTACCGTGCCGAGCTTAGCTCGTACCTAACCAATCAATGCAAGCACGTGCTTCGACACTCACCTTTTCAAATCAGCAGTCCTAACCATCGGACATAGCCGCCTAAGGACAACAGAATAAGACACTGCTTACCATGATGAGTGAACAACATGTTGAGTCATGTTCTCCTCCACGTATCGTGCCTCGCATCATCATCCATGGCGGTGCGGGAAATATCAACCGAACAAGCATACCACGAGAACGGTATTATGAGTATCAAGCCTCCCTTAATAGGATCCTAGAGCAATCCGCCGACTTCCTTAGCACCCCTGGCGTAATGGCACTAGATGTCGCCACTTTCGCTGTCACTTTACTAGAAGACGACCCACTCTACAACAGCGGCAAAGGAGCTGTTTTTACACGTGAAGGCAAGAACGAGCTAGAATGTAGCATCATGGTATCAAATGGGTATAAAAAGCGCGCAGTAGGATGTATGATGCTCCAGCATGTCAAAAACCCTATCAAACTCGCGCGGGAGTTGCTGATCAAGGGAGACGAGGTAGACGGCGGGGGAGCCAAAGATCATTGCCAGTATAGTGGCGAGTTTGTTGAGGGACTAGCAAAAGATTGGGGTCTTGAGATTGTGGATCAAGGATACTTCTTCACGCAAAAGAGGTGGGACGAACACAAGCGGGGGCTTGAGGAGGAGGAGAAGAAGAAGAAGAAGAAGAAGAAGAAGAAGAAGAAGAAGAAGAAGAAGAAGAAGAAGAAGAAGAAGAAGAAGAAGAAGAAGAAGAAGAAGAAGAAGAAGAAGAAGAAGAAGAAGAAGAAGAAGAAGAAGAAGAAGAAGAAGAAGAAGAAGAAGAAGAAGAAGAAGAAGAAGAAGAAGAAGAAGCAAGAGTATCAAGGTTCATGGGATGAAACAAGTGAGTGGGAGAAAGCCAATTATATTCCGCTTGGCACCTGTGGTGCGGTGGTCCTAGATAGCTTTGGCGCTATCTGCACTGCAACGTCAACAGGAGGCTTAACAAACAAAGTTCCAGGGCGAATTGGAGATACACCAACCATAGGCGCGGGTTTCTGGGCTGAGGAGTGGTTCGAGCCTGGTCAAGCGATTCCTGAAAAATTGAAGATGTTCTATCAACGCGGACCAGTAGCAGTATCGCTGAGAGACAAGATTTCGAGAGGCGACATGCGCAGCCTTGTGCGCGATTGCCTTTCATCTCTTGGTGCATCACCCGCATCATCAGTTTCGTCGCACATTCTCGAGAAATCTGTTCCCACTCGCCATGCAATAGGCCTTTCAGGAACCGGCAATGGCGATAGTTTTCTTCGACTATCTGCTGCTCGCACAACAGCAGCTTACTCCCGTTTCTCTCATACATCACTCGCATCTGCAATAACCTGGATGGCGGGCCGGGAAGGCGAGCTTCAAAAGTCTGCTGGTGATCGATGGGATAGTGTTCATGAAGGCGCTGGGGGCATAATAGGTATCGAGGTTGTTGACAAGAAAGCTAACGTCGTTTGGGACTTCAACTGTGGGGGTATGATCCGGGCATGGACAGAAGAAGATGGGAGGAGAAAGTGTCTGATCTTTCGGGAAGATAGCTGGGAAAGTGGGCCTGAGAAGTAGAACAACGATCTAGACATGAGTATATATATATGGATGGGGTGGTCTTTCACAGTTGATTATGAGAGGCCGTTTTCTTGGGGCTGCACGGTTCTTAGCATGTACTGTCGAAGGAAAGCACGAGTATACTGTGAGCGAGCAGAGATTAATGTGCCATCACCCTCTGGATTTAGAAATCGACATGAAGAAAAAGTGGTAAATACCCTAGTAGAAAAAGGTTGGCGCCTTTTTTTTCAGTCTAATGCTGTTATTTTGGCATACAAATGTTTTGCGTTACATTTACCAGTCTAGCTATCATTACACAAAAGCGAACCTGAGACACTTTAGTCGGGGGTGCTTTTCGTGGGAACTTGTCTGCAACATATGTAATTGCATCTGCTGCATTTGGAGCACAAGAAAGCTCACCGTCGTGTACACGAACGATACGTGGCGTCTGCTGATGCCACTTTCCGCATTGTTCGAAGCCGAGACAACTACGAGTAAACATCTGTGGCCCTCCGGTTTGAGTACCTCTAAAGATGCTGGTAGTTCACTCTTGGTGCATTTCAGCTGCTTGATAAATGCCATTGTTCAAGAGAAACATGGACGCAAGACACGGAAGATATCATTTGCGGGCAAAAGTGAGCGCAATATCCAACCACTACACGCCTATTCGACCCAAAAACGTATCCAGCAATGTCGCCAGTGTTGGAAGTGGACTTGGTGCTAGTATGTCTCTCAGCTGCATGGTCACTGGTTCCTATACATGAAACACAAACCTTATCCCAGACAACACTAGCTTCCAGAACTTTCTAATGCCCTCTTCTAGAAGCAAACCAGGCTAGTGGCCCCATAGAATGGATAGAATACGCAGGAAAGGCAAGACTCCATAGCAAGCTACCTAAAAAGTAATAGAAAGGGTAAGGATGATAGGATAAGCATAGCTTAGATGCAAATTACAACTCAGTTTACAGAGACACCTGGTCAGAGATAGTGTATAAAGTACTGAAAAGGTACTTAGAGAGGAAGTGTAGGGCGCTGCTGGGATAAGGGAACTATCTTTATGACGCAAGGGGCGCTAGAGCAGAGCATGTATGAGGTCGGCATGAACATGATAAATCATCTCAAATCGGTGCAACATACGCATAAACCAGTGCGTAAACGCATTGCTGCTACTTTTATGGGCGATCAAAGCTTATAATAGCGTATTTCAAAGTTCAATGGGACGACTCAGCTATAATTTCGAGTATCGACCGTCCGACGGTCTCTTCCCGGTAGAGATTAGTGCTCTACTAGAAATCAGCTACCTTCCACCTTAATTTAGTCTTCGTTTTTACAATACTGGAAACGGGAACACACATACCCACTGCCATGTGACTTCCAGCTTGCGCATAAATGATGTGCAAAGTTTCAGGTGGATAGTGCGACACAGGAGGAGTTGGATTTAGAAAGGCATAGAGACTTAAAGACTAGTAGATAGACCATCTGTTGATGTGCCAAGTTGAATATAGAAACTCCATTGTGACAGGAATGCGCGGCGTTGGGGGCATTTTTCCCGGGTAGACGGATTCTTGCCATATCCAAAACCTTCACAGAATTCGCCACTTTGTGAGGCCATAAAACCAGTCCGCAAAAGAAAACCCTTAATAAATGAGCAGAACTCATGGTTGCTTTTCTTCTACTACTATTACCTACATTTCTTTATCTCAACCGGTGCGGTGCCATCGCCATGGAGTTTAACATCATAATTATTCTGGCCTGGATATACTATGTCAGTTCCTTGTGCAGTGGAATGTAGATCGATATAAATGCTTTCTTTAGTATTGTCGGCAAGGATACGTGCGCTTGTATTTCCATTATAGTATACGAACCCTCTGCTTCGTCTTCAACGACGACCAACCCTGGAACTAGCATATCTGATGCCAATTCCGAGGCAGCTAGGTATGGAGGCCAATGGAAAAATTGTGAATATGTGCAAAAAGACGAGACAGACGATGAGAATATTAGACAAAGCACATAGCGAACCCTAAATATTGTGGTAAAGAGTTTAGATCGATCTGCGTGAGCATCCCGGCGATGACGTGCCTTTGCAATGGTGTATAACAATCTGTCGATTGGATACAGGGATATAATCGCGCAGCATACTAAAGAAGAGATCATGTAAGGGTATGTAAGTGCTGGCCACGCTCTTTCACGGAGACTTTTAGTGATGATCAGCGGCAGCATAAGAGATAAGACCTTCGAGAGAGGTATTTATGAACTAACCACGTAACTGCATGCCCATTTTGTCTTTGTTGTGTCCTCTTGACCAGACAATTATACCAAGGACTGTTGAATGGCATTCGCAGGCGACATCGCACATTCATTTCTGCAACGGCGGGGCAAGCAATCCTCCAGCGATTTCGTGTTTGGCTCCGCTTTATCCACCTTCTGTTCCGTCATAAACCTCAACACCATTTCAGCACCTAATATTGCATCATCCTCTGCATCGATTGCCTTTAGTGTTTCCTTCAACACCTCCGGGGCCCATGTTGGGAAAAAAAACTTGACAGTCTCGCTATTCACAAGCCTGTCGAACTCAAAATGCCCTTGGTATGTAAGAACATGACCAGGTTCATAAACACCTTGCACTGCGCAATGCTGGGTACTTCCCAACATTATCCAGGATGGTGGCAGAATACCAGGGTTCGGGATGACGACATGATCGTGGTGTATGAATTGAAGACGCATCTTTTCAGGAACACCAAGAATATTTTCATGGGCGGAAAGGGTTGAATTCCTACCCAACACCTGACGGAACCGTTCTTCTAATGTGATTTCCCTAACACCAATTTCCCACCCTTTTGGATCCACCTCAACTTTCACCCCAAACCTCTTGAACAAACTCTGACATATCAACTGATGTCCGAAACAACTTCCAAAGATCTTGACTTCGGGATGGCTGCGGTATACGTCGAGAATGTAGTTGTCTAGTCTTCGTATCCACTCTTGATCGTCGTACGCGGAATTCGCTGAGCCGCTGACAACAATTGCATCGACGTTTTCCAAGGACGCTGGATATGCACCTTTCATAACATCATAATCGGTGGACTCGATAGTCGTGCTGGGTAGCATTTGACGGCCCACTGCTGACAACAGTTGGTGAAAGATTCGGCCGTAAGTGGGGCCTTTCTGGGCGTGGACAACCGGAACGGGAGTGTCGGCGTTTAGCATACAGATACGGATTAATTGAGCCATTTGGGCGTATCAAGATATTGAACAGATGATCCAGATGTTTATTTGAAACTTTTGTGTGACCCTGTAGAGATCACGCCGTAGTAAAATTGTATCGAGGTTGTAACTTCAAGCTGAAGGCGGTCAATCCCCGAAATCGGCATCGCATGTGACAGCCGTCGATAAGCGCGTTCTCGCAACTTGACCATGCTTCTCACAGCGAGCGCTACTGTAGCTCAATGCTCATGTTTTGCAGCCCATCGACACTAACTGCCGCTCAAATTTCTTCACTTTGCACACAAGAATAATGACCGGGGATACCGTATGGAAAACAGCGATAGCGCTTATAATCGATTACTGGTACAGGACTACACCTCGGCGTGCTTCCCGAGCTACAACTGGTGAATGTACAGATGCCTTACGACATACAGACATAAACGTTAACGGGTGGTTAAGATGCGGCACCTGCCATTGGGTTATATCTGTGAACAGACTCGCATCGGATGAGGTTGCGATTTTGTTTTGCAAGTTCAGCAGCCTGCAAACTACTGCCCCATATCCCCGATGAACGATGGCTGTTCCGCCTGATGAAGCAGCTGTGTTAACGTCAATCATTTTTGGATCATGGCATTGATAGTGCTCAAAACTCACATATGCTAGTTTCATGGGACATCTACATTAGTAAGTAATATAGCTATATAAGGTTGTCATGTGAAAAAGATCCACTGGAATTTGTACGTATTACAATAAACCTCAGGATTATTCGAACATCAGAATAACATGATTTACATAATTATCCTTCTACTCCGGCCATGGGCAATAGAGATATAAATATTGGGAGCCTGGTACCTATGAAGATCACTCGCAGCCTACTAAGCCCGCCATGGCCCATGTTGCGCGCCAATAATCTCACGATAGGGATGGAGAAAACTGGCCGAATTGGTTCAATGCACAACAAGCAAGGCAATTCATGTATTTTCAATCCTCAATGCTAGCATCTTGATGTGAAAGCGCATTAGAGCCCTAGTTCTGGAGTCGTAATGACACCCTTGCAACGTAGCATAAACCTGGCCATAGCACACTTTTATGCATCATGAGAATCTGCTTCGCAACATGTTTCATTTGCACCAAGACGTCCAGTATTCAAGACACTGCTTTTTCCCGCTGCCTCCTCGCTCAACAGCTTGTTATTAAGACGACGAGTGGTGCGTGTGTGAGTTTCGAAGCAACATTATAGTGTTCTCTCAAGATACCAAGCAGCAACTAGTACACGAACCAGCGGCACAAAAAACACTCAGTACGTCGGTTTATCCTGCTGTGTTCCTATCCAAGCCATAAAGACACCGAATTTGCCACCATCCATTGGACGACAGGTTTCCTCCTTCAAAATGTCTCCTTTGTATCAATGATTCTCTGCCTCTCTGCCCATGAACGTATCTCATCATAGTTTCGACACAAATGTACCGCACCTGTTCCATCGGTTCCTGGTATATCCTGGAATATTGGTGCCTGCGATTGGCCTTCAAGTGTCGTATCCCCGCAGCAGAGGAGTGCATTGCGCAGGTAGTTAAAGCAATGATCATTGTGCCCAATCTCACCCTCATCAAGGGTAAAGTCCCTATTTCGAACTTTCATAACAAGCTTATCAATGTAACTTGACATATGCATTAAGCAGTGTAGCTCATGGAAGACAGCGATGGCGTAGACGTTTTTACCAGGAGTTTGAGGGAAGTGCATGGGAACTGGCAGTCTATACGCGGAGTAATCGGGGACATCGAAAAAGCCGCCGCCACCTTCGAGATGTTAGGAAAAGCCGCTGTATATGAACGGCGAGGTATCGCTTACGGGGCATGAGATCTCTCCAGTACTTCTTTGTTGAATTGATGGACGCCATGGTTCTGTGGTCCGACGTATATCTAATGTCCGCATGAAAAGTCCTCTGCTCTGTCGAGACTTCGTCGCAGTCAGCACAACCCATACTCGTTACATGAGTTGCAAAAGAAGCGAAAATGTAAGAACGTACACTTAGGAACTAGCGCATTGAGCTCCGCTCCGATGTGCAATGAGCTCGGTTGTTTGTGGAGGATTGACAATTCGCATACGAGGATAGAGAACAATAGAACAAATGTAACTGGCCACCGAAGGAACTGAAGGTGCTCAGTAAATTTATGCCATAGCGCGAAGGCGTCTTGTCCGCGATGTCTCTTCTGTTGTTGTTCAAACGCTATCGCGGTAGGACTTTCGCTGCTGACCATGACATAATTGAAAGGGAACATGCTGCCTTATCAGAGCGTCGTACCGATGCCAGAGATTGATGCCGCCGCAAGGAAGCCTGTCCCTCGGCAAGGTAATGTTGCTACTTAATCACGGAAGGTTCGAAGTTTCGCGACCTTTGAGTCGAGACGGTGGGTTCTTAGGATTATTTGAGTGTAAAGCGTCTGGCTAGAGAGTACACACTGTAAATATCCCATGGCGCAAGAGTTGGTGTCCGCACGCTCGTGCCAAGCCTCTTTCATCGCAATGTTATTCAATACCGAATCCGGTAATTTGTATTCCACCCTTGCCTTCAGTCATTTGAGCTTACTCCAGAGCATGAAGTACTGGGTTCTCAAGCTGAATCCAGAAACCGCTTTTAAAACGACTAACTAGTTAGTTAGTTGCAAGCAAGGCAGTGTACCCACGTGGAGATAACATTAATACGAAGAGATAAAGGACGGCATGCATTGCTAAGAAAGTATCATTTATGGCTCTTATTTTACAATTTATCGGAAGATTCTCCATTCGCAAAATTGACCTTGAAAATCTCTGGCACGTTTACGGTTTCGGCCTGCAAAGCTTGAGCACTAACCTTCGAACTATCCTGAGTGTTTATAGCCTTCTTCACCTTTTCTTCTCTACCTACTGCCCTTCGGTGGGCGCGACTCTTGATATGTAAACTCCAGTCATTTTCCGTGACTGCAACTGTACCGCAAGTATCGCATACTTTCTTTTGCCAGAGATCTGGTCGCTGCCCGAGGTCGTAATCGCGTTTTGGCGTGAGCATTTCTGCTGCAGCTGCTGATAGCGTGGATGGCATTGGAAGGGGATGACCATGGAGAAATCTCTCGGTAATTGTAACAGCAGGCTGTACGGCTTGATCTACCCATCTTGAGAGGTCAGATCCATCCAGCAAGAAGAAGTTACATTTCTGCCCGGCAGTAAGGAGCGCATTGAGCAATTTAATACGGATCCACTTGATTTGCCGATTTGCATATTGCCTTGTTGCTGCCTGTGTTTTCTCTACAGCAGCGACCTTCAGTTTTTCGATCTCCAGTGCAGGTTGCGACCCATCACCGAGTGCAGATTGGTATTCTAAAAACTCCTTGTATCCTATCGATATCCATATGCCACGAGTTTGATCGATGCCAACTCCTGTGCGGGCCTCATGGTCCTGTCGGAAGCTGTTTAGCTTTTGTACCTCGGACAGAAGACCTCTCTCCAACATTTTATCCACGCGCTCGTCAAGACGTGAACGGAGTACGTTCTTGTCAGCGTGAACCCAGAATATCAAAGTCGAATATCGAAGGTCCCTAGCGCCAGCCGTCGAATCACTGTCTTTCGCGCTTTGAGAGGACTTCGCTCGTATGCGTTGCTCGCTGTATAGCTGCGATGCTGGCCTACCGGTTCGTAGATAGATTTCAAGTGAGCGCTGTATTTTTCGTCTCTCGTTTGGATGCCAACGGTCCGCCATGACAGGATCGACCTCCTTCAGCTTATTGAGGATGATATCCGTGGGCTCTTCCAGTATAGGGAAGTGCGCACTGTCCTCATTTAAGCTCAAGGCAGTATCATCTGCCAATGCATCGTGGAACAATAGCGACTGGGTGTAGTAGTGAGTTCCGCCAACCAGAATGGGCAGCTTGCCCCGATCTCGGATGTCATCGATCTAGTTAAATCAGTCAAAGAAATGGGAAGAGAGTATATATTTCATTCGTACTGCGTTCAATGCTTCGCCGACAAATTTGCCAACTGTCCAGGTCTCCTGCTCAAGCCCTATGCAACCCAGGAGATGGTGCGGAATGCCTTTCATCTCCTCCGATGTGACCTTATTGGTAATTACAGGCAAACCATGGTACAGCTGCATCGCATCACCGTTGATGATCTCTCCGTTGAATTTACGAGCTAGCTCAACCGCCAACTTTCTGCCGTGATCAGCCCTGTTTCGCGTCACTTGACCCATGCTGCCTCACATCCGATTTTCCGGTCCCTGTTGCGCCAACGATGGCGACGAGAGGTTTGAAGGACGCATGTGCCATTTTGAGAGTGCCGAAAGATCTAATAAAGCGGAACATAGATTCTGCTGTACCCGTGAGGGAGAATGGTGGTTAAGTGGACGAAAATGTTGGTTAGCGTCAAAGCGGCGCGCCTTTCCTCGCACGTCGTTAGTGCCATGAATCTCAACGCTAGCCACTCCTACGCTTCCACCTTAATATATTCCTTCGTTCATCACACGATTGACTTTCGAGCGGCTCACGACACATAATAAAGATTTCAGCAAGTAACCGTCCCGAACTTGGGGCCAATACCATAGCCAAGCTAAAACTACTGGTCGCGGCGCTGTTCTTGTCTTCTCGTTCTCTCGTTCTCCAGTCCTTTTTAATCAAGGTCATCCACATGCTTACAAGAGGCTCTATGTAGATCAATTTGTGATTAGCAGCTAAGTTTGATTCGTACTCGTTATCGGGCTCACCTCACATACAAAAGCTTGCTGGGTGTGTCAACTAGACATGCTTGGCGTGCCTCGCGTGATGCATAAGACCTGTGAGGCTGCATTCCATTATCTCAACTCGGCATTCCATAATAAGTCAGCCACCATATGAAACTGACTTATTCCTTCAAGGTAGTCTCGCGATGGGAGTGGAGCGATGCCCTTCTCTAAATGATTCTATTCGCTGGTTGCAAGATGCGGCCATTCACTCTTGTCACTATCACATCTTTGAGGTCACCTTATTAAAATGTGCGAATTTGGGGTGTCATCAAGCATTAACTTAACACGTACTCTTCCTAAATCTCATAGGCCAGCCAGGATGGCGCACCAACACGAGCGAACAATGAACCATCCAAGGTCTGGAAAACCACTCCTGATCACAATCCCGAGCACGGCTTAGGTTTCAATGATCCATCTCCAACTTCGGATTTGAAACTTGCTCAGTAAATCGCGATAAGTGGTTCAAATCTTACAGCTGGCCGCCTGTCTCTCGCCCAGGGATCGACTCACCTTGGGCGTGGGGGAGCGATTCCGAAAACGAGAGACGTCTGTCTCGGTCTGTTGATTGGAGAGATCGTTTTGGGGTCAACTACATTACAACAATTCAAATTTGTGCATTCAAAGCAATGTAAAAATAGATCTGACAACATTAGGACCAAGGGCGATGTGGCAGCTGCTGGGCATTCGCTGTTACTGCCTTGATCGAATCCATGATCCGCATACAGCACGGTACCTGGAGTAAGCGTAGCGAAGCAGATATTTTTAAGGCTTCATCTTCCACTTGTTCGACTGGTTGGTCACCGGGTTGGGCATTGGAGCTGATGAAGGGCCGGAACTTAGGTCTGACTGACACTAGATGTAGGTGGTGATGGTCGTCGAACTACTCACTGCCAAGATACTGAACATGTCTCTTCAGGCAATATATATTACGATTCTGATCGTCCGTTCTTGGGTTGTGGCGACAAACAGGGCAGAACGCTTAGAATCGGCGATTATGCCACAATAGAGGGGCTCGATAAGACCAAATGGTAACTTTTGACCAATCTTACTTGGTGCCTTAAACCATCGCTAATTATGTCATAGGTGGTTGGCAAATATTGGTAATCACTTCATCAGCCGGTAGCAGTGACTTCTACTAATATCATGACTAGTTCAGGGCCCGTAACTTGTGCTAGATGATATACCCCGACTTTGATAAATGGGCGCCGGAGCAGGGTATATATCGTCACACAAGCACTCCTGGTAAAAAAAATGTGAAGGCCATGCCATGTTGATTGTTGGGTACAATGATGACGAGCAATACTATATTGTGAAAAACTCTTGGGCCCCACTAGTGGTGATAAAGGATACTGGCTCATCGGGTGAGTTTGTGGATCTCCAATCAGCCTTGCGATGTTTTAACCATCATTTAGGTACGATGAGGCGTCCATAGACGATGTGGAGAACCCCAAATACGGAGTCACCAATATCGATCCTGACCAGTTTACTCGACGACCCCACCGGAATGGAAACGTATTCCAAAGCAGTGGGGGAAAGACCCACCGTGACTTCGAAGTCGTTCGTGTTGATGAAGAAGGTAATGTGCTCTTACTGCAACGTCAAGGTGAAGGCAGAAAAAAGTGGTCAGTGCAGGACAACATCACGGTGTCACCGGAAGACCCCTTCTGGGAGTTGTTGTACAATACCGCCCTTCCCCCCCACGGCTGCAAGTCAGCCTATCTTACTCGTCAACCGGAGATCCTCTATTGGGGTGAAGTTGACAACAGTTCCAATCACTGGGTCTACACAAGCGATTCGGGGCAGCTTGCGGATCAGCAATGGGTTGGGTGGAATCAAGAACAACCAGGCGCAGTTGTCGTGTCGGACGCAGACCTAGCGGAGTCATATGGCATTGTGACTGGTTATCCTGGCTTTGTTCAGCTGGACAATTCCGACTTCTCAGTCGTAATCAGATACTTTACGAGAGGTGAGTTTGCGTTGCAATCTGTTGCCCCTTTAGACGGGTCGCTGGTGAGCAAGGCCGGTGGGAGAATGTGGGCAGCTTTGGGGGTGGCGAAGTTGCGCATGTGGGTCTTTATGCAAGGTAGCTATAATTTTGGGCTAGAAGCTATTGTGGAGGATATATGGGGTGACATTTGGCATTGGCAGTTTACCGGGGAGTGGGATCGGACGGCAAAGCTACCTTTGAAGCTGAGCTAAGAGAATGTGAAAATAGGAATAATAATAATAATAATAATAATAACGTGAGCGGCAAGCGAAACGCCTAGGTAAGCGAAACGCCCACCCCACCAAGCTTTACAACTTTGCACGTTAACAACTTAATACTACAAAAGGCTACTACAGCTTATAGTAGCTTAAATTAATCCTCTACTTCTACTATATCTTTCTTATATATACGCTTATTATATCCTACCTCTCTATAAGTTTTATAGCGTTAGATACCTCTTATACTAGCACCTATTTAAGCTCTCTCTACACGCCTCTCTACCTTAAGTTAGGTATTAACGTCCCTCTAAGAAATTAAGTCCTCTCCCTCCTCCTTTAATAGGGTCCCTCCCTACTAGATCTACTTTTTCTTACGCTTTTTCTACTTAGAAGCAGCTCTATTTACCTACTTAAGACTAGCTACTTTAGCTTCTAGTAACGTGTGTAAGTGTACCTTTAATATTAATTCCTTTTTAACTTATAATACTATCTTAATAATAGAATTAGGAGAAGAACTCTTATAGTTATAAATCCTCTTTATAATTAGTGTTATTTAAGCCTCTATCTCTTAGGCGTTACTAGGTGTTTTAGGGTACTAGAGGGTAGGCCCTAGTAGAGGTAGTATTAGCGTGTAAGGCTTTACCTTAAGCTTTAATAGTACTACCTCTAGGCTATATAGGACTAGGCTAGTTACTTAGAAGCTAGATAGAATATTCTACTATAAGAATAAGGTCTTAAATACCTCCTTAAAGGAAGCTAGGAATGCTTTTTTATTACTATAGGTAATATAACTATCTACTAAGACCTTAATCTCTTACTAGTATACTTACTTTAATAGCGTAAAGCAGCTTATATTAAGCAGCTATAAGATATAAGATAAATAGGAAGGTATATAGAAGGTAATTATCTTATTCTCCTTATATAGATCCTAGAAGGTAAGTAAATTATAGCTCTTATAGCTATTAATTACTAGTAGCTAGTAACTACTTACTATCTAGGCTGCTATATACTAGATAAAGTACTATAGCTAGGCTAGACTAAGTTTATTATTAGTTTAGCTGTTCTTACTAAGGCCTATACGCCAGCCTTTAGATAGATTAGGTAACTAGGACTTATTATAGTTTTTAGCTTTAAAGATAATAAAGGGTAGAATTATCTAGCCTATAGCGTTAATACTAGTAATTAATATTACCTACTTACAGTTACTAGGTTATATCCCTAGTAGTTAAGTACGTCTCTTAGACGCAGTTACTACCTTAACAGACTCTCCTACGCCTATAGTAAAGCTAGTCTTATTAAAGTTATAGGTATCTTTATCTAGGACGCTGTACTTAGCTTTAATATTACGTATAAGGTTAAACTAGGAGCTAATAACAGCTAGATTACTGCATAAGACTCTCTAGTAGTCGCGTAGCCTACTTAGTTAGGATTTAATCTTAGGCTTATAAGAGATGAAGTTTCTAGCCTATTTTTCTCCTACCTAGCTACTACTACGAGTAGCTAGTAGCTAATTTACTATCTTACAGAGATAAGACAGTATAGGGGTAAATCCTCGCGCGTCTAGCTTCCTTATATATTAGATAATTGCGTCTTCCTTATACCTGTTAAGCTTTAATAAGTTAGGTTAGCTATTATGTTATAAAAGCTTTCTAGCGCGTTAGTTATAGAGAGTCCTTCTAGGAATGTTATAGACTACTGCAGCTCGTTAATTACTTAATATCGCGTCTTTTTTTATTACTTAGATAGCTAAGATAATTCTATCCTTATAAGGGAGTAATTTAATATTAAGTTATTAAGATATTGCAGTTAAAGGTAGAAGGAGGTGTAGTCTTAGCAAGAGTGGGCGTTTCGCTTACCTAGGCGTTTCGCTTGCCGCTTACGTTAATAATAATAATAATAATAATAATAATAATAATAATAATAATAATAATAATAATAATAATAATAATAATAATAATAATAATAATAATAATAATAATAATAATAATAATAATAATAATAATAATAATAACAGCTTGAACAGTGCCGAGGGTGGTATAGCTAGGGGCTGAATTTCATCAGTGGTTGAACAGAAATGTTATCCAGATGCCGTACCTGCCGTCGTTGGCGCCTCCCTAGTGTGAAAGGGGTAAGGCCTTGTTCTTAAGAGGTACTACAAGACGGCAGAGTACATTTTCTCTCAGCAGTCTCCACAGCTACATTGTCTTGGATTCTCTAGAGGCTGCGCATCTCACCCTCCTTTCCGCAACTCGCTGTACTCTCTAATACACATACTTTTCTCTAACACACATACTTTTCTGTCCTGGGTTGAATAAATATCACGCAGATGGACCTTAAACAGCCGCAAACCTTTTTTCCTTTGCCTGGCACAAGAGGGCATAGTCAGAGCTTGATCAATTCACAGTGTATCATGTAGTATCATGTTACCGGGTATCCACAGAAATTGTAGTGGCTTGCAGATGTACTCGGGTCCCATACCGGTCGGGATGGCGTGCAGGGATAGGTATAAGCACCTTCTTTAACGGGTCGCGTTTTTCTGTAGTATCAAAGTCTATAAAATGCTGGCCAGTGTATCCTTTGTGCATACACTCCATTGGAAAGAAAAAGGAAAGAAAAGTAGCAACCAAGGAACGTCAGATCAAGATGGGGCTTTCCCGACGCATCATGATGGCAATGACGTTGCTGATCGCATCGGTCCAGCTTGCCCTTGCTATGCCCCAGCCTACGCCAGCCCCTGAGCTCCTCACACTGGAGAAGCGCGCCTGTTCGGCCGACAACTGCCTGCGTGCCCTTCGGAATAGAATCGTCACTGCGTTGCCCTTTTGCGCGACGTACACAACCGAAGCGACTGCCACCATCCCCACATGGGCGGCCAATTGCGCTAACAACCCGACAAGGGTATCAAGCGCGTGCGCATGCCTAGCGGTACGGATTACATGGAATCCTCGGTTGAGTAAAGATGCTGATGCGAGCGCGATTTGTGGTAGACTGCCCCTTTGACTAGGGTCTATGGCCCAACCGACAACACCAATTACACCATCTGGGAGCAAGCTGTGAATGTCAGAAACAGGCTAGAGACTTTTGAAGAAGCTCTCACGGAATGCCTTGGGATGTGTAATGGTGAAGCCGTCCCTTTTTGAAATTTTCTTCGTTGCCTAATTTGTTGTATTGGGAAACAAAAGTAACCAGAAAGACCAAGGTGGACTTTGTCACTAAACGTGGACTGGCCAGCAATTACATGAGGCTAACGAAATATTCTTTGTAGAGTACGGATCGCAGTGTCAGACATTTTCTCTTGCTATGGAGCCAAATCAAGCTCCCATGGCAGGCGGGGCTCTATGCTACTTGTAAGTCCAATATCAATTGGCGTGTTTCGCATGGTGTTGGGACTGATGATTGAAGTTACTCGACTCTGTTCCAACCAGCATTCGTGGCTTCGGCGCCGAATTGGTCAAGCAATGTGGTTTATCAGCGGGTATGAAAGGATCATTCCGAAAATCATCAAAGACGTGTGAATGGAGGTTCAAGACATGATGTTGAGTGGGTAGCTAGCAAAGGACGTTGTGGCCGATGCAGACGACAAAGTTCGATATGGTCAAGATTGTGAAATGCCGTTATGTTGAAATAGACGAAATGGGGTATCTTTGGTTGAACGTCGGCGACGCGCATTGTTGAAGCGAGTCACTGTCTGAGCCAGTAGCAATGTAATGTAAAGTGTCCTTCAGACTCTCTCGGGCTTTTTCTCAGCACCATAGCCGCCCTTGCCCTCCAGGCTCTCGTACGTCTTGCCCTCTCCGGCCCCGTTTCTCGGCCCTCTCTCGTCAAGATCCTCTTGCAGCCACTTCAGCACCAGCTCCCCCAGCTGGCTGTTCCCCGTGTACAGGCTCGAGTGCTGCTCGGGCTTGACGTGCATGTCTTGGACGCTGCCCCACTTCTTCACCTTGCCCAGGCTCATGTGCACGAGATGGGTGGGCCAAGCGGCCAAGTTGTCGAGGATGTGGGTCGCGTACACGATGGTGCACGGGCGGGTGTCGGTCTCGTTCTTCAAAAAGGCCAGGAAGTTGCTGCGCGAGAGCAGGTCCAAGTCGACGGTGATTTCATCCAGCAGCAGGATGGTCCAGGGCCGCAACAGGCCCATGGCCAACTGCACCCTGCGCCGCTCGCCATCGGACACGGCGTGCATGCGCCAGCCCAGATCAATGTCGAGGATGCGCACGAGCGTGTCGCGGCGGTCGCGGTAGTAGTCGCCGCCGACCGAGGCCAGCAGCGTGGGCACGTCCATGTCGGTGCGCACAATGGGGTTCAGCACCCATTCGAGGCCGAGGTAGGTGACGCCTTCGAGGCCCATCTTGAAGGGGTCGACGCCTGCAATGGCGACGGTGCCGGACGGGGCCATGCGCTTGCCGGAGAGGAGGCGGAGGAGCGTCGTCTTGCCCGCGCCATTGGCTGCAGCCTTGTCAGCCACTGCGCCCGCGCGCTTTGCACGAGTGAATGTCGGCTACCTCCAATAAGCAGTGTCCTGCTGCCCGGCGGCAGTTGCAGGACCACGTCCTTCAGCCCACTGGAGCCGTCTGGGAACGTGTAGCTGAGGTCCTTGACGTCAATCGACGGCGCGAGCAGCCTGCTGCCAGGGACGGGGGCCGACATTGGTGCGGCTGGCGGGGTGGGAGAGGACGTGGGGTGGTCGGGTGCTGCATTTTGTGTCTTTTTTTGCCCCCCGTCGACTAGTTCTTGGTGGGTTGGAGTTGACATGTCTGACGCCATCATCTAGGCCGAATGCGGCACCACCAACGTGACTTGCTCCTATGGTGTGTTGTGACGGTCGCTATGTCGGTCAAATATCAGTCTTTTCTCGTCTTCGTCCCCAAAGTCGGAATGCCGGTCCGTCTGCTGGCTGTCCACTTTACCCCAAATCCCAGTGCACAGAGCCTCCTGACAGATCTCCTCAGTTATATTAACCCGGCCATTGTCTTCACTTCGCCGGACCTACTATGGAAGCTTCTACGCCTGTTCCCCCGCCACCCCCATTGGACAGCCCCAAATGAAAGTACAATGAACCCCATAGTTTGGCCAGCGGAACAGCCGGACGCAACAAACTAGATGTGCACGCAATCAGGAAGAGATATGTCATGGAAATGGGAGCAAACAACATGGCGAAATGGTGTGATTGATGTGGTATAAAGACGCCTCCGAGCCCACACCATCAAGCCTGCTCCTCCAGCTGCACCATTCCCTTCAAATTGCGCCATTGCCATAGTCGCCGTACACCATGTACACACAAAACTTGTTCTCCTTGCTGGCAGCAGCATCCACTGCCCTTGCCGCTCCTGCACACGCGCGCCCACAAAAGCAACTCCGTGTCGATCCACAGTGCCCCATCGTCTTCGATGGCCGCGTGCCCCTCAACACTGTCCCAACCTTCTTCGACACCTACGCAACAAACACAATCTTCAATCCCGATTATGTAAAGGGCAACGACCTGAAGTGGAGCGAGATCCTCAAGTTCCCCAACGTCACCTCGCGTTTTGATGGCGACAAGTACACTGCTGTGGAAGTAACCCTGTCGGACAAGTCCATCTTCCAGAAGCAGAACGGCTTCCGACGAGCCGGTCTGCAATTTCTCAAGGACGCCCCCGACGGTGAGGGAGGCAAGGGCGTCAAGACGCTGCACTGGAGTGTCAAGCAGGACCCTGCAAGGCCCTTGAACCTAACCCACGAGTATCTGAACGTGTGGCATGAGACGGCCGACTACTCGGCCAACCAGATCCAGTTCCAAGCCGGAAGTATCATTGGAAAGAGCAACGCCGACAGGAACAACTTCAAGATCCTGGACAGGAATGGCAACAGCCTTTGGAGTGTAGCCATTGATCAGAGGCAGTGGCAGAACTTTGCCGCCAAACTTGACTACAACAAGAAGTAAGTCTCCATTTGACCCGCCAGCCAAGTCTACTCGCTCAAATCCTAACAACGTCCTAGCCAAGTCACAATATACTATTCCGCTGGCACCAGCGCGCTGAAATCTGTGGCGGGACCCGTCTCCATAAACCTGGTTGGTGGCGGGCAATTCCAGCTCGGCATCCTGAAGAAGCCCACCGGATCTACCGATGTCGTCAACAACGGCTACCAGAGCCCCAACTTGAATGAGGGCCAGATCTACGGTGGCCTCTTCGTCGAAGATAGCGCGAATGGGTGCTTGAGCTTGTAGTAGAATTGCATACATAAGGAACTTGGCGAGGAAGGGAGATTTATCGTTCATGTACATAACTTTGATTGAGTAACAGATGAGGGCCAAGTGTATATAAAAGAGTAAACGCCCTCGTACTTTTTACCTGACGCCACACAAACATGGACCGCCCCACCGAACGTATCTCAGAAAGTATCGAACATGCCGTCACTGATTAAAAATCGCCAATGGTGTCATCTCACTTGCGTCGTACTTCTGAGCTAAAAGACCGGTTCGAATCACTTGCATCCCCTACAGGCCACATGCATACATCATTTGGCTGTGCAGCATGTCGAACTGTCAGAAATGCTATGCTAGCTTCTATTTAGAAGTGGGCAAGAAGAAGAATATACAATCCATTAAATAATTTTTCAACACCCTTGGATATCATGATACTGCGATGCTAAAAAAAAAAGTAGATCGAATCTATGTCAAGGCCATGTTCGCTTTAAGCCATGCTCTTGTTCTTCCTCAACGTTTCAACTATCAACCATTGATACAGTTCGTCTGCGTGAACAAGGCTCGATACTTCCTCCGGCTGCTGCTGCTGCTGCTGCTGTGCTTGCTTGCCATGCTCTTCGTATCCAAATCGGTGTACCAGTACCCAAAAACGCCATGCGTAAAACGTGCGAGGTAATCAACCGCAACGCCTCCCTATACATGACATACCCTGAACGAGCCTCCATGTATGCAACGACCTCTGCTGCTTGTCCTACCGCACCTGCGGTGTCAGCCAGGTTGCCTCAACGCACCCTTCGTAAAACTGTCTCTGGCCATTCTGTCCCTCTACGCCGAAGCCCATACCCCTTAGCTTCCCCGAATCCCAGCCCGACACAAATTCACCTTGGCCACCGTTTTCTCGATCCACCGCATCGCCGAGCTTGATGTAGTCGGCATGCCGACACACGGTTTGCGAGTAGGACCACTGGAGGCAATTGGAGTCGGCGGCGCACTCGGAGCCGCAGGAACCGGCATTGCGATGGGCAGGACGATCGTTAGGGACAGGGGCGGTGGAGAGGTTATCCCACCATTCGCGAGAGGGCCCCTGGGATAGGAACGAGTGTGTATACGAGAGGAGGGAGGAGTAGGTGAAGGGTTTCTAGATACATGTCATTAGTATGGCAGATGGTGGCAGGAGTAGTCGCCAAACCTACAGTATTGTATGGCCGTGTCCGCTCCCATTTCCACAGATTCTCCATTTGCTCCGGCTTCAGCTGGTGCAATGAGAGCATGGGCACACACCACCTATCGCGTGTTGTGGTAACGTCTTTGAGCGTATCGCTCGCAAAAGTCGGGTACAGGGCCTCCAGCTTATGACCTGTGGCGTTGTGAATAGCGTAGGCGAGGACAGCGTCACCGCGCGACTCCTCCTTGACCCAGTCTTCAAACCTCAAGCTCAGTCGGCTCTCACGCGGGATCTCGGTTGCTCCAGCGGTCTTGGCTGGTATGAGCTGCTTCATCAGGCCCTGCGACATGACAATTCCTGCGCCGCCGTACGCAAACCAGCGGCCTTCGGAGCCCTTGTGCGGTGCGCCCAGGTAGTGTGGTTCGGAGGCGTCGAGCTGGCTGAGCAGCCGGAAGAGGGTGTCCCAGACAAAGTAGACGTCTGACTCTAGGAACACAAACCACTTGGCCTTGGGGTTCGAAATGTATGCTTTATCGACCATGGGCAAGTACTTGAAGCGGTCGAGCTTGAAGGATCGCTGCGACTCCTTTACTGTCTCGCCCTCGGTGTAGGCCTTCTTCTGGTCGACGTAGGCCTGGAAGTCGAGGTTGTTGAGTTCGTAGCTCTTGGGTAGCTCGGCCAAAATGTCGATAACGTGCCTGTCGCCCAACCGCTCATCCCGATCGCCGACAATGATCAGGTTGGTTATGCAGCTCGAGACGGTGCTCAGGTGGGCTTTGGTTTCGGACGACTCGCTCGAGGCCACCTTCAGCACGACCTGTATCTCGTCGAGGAGCTTCACGGGGAAGTTCTGGCAGTAATCGAGCTCAATGGAATTGGCGGCCTTGGTCTCGAGGGGCGGGAAGAAGGACTTTGTCTTGGCCTTGTGGACTGGGGGCGCCGTGTGTGGTCTCCGGCGCGAGAGAGTGAATGCAAAGAAGAACAGGAGGAGGCCGGGGAAGACGAATCGCCAGGGCCGCCGAGCGAGACGGCCAGCCAGCGTTTTCAGCATCATGCTGCGCTGTGGCCCAGAGGGAAGGGTGGGCGGACAGGAAGAGGCCTCGCAGTCGCTGTTGGGGCGGGCTTAGGGCGTCGAGGGGAGGGCGTGCGAGCGGGCGACGTTGCGCTGGCACATTGGATGGCGTCGATGCGTCGTGGTTTTTTGCGGAGGAGCGCTGATGGTTGAGCCCTGTCGTTTGCCGCGTGCACGAATCCAGCCCGGCTCCCTGAATTTGCCGCCGCAGACGCCGTGCGCTACCAACGGATCAAGTAAGGCGGCCGCTGGCGCTTACTTTTGCCTGATGCGTCCTAGCGTACCTCCCAACGAGATGCAGCACAATCATCACCTCAACTCTTCGTCCCGGGGTTGGGCGTGCCCAACGACGTCGAGAGGGGTCTGCTGGAGCATCTCAGAGAAAATGAGTTCCTTGCGTGTGTGGATCATGGCCTTGTACGGCCGTGGCTAGCCACCCACCTGGTGGCACAAGGGCCAGATGGGAGACGTTTGGTCGCTGCGCGGTGAGCAGGCCAAGGTTACAGAGAAGAACGACATGACACGATAGCCTGGGCGAGATTCGAGTACGCCCAGCTTCCTGAACGTGAAGAAAGGATGAAAATAACTTTTATTTCTTCACCTACGTCAACCCAATATGTGCGGGACCCACGGCACAGACGGAAGCCACGGATGTGCGTATCTGGAAAGAGCGTCTGCACGCCGCCTTTTGTCTCTGAGCTCTTCTTCAGTTGAGCGCAGATTTGGAGTCCGACCGAGTATGTCGGCCCGGGCATTTCCAACGAGCTGCCGTGCCTTGTTGTTGCACTCGAGGCAGAAGCCTTTGCCTCGCCTGTCGCTCCCAGAGCCACTTTCAACACAGACCATGCCCAGTACAACAACGAAGCATGTCTACATGCCTCAGTTCAGCAGCAGCAGCAGGTCACAACCTAACATGTCCGTGTGCTTGGGCCAGTATGCCGTTCATGATGCACCTCCTGTCTAGAAGTTGCGGCCAATACGGCATGCCAAAATTACACTATCAGCGATACATTCTCCAAGCTGCGATAATCAGACGTGATGGAGATTCGGCTTCGAGTTCTTGGAGCTCCTCGTAGACAGCAAAGTGGTCATGTAGTTCTCGGGTATACTGCCCCACTTGGCACCCCGCTTATAGACGACATCATCAATGTACATTACCGCTCCTCTCAACAAGGATAGCAGCGATTGCCATGCCTAATTTTCATGTCTAGGCTTTGTCTTTCAAGTGACTTGCCCCATTCATAAAGAGTTTGTGTCCAAGTTAGTAGGCAAGTAATAGCACACAATGACGCCCACTAGTGAGTGCGTTGAACCCTGACGGCAGTCGTTGACACCCTAGCTAACAAAGGCAGTCTTGCGAAGCTTGCGCAAAAGCTCTGTCTGCAAGGCCCCCACAAAGTTGAACATACCCCACGGCGTGTGAGAGGCTTGTTCAACGGCAAGTATGCGTTCGATACCATCAAAGCATATCATGTCTGGGAGCATCCGTACTATCCGCAGTAGCTAACCCGTCACTCTCCCACCTTGGAGCAAAACTAATCTTGTGGAGATACTATGTTCCAACGACCGCCTTCACATCCGATGCTAGAGTTGACAAACTTGACCCTATAGACGGCACGGACGGCGCAGCGCATTTCGGGCGCCTTACAGTAGGGAGTCGTAGCACCGAGCGGATCCTCGTCTTCCACACAGCCGCCTTGAAAGATGTCGTAAAAGTCGACTTCAACGCAATAGACCAGTGGTTCGAAGAAGAAGTCCCTATCTACTGCCATCCTAAAGATCCATATAAACGCATTGACATTCTGCAATCTGCACGCAGCATCAAAGTTGCGCTGGACGGTGTCACTCTGGCCGAGAGCTCCAGGGCTCTGCTCCTCCTGGAGACGACGCTGCGTACACGCTACTACCTCCCGCCGACAAGTGTAACTTGGGAGCATCTGTCCCCAAGCAAGACAGAGACTTTGTGTCCCTACAAGGGACGCGCGAGCTATCACCACGTGAAGGTCAATGGCAAAGAGCACAGAGACTTGGTGTGGTACTATAGGTATCCGACTATGGAAAGCGCGCAAATTGCCGGCTATCTGTGTTTCTACAATGAGAAAGTCGATATCTGGGTTGATGGGGTGAAGGAGGCAAGATGAGAGGAGAACTGTCACGAGTAGTTTTGTCTTCGCTGCTCAGAATGCCGATAATGAAGCCTAGTTTCACGCGTTTTGGACTGTGCACTTGATGTGAGTGGTCGCTTTTGGTAGCATGTTGCCAAATAGTGTGGTACTTGGACTACATGGGCGTCTGCGGGGCATTTTCATGCCATGGGTGGCCTCGTCCTTGTGGTGAGACTGGTCACAGGCTCGTCCGAGTGCTGATGGCTCAGGATGGCTTTGGCCCACGGAATGGCTGAGGTCGAGCAGAGAATAGGAGCGCGCCGGTAAGGGTGTGAATTGGGAAGGCACGTTACAGACGGAGCGTCTCAGGCCACCGGGCAAGAATTGTCAGCGCACAGCAGCCCAGATATTAAGATTTTCAGTGGAGACACCTGAAGCATCAGGCGGCCCCCAGGGCTGCACGGCATCGATTGCAGCGATGTTGTCGGGCCAAAGTTATCGTGGACGCCTTGGGGACGTGTTAACCGTGTTGGGCAAAGCCTTCTTAAACGAAACACCTGGTGGCGGAGCTGACAACAGACTCGGCAGCGCGGCAGGGGCAAGGCTGGGCAGGGGAACGTGACGAGATTGAACATTTGCGACGCCATAGGGGCATCAGCACCATTCCGTGGTGCAGAGCAAGCAGCGAGGATTGTCAGCCAGCAATGATGATCGCGGCTCGACAATGATGAGGGGGTGTTGCTTGGATTAGGACGTGGCGTATATTCAATGCTCGTGTTGCCAGCCGCCTACCAGCGTCCGCGGAGCGGCCACCACGCTCCGCACATGCGGTGCGCTGGCGCTGGCCGACCTCACCTCGTGTCTGCGCATTCCAATCCCAGGTGCCACCGTTTCGCGATTTTTCGCTGGACGCCATTCGCCTGCTGCAGAAGTCAACAACCACGCTGCCCATCGACGGCGTGCTGACAACCTTTGCGCGGCATCCTCGGCATTCACGGCCAAGCACGCCCAAAGGACGCTTCGCGAGGCCAAGTATTGACCCTCGTGTTTTGACTCTGCACTTGGAGGCCGTGGAATCCCATCGCGCGCTCAACCAAGGGCGAGGGCCAGATTATCGGAAGGCTCTTGGAAGTTTCAGCCCCGCCTAAACTAGGTTTGTTTTGTGAGATTTTTTTTGGCTTGCCGCGAATTCGCTCCCCAAGGCATCCGTGTCTTCCCCCCCGCCACCGCCTGCCGATGCCTGGTCCCTCCGCTGGTAGACCCTGTTGAAGACGGCGTGGTTCATCAAGGCGGGCATTGCAGGACAACAGCACTCCATGGCCATGGCCGTGGGACCGTCTGCCGTTTGTGGGTTGCAGTGCTCGTAAAACTGCCCCACAGCCGAACATTGCACTCAGGGGTAGGTCTGCCCTAACCGCGCACCATGCGCACAGTCAGCATCCTCCATGCCTATCTCGACACAAGCGCCCAGGCGATCTACACAAGCCCAGGCAAGTGTGCACTCTAAATAGAAACTATCTTGCTCCTAAAGCGCCAGGGAGGCTTCGCGAAGGCTTGCATGCCCAGCGCGCTAGGCGAAATTGGCCTGTGTCATGCCTCGCGCCGCTTCCACGCCCGGGAATATAACAATGGGACCAACCGCACATGGGTTGTTCCTCACGAGTTATCGCTTGCTCCTCCAACCCTCCCGTCAACCTCCAAGGGCATTGGGACTCTCGCTTGGAAGTCGTTACTTCCGTACATTCGCTTTTCGCACCACACTCGCTCTACCATATTTAATATGCGTGTTTCTACCCTAATAGGCTTCGCCGCCGGCCTCGCCAGCCAGCTCGTTTCCGCCGCCTGCACCTCGGCGCTCAAGATCGATGACTTCTCAAGGTACTCTCAGAACCAGAACAGCTTGAACGAGTGGACCAGCGGTAAGCTTAGACCCCATGTGTACCTCAGTGTTCCCAGAAAATGAACGACGTCTCTGATTCGTTTAGATGATGGAACCATGACTTCCATCTCGGCCAGCGCCGGTATTCTTTCTTTCAAGCCCAAGTCAGGATCCTACTTCTATGAGACATTCGCTTGCCAGCAGGCCAGCGGCAACGGCTACAACTCCGTCTCCTTCACCATCAAGGGCCCTGCCAGCGGATCTCTCACCTTTGAGATTCAGACCAAAACAGCCTGCTCGGCCGGAATCTATACCTCAAAGTATATCCAGGTTTCTGGTCTGACCGGTAATACTCAGACTATCACCGTCCCTCTGTCCCAATTCACCGGCGCCAACGCCAATGCCGTCACCGGTTTCGTCTGGTCTGGTTTCTCTTCCACCACCGCCACATGGCAACTTAGCAATATTGCATTCGGCTGCGGTGGTGCCAGCGCCAGCTCTGTCGTCCCTTCTGTCTCGGCTCCTCGCTCAAGCTCGACTGTTCGTTCTAGCTCAGCTGTGCCATCGTCCACCATGATCTCTAGCTCCATCGCCCGCTCCAGCTCTACGGTGGCGCCCTCATCTACTGTTCGATCAAGCTCGGTTTCTGCTTCTCGTTCCACGCTTGTGACTGTCTCGTCTGCCTCGCCATCTGCCGGCACTTGCTCTCCTCTCCTCATCGATGACTGGATCTCGCAGTCTCGTTTGACCTTTTTGTTCTACAACGCAATGAACTATCCTACGTCAACTGACGACACTGTCCAATCCATCACTGTGGGCAAACCAGCTGCCAACCGCGTTGAGATCGTCCCCAAGAACGATGGCAGCTCATACTTCTACAGTCAGTTCCCCTGTGTCAACGCGAAGAACAAGTACGGTGGTATCTCCCTCCGCATCAAGGCCCCTGCTGGCACCACCCTTTCCGTTCAGCTCGACTCTTCCGCCAGCTGCGACCCCACCGCCGCTCAGTCTTTCGGACAGTCGAGCACCGAGCTGGGCTGGACTTTCGATGGCACCGAGAAATTGTACCTCATTCCTTTCTCCAAGTTTACCAACCTGAACACCGAGAAGCTCACCACCATCTTGTTCTCTGGATTCTCTGGCACCGTCTCCTTCGGCCCAATGGCTTTCTACTGCGGCGCCACTGGAGAGTACATTGTCCCCACTCCTCCCACCGACCCGAATGCTTCCGCCACTGTTCCCGCGCCTGCCAATACTGCTGCGGCTGCTCTTGTCATTGACAGGTTTGCCAATGCTAACAGCAACGCCCTTGGCAACTGGCACGGTGGTGACGAAGGCATGACGCTCAACTACAACGGCGGAAAGCTGACCATCACCTCCCCTGATGCCGACTACTCCTATTACACCCAGGTTTCGGGCACTTGCTCTGACTTCACCAAGTACAAGGGCTCCTATCTCCACATTGCCTACACCGGTACCACTGATTTCACTGTCGCCTTCCAGCAACACAACAGCGCTTGCAACTCGGAGATCGCCCCCTTCCCCGAGACATGGGACTCAGCTGAGGCTGGACGTTATGCCAAGAATGGTCACATTTACATTCCGCTGAACCATTTCAACATCAACTTCGCCCGTGTCATTGGCTTTGCTCTCAAGGGTTTCCATACTACACAGTCTGTCACTCTTTCTGTCATTGAGATTGTTTCCTCAGTTCCTGCTGGTACCGTTATACCCAAGAAGGACGAAACTGGTGACCTTGTCTTCGCTTGCAAGCGCCCCAACTCCTTTGCGTTCGCCATCGATGACGGTCAGCCATCCCTCGCCCAGGAGGTCCTTAAGATCATCCGTGAGGAGAACATCAAGGTTACCTTCTTTACCGTCGGCGCCCCCCTCCTTGATGCTTCCACCAACCTGACCAACGTTTACAAAGAGATGGCGGCCGCCGGTCACCAACTTGCCCTCCACTCCTTCACCCACCCGAAGATGGAGGGCCTCCCCGATTACGCTGCCATCGACTGGGAGTACAACGAGGACGTCAAGGCCATGAAGCAATCCTTCAACGGTCTTGAGACTTCGTACTTCCGTCCTCCCTTTGGTAACGAGGGCGCCCGTATGCGCTCTCGCCTGACCAAGGCAGTCGGTAACAAGGCCACCATCACTAACTGGTCTGTCGACGTTGAGGATTGGCTGTGGGCGGAGACGAACACCCCTGAGCAGCAGAAGGTGGCTTTCCAGCGTGATGTCAACAAGGGTGGTAACCTCGTTGTACTTCATTACCTGTATCCTTCCACCGTCAGCTACCTGAGGGAGTTCATCCAAATCGCCAAGGCCACGGGCAAGCAGCTTATGCGTGTCGACCAGTGCATGATGGATCCTAATGCTCCTCCTCTATAAATATGACGTCGGATCACAGGGCGCAGCTTGAGAGGATGGAAGCGTGGTGGAAAAAGATGAGTTGGCGTCTAGGCGGATAACTTATGGGTCGTTTTATGATAGATTGGTGACTCGGTTTCCAATAGGTCCTAATTATAATGCGCCCCGAATTCCGAGGTATTTAACCTTTGACACTAATCTACATTGAGTTTTACGTTGATCCTGCCCAATTTTCCCTCGTTGTCCTGTGGCGCAATACTGTACCTTGCTTTCCATATACCTCTCTGTTCCTTTTGACCTTCAAACTTCCGTGTCCAAGGGTTATGCACTGCCAACCACCTCGAACTCGCTTTAGTCATAGCTCAGCTTACCATTTTGCTGAAGATGCCTAGCAACCTGTTGGTTTCAACAAACTTCCCAGCGTGTTGCTCTCGTTAGCCACTTTCTAGTACCAACCAGGATATGGCATGCATATGTAAGTACATCCAGGTGTACAGGATCTTATCGTAAATCTTCATAACCTTTATATTTTCATAGCATCATGGAGTTGCTGCGATTACTCAGATTGCGAGAAGCTGATTGAATATGTCCCGTGGATCATAAGATGTTTAGATCGACCGATAGACTGACTTTGGTCAATCAGGGCAGGCGGTAGAGTGCCGCCTCCCCTGACGGCGATATCAAAAATATGCTGTGATGCATTTTTCATGGTAGTTGAGACGGCCTCATTGAACTTGGGAATTATAGCTTTGGCAGATTTTCCACAGCACGGGACCAGCACCGGATGGCGGTGGTGTATTGCTCGTTTTCCTTTGTAGTAACAAGTTGCGCATCAGTGTCTTTGAGCAACTCCTGAAGCTTTGCAATGTTTCTTCATTGATGCAGTTTCTGTAGCCCATAACGCATCTCGTACTTTGATTTTCCAACAATGGGAAGAAATGAAGAGCAGTGAAACGAAAACATATGATTAAAGTCAAGGCACATGTTAGCAGTCGAATTATAACTTCGCGTCAAAGTAATAATGCCACTACCATGCAACATAATGCTCTGCTATGTATACGGCACATATTAGTGGTGGTTTCTGATCTAACCTATTATATGAGGACTTCTGGCTCGCTTCAAAAAGTGTTTGTCAATGCGGCAAAGCTCTAAAGTGGACCACCTGGGGAAATGAGCATTTCGTCTTTTAGTCGACACTTGCTTCTCTGCACCAAATTCCAAATTGAAAATGAAGATTCTAGGGGAGAATTGGGCAGCAGGCGAGTGGTCAGCAACACTGGAATGGTTACACTATGCATACGCACGAATGATAAAGGAAAAGAAGAGTCCATATTGCTGAAGCGGTGGTCATTAGAAAGGAAGATGACGGTATAAATGAACAACGGAACAGCGCTGTAGACAAGCGCGATTACTACCAGCCTTGTCATAATCTCTCCCTCTCCCTCTCACAACAGCTCATGGTCACTGTGCGTCTCTTAGCTTGAAGAAAGCCCTCTATGGGATCGTCGCACCTAGATAGTGAGAGCTCCCTCAAGTAATAAGTCTCTGGAGCTGAACCCTACATTCACTGTAATCTCTCCAATGGGCAATCTCCAGGTTTGTGCCGCCGTATCCCAGTAGCTCAGGTCACGTCTCAGGAGCGGGAATTGAACTGTGCATGAAACACCCGCTTCGAGCGTAACCTTGTCGAAACCTCGCAGACTCCTCAGAGGTGCGTCCGCTTCTTCTGGGTACGAAAGATACAGTTGCGGGACGGTTGAGCCAGTGACATCACCGCTGTTTGTGACAGTTACGCTGACCGTGGCGAGTGTCATCCATAGCTCAACATTTCCACCTGGGAGGACCTGTGCATTTGGATTTGGTGTTCGTGAGGCGTTGGAGACAGCTACATTAATATGAAGACTGGAGAGGTTGAAGGTCGAATAACTTAATCCGAAGCCAAACTCGTACGCCACACTCGCATTCTTCGCGTCAAACTCTTTATAATCAATCAGATTTCCCTCAACAAAGTCTGCTTGCCAAGCATCAGGGTCCGTAGTAGTCAGCAGCTCAGTACTGTTTACAAGGTTTCTCTCGTAATCAGTCTCGTTAATGGCAATTGTGTACGGCAGTCTTCCGGAAGGGTCGACGTCGCCCCACAAGATGTCAACAATAGAATTACCTGTTTCTTGGCCAGGCATATGTGCGACGAGAATGGCGGTGATATTCGGATTATTTGCCCAAGGAAGTACATTTGGTGCGGCACCATGAAGTACGACGATTGTGTTTGGGCAGATTGCGGCAGTCGTTTCAACCACGATAGTCGAGTTCCATTCCGCGATCAAAGTCGAGCGATCATCTCCCTCGCTGGCCCATGACTTTAGGAAGACGATGCATGCATCCAATGGGAGTGGAGCGACCGAAGAGAGGAAGCCATTGACAATGGCCTCATTGTTTGTAATATACTGCACAAGGGCACCGTATGATTGTGCACGAGCTTTGATGGCGTCTAGAGGAGTGACAACATATGTAAACCTTCCAGTTCCGCTCCCACCTCCGACAGGGAGAGTACCAATGTCGTAGTTAGTATTGACCAAACCAGTACCAGAAAGAACCAGCGAGTATTGACCTTGCGTAAAGTCTGCTGCATCGTTGCCGAAGACGCCGATGTTCATGGGTTTCTTCAGTGGAAGGGAGGAATTGAAATTTTTCAGTAGCACCGTTCCAGCTGCCCCTAGGTCACGGATTAATTTGGCATGCTCTTGCTGACGAACATCAACGACAGGACCGAGCGTAAAGTTGTATACATAGTTTGACTGAGGGTAGAAGCCGATTTTTGGAGTATAGCCGTCCACGGGCGGAAACCCGCTGTCCTGGTTCAGGAAGTAGTAGGGCGTCATGATCCGAAGAACCATGTCATCAACTCGGTTGATAGAAAGTGAACCATTGTTACTAGAATTAAGTTGAATGGTTAGCATGCAAGAGGATCGTGGACATAAGAGCTGATCGACATACACTGCTGTAGTGACATTCTCGCCAAAAAAAGACGGTGACCCGGACAAAAAATTTATGCCCCCAGGCATGTTCATGTCCTACGTTAAAACTAAGTTAGCCGAGCTCCATTCCAATCTAAAGGGAGTAAAGATATCCAAGATACACCCAACTCACCAATCCAGCTTCAATTGATGCCACACCAGAGTGCACAGCCAGCCAGTCTGACATGACATAGCCTTGAAATCCAAGCTCGTCTTTGAGCAGTCCGTTGAGCGCCTTGCTGTTCGCGCATCCATAAGAACCATTGATGCGGTTATATGAACACATTACTGAGGCTGTCCCTGCATGAACTGCATTCGCAAAAGGCCATAGATAGGTCTCATGCATCGTTTTGTCATCCACGTTCGAGCTAAGGGCCTCAATTCTCGTTCCGTTAGCGTTGGTCGAAGGATTGCGCTGGATCTCCTGCTCGTTAACAATGTAGTGCTTGGTAGTGGCCTGAACGCCGGTACTTTGAATGCCTTCGACTGTCTCTGCAACAAGCTCACCGGAAAGGTAGGCATCAGGACTGAATCCTTCCCAGTTGCGGCCACCAAATGGGGACCTTCCAAGAGGCCCGACAACTGGGCCTAAGGCGATGTGCGCACCTTTCCCCCGGAACTCGTTGCCCATGAACAGGCCACGTTGATGGGCTAGCGATCGATCCCAGGCTGCACCTACTGATAGTTGCGCAGAGAATACGGAGGCGTATATAGCTTGGCGAATAGCAAGTGGGCCGTCCTGTAAGCAAAGTCCAGCAAAATTGAGGCGTTCAATTGGCGGTATATTGCCAACACAGGGCCCAGGAGTTCCTGTGCAGTGACGTGAGTTAGAGGAACTGGGCGTCTGCGATAATCTGGCATAGAGGAAATCTGCGTTGATGTCCTAAGGGGTGGCAACATGTTCCATACCTGTGACCATGCCAGCTTTCTCCTCAAGTGTCAGTTGCGCAACGAAAGCGCGAGCTCTCCCGAGCGCTTCCTCCCATCCGCCTGCACCAGTGATTTTTGCTGCAAGTCTCTTTCAGCAAGGCTAGAATTGGACAAAGAGGGAAGTAAGTAGACGCACGAGAGGGATAAACTGGCGGACTGGTCTCATATTGAGAATGCTTGAAGTCAAACTGCGCAAGGGTAGCCGTAGCATATGCTAGCCATGCGATTGATCGTAACATGGTGTGTCCTGTGCAAGGCTGCAACCTTGGAAGTAGTGGCAAGCACAGCGTCGACTGAATGGAAACTTGCATCTTTTATACTAATGGCTCGTATTCCACGCTGACGCGTCGCAGCAACAATCGGCTTCATCACGACGAGACGCAGATTCCGACTCGTAACTTGCAAATCACAGCGGAGGCAATATCCGGGTCTTTTTGAGGAAAAGCAGGGCATGAAAACCAGTTTTCTTGTGACTTAGAAATGCGCGGGTATGGATGCGGCAAAGCTCAAATTGCTGCTCCCTTGTGCTGCGGGCTAACGCAGGCATGAATCGTTGAAGGCGGGACGAATAGAGTCAAGTGACGGAGAGCTATACTAGGAACGGGTTGGAGTAGACAATGGTTGGTGATCGGATGATCGTGGGCAATGCGGAGAAGGTGTGGGGAGCGGGATATCTTCGGAAGGCGTTTTTGGCGTTGCTTCTCTGCACGTCTTCTCCAGCCGGACTCTGAAGTACCCTTGACCATTGCGTTAAAAATTATCCTTGCTTTCAACTGCACTCCGAAGAATATTAAACTTCCCCGCTTTTTGATCTCGCGTTATGCCGAGGTATATCTCCAAGTTGAATTACACGGATTTTTTGGTGGAGCGGGAGATACTCGCTGTCTGCAGGTGTCGCAATCGAGAAACATTGTTCAACCACAGCCAAGAAGGAAGAACAAGAAGTGAGAATTGAAGGTATGGTGATGAGATTATATAGCCTCAGAACAAGGTAGAAGCTCGGCTTTTTTCGCGTGTTGCGACGAAGATTTTGGACGGATGGCGGAGGGTGTGAACGGGTTGTGGTAAAGTTTGAGAAGTTTTGAAAGCCACCTGAGCCATAGCCGCACTACTTGGACGAAAGAGATATATGGGATGGCTAATCAATGTGGAGTCGAGCGTTTCGACGACTGCAAACATGATACATGAGCGAAAGTAGTATGCGACCGCGACACAGCTTCCTTTATGACATGTCATGATCTGAGATAAACGAGATCGATGGCATAGCTTTCTCTCCTGCAGCAACAGATGGCTAAGTAAAAGGTTGAACTTTCATCCACATCTCATTATGTTCGGTAAGCTTTGCTTATTCCTCTCCCGCCACTATTATAGTAATGCGTCTTCGTTCGTTACTCACCTGCGTTTCCATAGATTGTTACATTACATCCACCCGACACTACCATGATGTAGACCACCATTTAACAGATTTTCGGGGAATCGCTCAATTTATACGTTGATGAAGACATAATGGAGCTCGAAGTATTAAACACAGTCAGGTGCTGTGAACAGAGGTAGTAGATATGAAACTGCAACAAGAGCATGGTATCAACAAAGACTGCTATCGATTTTGAATCCCACTAGCTGGAGATAATTCTGGCGATGCAGCGAGATTCGGTTGCGAATACATGGCTAAAATCTGGGCCAACAAAAATAAGCGGTGGTCTAGCGCGTACATGACTGGTACTCAACACAACATGGCCTGGCACCAGCTTAATACTTTGTATTGTTTATTCATCGGAAGCCATTCATACGTTGCTGTCAAAGAGTAGACTCATAATTGGCTTTTAGCGGGGCGCCAGCCATTGTCAACCACAGTACTCAGGTCCACAACGATGCACTTTCTGATTGTTCAGAGGGCATTAGGTCACAATATTCTTAATTTAAAGTAGATATATAGTGCATTCAAGGCCTTTTTTCCATAAATGTCGCGTACGAGGTACTTATTGTCGTCCTTCACTCACGAGTCCGAGTGTTCCCGTATGTTGCTTGCCTTTCACCAACAACTTCAAATTGAATAAGTCAGCACCATCACAACAGCGAATTTCCTGGGGCCTGTTGGCCTCACCCACCGACTTCTTCCAAAATAAGCATACTACTCGTCTTAGCCTTGGGCTTCCAATCAACACACATTCAGTAGGTTTGGCTGCTTGTATCTCACAATACGTGCGTCGTGCCGTATCTTTATCAACTTATTCTAGAATAAACTTCCCCATGAAAACCTCAACTCCGGCCTCTGCGCTGTCCTTTGAACAATCGGCCAGGCCGCCACCCGCCACGCCAACGGGCGACGAGGCCGAGGACCTCAAGCGCCAGATCACCGACCTCACGAGGCAAAACGAGAATTTGAAAGCCCAAATCACAAGTGCCGAAGAACGTACTATGGCGGCGATCATCCGTGCCCAAAACAGATACATCGAGAAGATGCGTGCGAATCGTCATGCTGAGCGCCTCGAACAAGAGCTTGCGAATGAGAGATGGCAGCGCCAAGACAACGAATTGAAGTCCATGAAGGTATTCAATACTTTCAAGGTAACTATCGCGCAATATGAGGAAGAGAAGGCGAAGGGTCAGCGGGCTAACGCAAACGTTGTGGAACTAAAGGCGTCTCAGGATCACGTTGCCCAATTGCGTAACGATATTCAAGCATACCAAAATGAGAATGCGCGATTGGAGACACTTCAACTTCAGCAACAGGAAAAGTCCACCAGCACCATTGCGGACCTCAGTGAAGCTGTGGAAAAGCTGAAGGCTGATCTTGCGACAGAGCAGGCTGGAAACAGGGGGGGAGAGGAGCACATCAAAGTGTGTAACAAGGATTCTGAACTGATTGCTAAGCAGTCTACTGAGAATTTGAAGCATCGAAGACTCGCCCTTGAGGAACACTTGCAACAACAATTCGGCGTAATGCCCAATCAAACGTTGGAAGAGATGCGACAAAAGTTTCAGCAGAAACTGCATCAAATGCATACACAGGCAGAGCAATTAAAGGTGCTTTATGTCAGTGAAAAACGAAAGACTGCAGCCTTGGAACGTCAAGTACAGGAAGCAATTCAAGAAGTCAATTGGTACAAGCAGCGTATACAGCAGCAACCGGCCCGAAATAACAATCCTAGTAGCATATCTGCCGGAAAGCATGCAGGTATGCCACTAACACCGCAACAGAAAAATATTTCGAATAAGCGTAAACGTTCTAGCACTGGTGGGTACGTCGGAAGATTGTTGACATTGTGCTTCTGAATTGAAACTAATCGTCAAAGTGAATTCTCCATAAATACGCCAGAAGCACAAGTCCACTCTCAGTTTCTCTCAACAAATGGCATCTTTGTAACACAAAACTCGCTTGAGGGCCTCCATGGCGCTGGTATTGCTGATTGCACCATGGCTGGGGTAGGGGCGTTTGATGCGATGGTGCCAGCAGGTGGGCTGCATAGTGGACCTGGAATAGCACAGCAAAACCAGGATCAGCAGCAGGCTGTACAACCTATGATGGTGCCAAACCAAAATTCCATGTACCAGATATCCCGGCAGCCGAACGTTTCAGGCGCACTAATGATCCCGTCTCGAAAACTGCAACGACATACAATGCCGAGTGTGATCCCCCAATATTCACAAAAAAGCTCACGTTATCAGGCGCATCAGCAAAATTTGAGTGTCTTAGCACAGGATCCAAACATTACCATGGCTCAGCAGCCCTATCTGCATCAAAAGGCCCAATACATGAATTCCCTCACTATGCGTGGCCAGCATGCCGTACAAATGCCAATGCCTCAACTTGAAGCAGTTTTTCAAACGGAAGCCGCCGGTGCAAAGCAGATAAATTGTATTGATGAACAGGCCAATTCTCAGCATCTTTCTTCCCCAAATCAGACAAGAGCAGCGCATAGAGTTAACAACGGCTCCCAAATATCTCTGTCGAATAACGTGGGCATGATAAATGACCCCATACATTCCCCAATCCCACCATCATGCAGTCAAAATAATGAGTGGTTGGAAACTGCCAAAAAGCTCTCCCGTTCGCTTGTTTCTGAAGCGCCTAATCTTCAACATCTCCAGCAGCACGCTCAGCTATCTCAACAGAACATAGCCGAGATGCAAGGGCAAGATCGCTCACAAGCTGCACCGGTGTCCCTAAATAGACTTAGCAAGACACAAATACGCAAAGAGAATGACGTGGATCGTACATCGCCGATGGCTATTATGCTGCCCACGCAACCCGACCCTTGGTCGAACTATCCATCAATGTCACCACATATGACAGCGAGAATTCCACAGACATTTCATATGTTGGAAAAGGCAAACCAGTCTGGAAAGTCTCAGATGTCTTACATTCCATCAACAGAAAATGTCGATAAACTAGAGAAGCAAACTGAACATCATCTTTCAAATAGGGACAAGGAAATAGGTGTCACTTCGCCGACATCTCCCTTGAGCAACGCGCAATCTCCAGTCAACTTGTTCAGTTCTGAGTCAGCGGTGAGGGCTAATTTCCAGGATGACAACCCTGGTTCAGGCAAAGTCCAGCTTGTGATGAGTCAAGAGAAATCGCCTGCAGCGAACAGCAAAAAGCAACCTGAACAGCACGCCGATTATCAGTACATTGATCCTTCACTTCTTGATCTGGGCACACGGGACATTGTTGAGACAACGATAGAAAGACATGCAGAATCGCCCTTACCACGCGCTCGAAACATGTAGCAGAGCCGTAGATTTTCAGCCAACGATTCTTTTCGAATTGGTCGCGGCCTTTTTACCATAACAGCCTTAAGTTTTACGCAGTGGTAGTCGAATTTGGGTCCTTGTGATGGTGGGGTCTCAAGCGACAGAGGCCGCAACTGGACCTGACTCCGCCGGACCTGACTGGGGTAGCACATACCATGTGATATAAAGTTCTTATAGAACAGCTTAGAGATATTTTTTTGTGTTGGTTTGGCGGTGGCACGGAAAGGTACAGAGGGGACCAAATGGAGCCGCCGAAGCCACAGATGCACAACTTCCAATGTGATCTTTTATCTCTGTTGCTGGATAATATTAGGTAGGATATAAGAATGCAAAGCTGAACGATAAAACTATGAATAAAGAATCTAGAGGTGAAATAACATGGCTATGGATGGACTATTCCAGTTTGGCATCGTTCGTAAACTTTCAAATTCACTGCCCATTGGGAAGCTCACCAAGCCCAAAATATGTAGTCAATTCTTATGTCTATGGCGAGTCCGATGCGACAGTATAGATCCGCAATGAGGTATCATCACTCGCTACAGCAATTTCCTGCAAATCTGCCTGCTCGGCTTCGCAAGGTTTCCAAACAATCTGATTGATCGTCTTCGCAGGCGTCAGGGTTTTGGTGATCGTTGTTACGCAAACTTTGTCCAAGGCATCTATAGCCACAGTTCCAATACTCAAACTACCATCTTCGGTCCCAAAAGCGAAGGTAGTTTGGCCTTGGACGAGTATAGTGCTGCATGCCACAGCTGTGACGGCCGCATCCACGGTCACCGTACCCTTTAATTCGACTCCGGTGTCTTGGATTTGCCATATCTTGACCGATTTATCGCGTCCGGCGGTCATGAATGTTGGCTGCTCAAATGGTGTCCATGAAGCATCGAGAATCATTCGACTATGTCCTTTCGGATTGGAGTATTTCAATCTGTACGTCGAAGCCTCCAGGCTTCGCTCCCACACCACCCATTGCCTGTCACGTCCGACGCTGAGAAGATGCTTGTTGTCCGGAGAGAACTGTAAGGCTGTGACGGTTAGTGAATGTGCTTTGAGTGGTGGCTTGACTTCTAGCCACTCTTTGGTGTCATAGAGACGGATAACGGCATGGTCGATGGAACTTGCGCGGCAAGCTGTTGCTACAAGACTGCCGTCTTGGCTAACAGCGACCGCTGATATCTCGTAACCATGACCATATAACTTCTCTGTCTCGGGCCAGAGTAGGTGGCGGGCTAGATGGTCCTCAAAAGGTGGACAGCTGAAATCAAGTGTGGATTTTCGAATGACGGAAGATGGGTCTATGGCCTCTCGCTCATCTTGTTCATCATTATCCACAGGCTCACCATCACCAACAGCCTGTATTGCTTTATTAGACAGACCGAGAACAGGGATGTTGGCAGCATCTGGGAGCTCGGTGGAAGTGAATGTGTGGATGTCACAGAGCTTGTTGAGAATCTCTGCTACGCCTCTCGGTTCATCGAAGACCCGGAGTAACTTCTCATCTGCCCCGGAGATGAATTGGGAGTTGGAGACTGCATCAATACAGTTCAAATCATAACCGTGGATCTGTGGCCTCGAGAACTCGTGCCATGATGACGTCAAGTTTTCGCGCTTCCACTGTGAATACAGTCTTGTTGTCTGATCCGATCCAGTCGTTAGAAGATAAGCCCCGTCTCTTGACCAACACACACCGCGAACTTCTCGAACGTGGCCAGTTATGGCGACTTGCTGCGTCCACAAGTCTTCGATTGCCGAATAAGTCCATTTCCTCCAGCTTCCTGTCCGACCCAGAGATACAACTGAATTGCCGTCTGGCGACCATAGTCCGATCCAAAAGCCTCCTGCACTGCCGGTAGCACTAGTTGAACCTTTCTGCGCGCTGATTTCACCGAGCCTAGTGATGCACACCCATACCCCTGACGCTGGGTCAGACTCCCATATCGCCAGAGAGTTATCTTCAGAGGTTGAAAGCAGCTGCAGCTTTCCGTCTCTATGCCGCCACAAAGCCTGGTATATCCAATCCTCATGTCCCAGGAGCAGCGCTTCAAAAGTGATAGAGTAATTTGATGTAACAGTTTTGATCCAATGTGCTTTGTTCGATAAGGATTTACCAAAGCCACCAAGAGCCGGATCATTAAGCGCAGTGCTCGCCGCAGGCAGCTCATCGCCACGGTGCACCCGCCACAGACGGATGTACTTGTCCTGGCTGGCGGATGCCAATAGCAGGTCGCCATCGATATTGGTTGTCTCGCGGGTAAATTCAAGCGCACGAATCCATCCCTCATGTCCCGTAAGAGTCGCTGAAAGATGAAATTGAGCCTCTCGAGAAACGAAAATCTGGATAGCGCTGCAAGTGCCGGCGACTGCGAGAATAGTGCACGACTCATCCAATTTAGCGAGAGCGAGGTTCAAGGGAAAATACTTTGGAGAGAGAGGGATTGTTTGCAACAGCTCGGCATCGATTGAGAGGAATCCAGCAGTATAAAAGAGACTCCAGATCTTGACTGTTCCGTCTGAGGCTCCGGTGGCAAAAGTATTTGATCCAGGCAACGTAGCTATTCGTGTGATGGGACTCGTATGTGCACACAGGGTCTTGATGCATTCGAAGCTGACCTCCTCATCTTTTGAGCTGCGCCATATGCGGATCGTGTTGTCCGCTGAACCGCTAAGTAGCACGGAGACATCAGGTGATTGAGTGGGAAAGAACTTGACTGCATTAACAGCTTTGGCATGTCCATTCAAGATTGTCCGAACTCCCCGCAGGCCGATATCCTTCTTACGTTAGTGGCTGGTATATCGTCATTCGCCAAGATTGAGTAAGACCTACTTGGGGATCCCACAGCGCAATGCCATTATCAGCACCAAATGCTAGTAGCTGCAAACCACCCTCGTCCCAGTCAGCAGCAGCGGGATTCCTGTTGCCACCTATGGAGATGAATTCAGAAGCGGCATTCATTCTCACCAACGTGCTTGTGGAAGTCGTGATTGCTAGACCAAGTCATTGCTTTGAGGATTTCTTTGGCGCCAGTCTCGCTTAACATACTGGAAATGGTTTAGAGGCACTATTGTTCCTCGCAAGCAGGCAGGTGCAACCGACCTTCAACCACTTCGCTGTCACTCTAGAAGAGTTTTGGTGCCAGAGATGCAGGACAATGACACGATACCAGTCACGGTCGAGTTCAGGTATGGGTTTCTAGGGCTATTCTATGGCAACATCTGCCAGAAACTAAGTATTTGCAGCGGGGGCCTGGAGATTCTTTTCTCAAACCAAAAAAAGTACTCCCTATTGCTGCCGGCAAAGGATGATTGTGGGACACCTGCAAACATAGCCTTTCTTGTACAACATCTCTGCGATAAGGTTATGAAAGACCCGCGGAAAGAGCTGTTCGTGTTAGATGAGACAGTGTAAGTAAGCCGTAAGAGGCTTGGAATCCTTGCTGACATGAATAACCAGGCGGCCTGGCATCTTAGTTCTCATAAACGAAGCAGACTGGGAACTAGAAGGAGAAGACAAGTATGAGTTGCAGAAGAATGATCACATCATGTTTGTCTCAACGCTTCATGGGGGTTAGGGACTTCGCTTATACATTCACCAACCTGAAACCAACATCAACTCCAAAGTGGGCAAATAAGTTGTATGATGAAAAAGATGCGATGAAACGCTGCAGCGGCAGTACTGACCATAGTATGGCCAAGCTAAGCTTTGGCTCGCGCTGGTAGTATAGGTAGATTTGAAGCTCATTTTATTTCATCGGAATAAGAAACGTTTATCTTCATTTCTTTTAGTTTCTAAACTTTGAACAGCGGTCTTGAGTGTGGCTCTGGGCGCAAGGCGTTACTGCCCACCCAATTGCCATTTTCATGATTTTTTACCTGGATACTGTGTGCTGTTGGATTCAAGCAATCGCACTGTAGCTTTTTGGGATCTTACAACAGGCAATGCAAGGAAAGCGAGTAATTCCGTTCCAACTTTAGACAATATCTAAACAACGACCAAATCGGGTTCGAAATTTGTGCCAAGACTACATCACGTGCCAACGTGCCTGCGCGAACCTGATCGTCGCGTGCCCGCCGCGCTTCGTTCCTGTCTCCACGTCCAACACTCGATCCTAGGATTATCCTCAGTTCTACAACTGCCGCGATGTCGTATTCTGATAGCGAAGAAGATATAAAGCAAGCCATTGCGATGTCTTTGCAGTCAAATCCTACGGCAGCACAAAGTGCAGCGAGCAATGCCACCATCGACCTCACGTATGACACCGAAGATGAAGAGGATGACACGAACCTCCGGCGAGCAATAGAACTCTCCCTGCAAGAAATTGACAGAGCAACCCACCAAAACGAGACGGCCGTAGATACATCACACGTTGCAAAAGTCGTCGCCAGGGTTGATCATCAGAGCAAACTGTTGGCTCAGCCTGTCACAGCAGCTCCCACAGCTATTGGTGGGCCACTAAACTTGATGGGATTGGATCGAAAAGCAATGGAACAAGAACGTCTCTTAAGGCTCGGCAAGCGGAAGCGAGAGCCATCGCCGAACCGGCCTTCAAAGCAGATTGTGCAAACTCCAGCTACTGAAGCCTCAGCCAGCTCAAGTGCTGAAAAGAAACCGCTACAGGCTGGAATTACGCAGTACCCTAGTGGCACGATTAAGCGTACCTTTGCCACCAAATTTCCTCGCACCGACGACATCACAGTAGATGAGGTGCTGCAAGCAGAAAGCATCAACATTGCGGTCATCAGCTCGTTCATGTGGGATGCAGAATGTATGTGAGACTCATGTCGAGTAGTTGAAGAGCCATAAGCTGATCTGTTCTTGGCACTTTAGGGCTGCATGAGAAACTTGATCCTAAGAAAGTCAAGCAAATCTGGCTTATGAACGCGAAGGATCAGGCGACTCAGCAACGATGGATCCGAGACATGAAGGACACTAGAGTGCCCAACCTCAAGATCCATTTTCCGCCTATGGATGGCATGATTCATAGTATGCACAGCAAGTTCATGCTATTGTTCGGTAAAGACAGGCTACGGTTTGTAGTGCCAACTGCGAACATGACACGGATTGACTGGGGAGAGGTCGCGAATGATTGGCAGCCTGGCGTCATGGAGAACTCTGTGTTTATGATTGACCTTCCGCGGGCAGCAAATGAACCGGCGAAGGGCAAGGACGAGTTGACCAGGTTCGGACAAGGGCTAGTGTATTTCTTAGAACAGCAGAAGGTCGGGCAGAACGTGATTGAGGGGGTGCTAAAGTTTGATTTCTCCCAGACGAGTCATCTCGCCTTTGTCCATTCCATGTGAGTTTTCCGCAGTATCGTGCTGTGACACAGACTGATATGGTGCAGCGGCGGCGCACACAAGCTGGAACCGAGCGTTGCTACAGGTATTCCTGGACTTGCAAAGGCCATACGAGACCTTCAGCTCGACGATGTCCAAGACATGGAGCTTGACTACGCGGCTTCGTCGCTCGGGGCCATCAACGACAGTCTCCTAGCACGCCTTTATCTTGCCGCCGGTGGAAAGGATTTCGCTAGCAACAGCAAAACCACGAACGTTCGCGACCACATCCGAATCTACTTCCCCACCAAGGAAACGGTGGAAAAAAGTGTCGGGGGCGCTGATTGCGGCGGCATCATCTCACTGACCAGGCAGAACTACAGCTCACCAACATTCCCTAAAGAGTGTCTTCGCAACTACGACTCGACACGGCGAGGGATGTTATCTCACAACAAGCTCCTCTTTGCGCGTGGTCGCAAGAAGGACGGGCGGCTGTTTGCATGGGTGTATCTTGGATCAGCGAATATCTCAGAGTCAGCTTGGGGTGGTCAGAAGGTGCTTAAGAGTGGTAAGATGGGGAGTCTGAACGTCAGAAATTGGGAGTGTGGTGTGGTGGTTCCAGTAGCAGAGGATGGATTCGAGGACTGGACATTGGAGGCTGGTGGGATACCGTCAATGAGAGTGTTTGAGGGCACCGTGGAGGTTCCTTTCCGGCATCCGGGAGAGCGATTCGAAGGCAATCAGCCTTGGTTGTTTAGGGGTGGGTGAAGTTGGTTTATATTGAGCGTGGTCGACGGTGGGAGGGGCAGTATGGGATGGAGGATGGGGTCAAGTGGCGTTGCTGGCGGCCGTATATGCCGTATCGGCGTATTGGAGGTTTGTGCAGGCACGATCAGGGTCAGTGTACAAGGCCGGAACAAGGCTAGGATGGCGTTATGCTTGCCGGCAATCATGGGCGACCCAGGCGGACGGGTCGTTTACCGGACCAATGCGGCGGACTCGGCCGCGAACCAGGCGACGATGTCCGCTCGGTGTGCGCCTGGCTAAGCTCCGACGCTGCGCTCGCTGGCTGCAAAAAGATTCGGGAAGTCTGAGGGGGGCAGTTTTCCCCCAGGCATCGATGAGTATTACTATTATTATTTTTCCCTTGGCCTGTCTGTGTTTCTCCTGCATAGTCGCTCATGCCAGAACCGCGTAGCACCCGCCGCCAGCCTGCTTCTGCGGACGCGACTGCGACAATCCAGGTCGGACGAGGGCCCATCACGGCTCCCATACACTCGTGGTTTACGTCGCCTGCGCGGTCGCACCCAAATGCAGCGCAGGCGAAGGAGCTGCCGCTGCATCTGATCCAGCTCATCCTCAGCCATGTACGTAGGGCGGCGGGACGCGGGCTATGACCTCATCTGTATCGCTGACGGGCAGTGCAGCTCGACGATGCGGGCGACCTCGCGCGCATTACGCGCACGTCGCGGCTCTTCTACTACATGACGCTGCCGCGGCTGTACGAGCAAGTGACGCTGCGGTCGCACGCGGAGATGCGCTACGTCGACGGCAGGCCGGAAGGCTACGGCAGCGGCAGCCCGTTCGCCATGGGGCTCAACACGCTGGTGTCGCGCACCTTCAGCGACTATGTGCAGACGTTCCGCGTCGTCGGCGACTGGCGCGAGCACGACGTCGACGACTACAAGCAGGGCCGCGTGCCGGACAACAGCATGGTGCTGCAGATTGCCCTGCGCGCCGCCCTGGACAAGATGAAGAGCCTCCAGGCGTTTGCGTAGGTATTTGCCTCGGACCCCAGCGGGGCCACATGCTGATGGGTGTGCGCAGCTGGGAACTGAACACGCCGCCGTTGCACACCGTCTACCAGGCCCTCATCGCCCGCCCCGCCCTGGCCTCGCTCACCATCCGCTGCCAGACGCGGCGCACGCCGCGGCCCACCACCACCATCCCGCCCTTGGCCAGCCTGCGCACGCTGGTCGTCTACGACATCGACCCGCTGTGCTACCCGGACGACATCTCGCTGCTGCTGCTGGGCTCCCGCAAGCTCGAGAACCTCAAGCTGCACTGGAACCCGCGCATGCGGGGCAGCGGCGAGGAGTCGGTCAACCTCATGACCATCTTCGGCCGCTGCGTCGCCGCCCGCCAGGTGCTGCCGCTCAAGCGCATGGCCATCTACAACCTGCTCACCCGCTTCTCCGGCGACAGCCTGGCCGAAATCATCGACGAGACCTCGCAGTCCGAGATCACCGTCGTCAACTCCATGGGCTCGTCGGACCCCATGACCGTCTTCCTCGACGAGAGCTGGCGCGTCCAGCACAACAAACATCCGGTGCCCCACAACCTGAAGATGCTGCGCACCGACAACACCGACAAGGAAGGCGCCCTCATGCTGGCCAAGTTCAGGGGCCTCGAGCGCCTGTACTTGATCAGCCCGCGCCGCGCCAAGGAGGCCTCCAAGTCCAACAGCACCGCCGTCACGCCCTCGACCCCGTCCACAGCAACCCCCGGCGTCACCAACGGCACCCCCACCGTCACCGAACACCAGTCCCGCACCATTGCAGGCGAATACCTCGCCGTCATCGAGACCAACCACCGCACCATGCGCCACCTGCTGCTCTCCGATGCTTGGCAGCTGTCCGACGATGCCTTTTACAAGATATGCCAGTCCTGCCCCAACCTAGAACAGCTCGGATTTGCCTTCCTCGTCACCCCCTTCGAGTCCCTGCGCCAGGTCCTCACCATGGTCCCCAAGCTCTGGGCCATCCGCATGCTTGTCCGCCCGGGCTCCGAATTCGGCGAGAAGATGGAAATCATGGATACCGATATGCACGCCTTTGCCATTGCCACCGAGTTTTGGCGGCCCGAATATAGGAACCTCAAGTATCTTGGCCTGGGAGACCACTTGGTCTTCAAACTAGGCGGCGTCTACTTCCCTTCCAAGAGGGAGCCCTTGCCCGAGGGACAGGAGAACAGCATGAATGCGAAGAGAATGGGCCCTATCCGCCGAGTTGAGAGGGTGAGCAGGGACAGTGTGAAGCACATTGAGATTTGGGGCCTGGACACGGCCGAGTTTGACCCAAAGTTTCCTTGAAATAGGGAGCGCGCGTCTCGGCATAATGGGCATGTCTCTGTTCTTCGTGCTATAATCAAAATCCTCGGATAACGATATCGAAGTCCCACGCGGCAGTACTCTCACGCCCCATGGCAACAATTTGTTTGTCAGAGTCGGATCCGAGGCCATGTTGGAAATCACTCGACAACATGTCGCCCGTGTGGACGGAGATACCTGCGACGAGAACGAAAAGAACATGGCGATGAAGATGTAGGAATATTTCTTCGTCGAGATTCGCGCAATTGCAACGCTTACTTAAAACTGGATATTAGCCACGATGAGAATGGCCAAGGATACTCATGGAGTTGGTGTCGGAGTTTAATGATGATATCCCCCACTTTTCTTGTAAGATAAATTTCGCACATAGAGCCAACTAGAATGCTCGATTTGGTGACCCAATAATAATGTACATGTGCCTCGTACCGCGAAAGTGATTCGATTGACAGCGTCATGCCTATGCCTGCAGGCAGACAGTGAATGTGAGCAAACAGGATTAGAAACTTGCCACACAAGTTCACAAACGTCCCAGTCTAGGTTCATCGCGACCCGTGCCTCTTGCTGTGCCTCTTGCTGTGCCGCACCATGTGCGCTACACAAAAGACTTGCCGTTAGTGCATGGCATCACACTTGAAGCAGATGACACACTGTTCAATACAATACACCAGCCGCGGGGAGGACGACAACGACAACGACAAGAATGCACTCGAAAATCGACAATGAAGTCTGATTAAGCTTGAGACATGACCGTTGTGGAGGCGTTCAAGCAAATTCGCTTACCCCGGTCCGCCTGCATCCAATGCAACATCAGTCTAAATTAAGAGAACGGGAAAAGACAATTCAGGCAACCAGTAATTATTTGCCGCCGCAAGGAGTCTATCGACTACCGGTTTCGCATTTGCCTTCCTTCTTTCCCCTTGCTCTTCTTGTTCTTCTTTATCTTCATCTCTTCTTGCTACTTTCCTAACTGCTCGCTGCTTGTCCTCTTCGCGCGTTTCGTCGCGCATCCATTCGCTATTCCAATACATTCGTTCGTTAAATCATTCACGAGTACATACATAATGTCTGAACAGCAATCCCAGCCTGCGCCTCAGGTACCACACACGACCGTCACGCCTCCACAACCGCGAACCCAAGAAGGCCCAAGTCCTGCTATAATACCCGGCCCTGCAAACATTACCCAAGATACAACCAACACGGCCCCAGCGACAGCCGTGCACCCTTCCGCTCTAGCAACCACACAAGCGCCTCCTGCTGAGGAGTCACTCGGCTTCAATGACAGACTCAATGCCAGCGACCGGTACTGGAAATTCAAAGCCGCCTTGCAAACAATTCTGATCATTGTGGGCATCATCGGCATTGGTTGCATGGGGTGGGCTACCTCAACGGCCCCGGTTTTGGGCTTCTACGACTCCTACTTTCCGCTTTGGCCGCCTATAATCACCTTTGTCGCATCTGTCATCTGGTGCACCATCTGCATTCTCGTATACCTTGCCCGCAAGAAACCCGTGCACCCTGGCACGCGCGTTGCCATCGACCTCATTCTATGGCTGGCTTTCATCGTCACTGCGCTATTTGCCATGGCGACTTTGTCGGAGCTGATGACCTGGGGCAACTATGGCAGCCTCAATGCGTTTGGCTATTACTCCAGCCGTGGAGATTATGAGTTGGCAAGTAACGGGACCTGGGTCTGGGAGCAAAACGATAGCTATGTTTCGTCTCCCCGAACTTGTACCGGCTACAGCTACGATTACAGTTTCAAGAATTGCGCCGAACAGGATGCATACATCAACAAGCTGTGGCAAGCAAAGCCCCATCGCGTCAGCATCGAACTCGTTGGCGTAGTTTGCCAGTTCATCAGTCTGGTTTTGCATTTCGCCCTCTTTGTCTGGGCTTGTGTGGATACGCACTACCACAATCGCAACAAAGTTAGCAAAGATGCGGAGAAGATCGCCGCCGGGATCGTGCAGACCATGATCAATAATGGAGCCGTCATTCCGCCGCCGGGACAAGCATACATGAGACCGGCCATGGGTCAGGGCATGTACTACCAGCTTCCACCTCAACAAGCGTATCCCTTGGCAACCATGTATCCACAGCGCACACCACACCAGTATCAACAAACGGTTCCCGGGCAATATCATGCTGCGGGCTCTGCAGCCCTAGGGCCCGCGACAGGTCCGAGCAATGAGAAAAGCCAGGGTCCGCGATTTGCTTAAGCAGGAAAGCTCAATTCGGAACGCTGTTTTATTAGCAGACGCACTTGGGTTAATATTCAATAAAAAAGTTTAATATTTTCAGACTTGGTGTATCTTCTCTTGCAGTGACAGATGACCACGATTTCCCCAAAGCTTTCCAACGCTAATTGACAAACAATATAAGATATCTTATGATTCCTGGGGGCGGGTGCTGTTTTACAGTATCGAGTCGCCAACGCTTCCCCCCCAATTGGGCTACTTTTCCCGTCGGCAGCATCTTAGACCGGTTTCTTATCAGTGATTATAAACACTCTTTGGCAACCTGTGCCATGGTCTTTTCGTACTCTGCGACCTCCTTGGCGCCAATTAGTGTAAAGTCCCTTTTCCTCCCTTCGAATACAATATACGGCACACTATCCACTCCATTCCCTGTCTGTTCTCGAATCGCCATTTTCGTCTCCATCAATTCCTCAGTCTCATCCTCTACCACCTTGTTTGCCTCGCTTTCCGACAAGCCCCCTGCTATACATGCCTTGAGTAGAGTCTCTGGGCTAGATGGGTGCTTTCTTTGGGTAAAATATTGCTCGTACAAGCTTTCCAATGCCTTGAGTGCAGCTTCGGGGCTCTTGTTGTTCTGAAGCCACTGTAGTATGCGATGTGCATGCAGGGTGTTTGCTATCATTCCGCCTCCAAAGTCAAACTCTACACCTTCTGCTTTGCCTAGGCTCCCCATGTGTGCACTATACATGTCCATTCTCTTTTCGCTGCCGTTGTATTTTTCATTCTTATACCACTCATGCTTGTCCTGGCCCTCTTGACTGAAGTCAGGGTAGAGTTGGTAGGGTGCAAGTTTGAGGGTGAAAGTCGCGGGAGAGGAGGGATTGGACTGCCGATATGATGCGAGTGCATTATTCAAGCGGAGAAAGCCTAGGTATGTCCTGCGTTGAAGTGTTAGGGAAAGCAAGTGAAGAAAAGAGAAGCGGCGAACCAGGGACATATGGTATCAAGAGTAAATGTAATTGTTGATTCATAAGGCATGGCTGGGGCAGGTGGGTAGTGAGGTCAGTGAGGTTATGTTGGATAACAAGAAAGTTGTCGTAAATTGAAGGACACGGCTTGGCTTAAGACCCTTGAATTCGACAGGGAGCTTGAGATAGCTCCATGTCTCCGGTTAACGTCATGCGGGGTGACCTTGGGGGGTGCTCCACTCGATCTAGCGCTAGCTATCCGAGATGTGGCTGGAGCGGGTGGCGTTTGAGATTTGATGATCATGGGATGAAAGCGTACAGCTTCAGAAGCTCTACCAATAACTCTTGGGATTGAAACTATTTGAACAATGTCTTGAGAGGGTGACTGCTCAGATCTAGCGCAAAAATTCTAGCCAACTCTTCCACTCAGCTCATGGAAGAATACCGGTATCAAACAAAACTCGCATATGCTAATTAATGGTGCCATCGCGCCATGGTCGGGACGGACAGCGGGCCGAACCTCGACTATTGGTTCAATTTGACATAGTTACCTGCAAGGCTGTCAGTGTGTGAGTCTTTTGATAAATCGTGTTGATGCCTACCTGGGAATTGTCCCTGCTTGCCTCGGACCTTTCCGATCCACCACTCGTTTTCATTCTGCGTCCGTGAAACAATCTCAATCACGTCGCCGGTCAAGAAGCTGAGATCGCCTTCAGCTTGAGCCTCATAGTCATACAGGGCTGTGACGTGTTCGGCCGCAGGTATGCCGCTGAGCCGTGAAGGCTTCGGCTTTGGTGGTGGAGGCGCCGCGCCTTTTGATTTTGCGACGGAGCCCCAAGATCCAGCAGACAGTGCTGGCGACTTTATATCTCCAATGGTGCCGGCAGGCCCAGGGCTGTAAGGAGGCGGAGGTGTGTCTGTTCCATCTTCTGAGATTGATGCGCGGCCGGCCTTTGCTTCTAGTGCCTTTGCCGCGTACTTGGACTGGCCTGGACGTGCGCCGGCGGGTCGGCCGCCGGTTGTCTTGAACTTGGTGATTGAAATCTTCTCGGCTTGCTCTTGGATGTCTCCTCGCTTCTTCTCGTATGCAGCTTCAATGTCGAGGGTCAGGTCGAAGTAGCCAATGTCGAGCCGCTGCATGCGCTCGTGTAGGGTATAGAAGACGTTGAGCTGCATGTAGTAGAAAGACTGAAACAGTGGCTTGATGAATTCTCTTTCGAGGGCGAATAGTTTCGGTAGCTCGTCCTTGAGCAAGTCGTTGAAGTAGTTGTAGTCCTGGGTTGCCTGCTCTGCATCGCTCTCGGCGCGGTACATGGCCTTCTCGTCCTTGAGCGTCTTGTCCTTCTTCTCCTGCAGTTTCTTGAGGGATGCGCGGTGGCGGTCGTAGTCGAGCTGCTTGTGGTCGCGCTTGCTGGCGATTTTGCGCACCGCCTTGATAATCTCCAACAGCTCGTCGGCCGGGCGAATGACGCGCGACTCAATCATTTCCAATTCCGGCTTCAGCGTCTCTTGCAGCTCCTGCACGACAGACTCGTACTGGTCACACGCCTCTATGCCTGCCGCGTTGCCTTCGTCGTGGAACGAGTCGGCGTCGGACATTCGTCCGGAGATGGGTTTGTAGACTTCAGCGATGGCTTTGGAGAACTCTATCTGATGGGAGAGCATGCCTGGGACCATATGTTAGGGGGGCTAGAGCGCAGGGCAAAGGCAAGTATACACACCATTTATGGCCTCGAAGTACCTAGCACATGTCAGCCACACTCTGGTCGAGAGCAAGATTCAGGGCAGGGCCTACTTTTTTGATTCGTCGTGCAGCTTCTTCGTCTCCTTCTCCAGCTCCTCGAAGCGGCGCTCGGCGTCAATGTAGATGGCATCCTTTGTGATCTCGCCCTGCGCATCGCCCAGTTAGCGGATGTCCGGATCCCGGCGCATAGAGGCAGCGGGTGCTGCGATGGTGGGCTGTGGTAGACGTACAATGTTGAACCTCTGCTTGATGGTTTGCGGCGCCTACGTCGTCATGTTAGCCCGGTGTTGGAGCCCAGGCGGGGCGCGTAGGGTTGCTTGTCCATACCCGAGTGACGCTCTTGGTCAGGCCCTTCCAACTCATGGCGGGGGGTTTTGTGGTGGGTGACGGTGGATTGTGGTGGAGGTTGCTGCACACCTAGGGTATCGCAAGCGTGTTGGAATATACCGTTTACAGGGCAGAAGGGAGCAGACAGCGCAGAGGGCTTATGGATGCGCGGGATGCGTTTGGCGGCGTGGCTAAGTTCTCTGGTGTCTTGTCGCTCCTGCCTATGACGTGCAAGCAGTGGCTTAGACGCCTCGTGCGCTGTGGCAGAAATACGCGGCCCGGGGTCTGGCGAGAGCTCCGATTGAAGGGCGCAACTCGGGTGCACACGACGACGATTTGCGGTTCAAGTAGAGGAGAAATCATGTACAGTCTGCAAGGCCAGCACGACCCCCAGCATCTCCGACAGAATCCGGACTATCACTGTCGCTGACGGGGTGCTGCTTGCGGACAATGGGCGGCCGAGCGTGCCAACCGCCCCGACCACCACGGCCGACAATTTTCCACCAGAACCCAACTCTAACAATTCCCGCTTGGCTGTTTGTTCAGTAGGGTCCCTGGATTTGTGCACACGCCAATGCCAATTCCGCCAGACAAATATACACAGTGCCATCAAACCAGACGGGCGTTGAGCTGTGATGCCTGAGGGGCACGCCCTTGGTCGCTTAGTCAGAAGCAGCCGGCAAAAGCTTTGAGCTCGAGGACGAGGCGACTCACAACCACCACCACCACCACCTCCACCTCCCCCATCATGGTGAATGTTACCCCCACCGTCGCGAGGCAGGCCCTCCGCATTGCCTCTCGTCGCTATCCATCGTCGTCATTTTCACGCTTCTCCCCCCGCACAGCTGCTGAGGGCCGGCGGCATTATGTCTCGGAGACCAAGCCTTCGCATGCCACGGTCAATCTCGACACAACCATCAAGGCGGACCGAGAGGCCTTTTTGAAACAGACAGGAACGCGGCCACAGGATGCGACAATGCCAACTACTGGCAATAGCGCCGATGCCATGATGAGCCCAACTGCTGGTAAACTCCGGTCGTGGCCCCCCCGCCTGCCATGGTGCTGACCCTCGTAGGCATACTGAAGCAAGCCACCGTCATGGACCAAGGCTCTCGCCCCATCTATCTTGACATGCAAGCCACAACCCCCATGGACCCACGTGTGGTAGACGCCATGCTGCCCTTCATGACTGGCCTGTACGGCAACCCACATTCGCGTACCCACGCCTACGGCTGGGAGACAGACAAGGGCGTAGAGGACGCCCGTGCACACATTGCAGACCTCATTGGCGCTGACCCCAAAGAGATCATCTTCACCAGCGGTGCCACGGAGAGCAATAACATGAGCATCAAGGGTGTGGCCCGCTTCTTCGGCCGATCAGGCAAGAAGAAGCACATCATCACTTGCCAGACCGAGCACAAGTGCGTTCTCGACAGCTGCAGGCATTTGACCGACGAAGGCTTTTCCGTCACATATCTTCCAGTGCAGCCCAATGGTCTCATCGACATGGCCCAGCTCGAGGCAGCCATGCGGCCAGACACTGCCATTGTCAGTATCATGACCGTCAACAACGAGATTGGTGTCGTACAGCCTGTAGAAGAGATTGGCAGACTCTGCCGGTCCAAGAAGATTTTTTTCCACACCGATGCCGCCCAGGCAGTTGGCAAGATCCCCATCGACGTCAACAAGATGAACGTCGACTTGATGTCAATATCGGGCCACAAGATCTACGGACCAAAAGGTATTGGAGCATGCTACGTCCGACGGCGGCCACGAGTGAGACTAGACCCCATCATCAGCGGAGGTGGCCAAGAGCGAGGCCTGCGGAGTGGCACTCTCGCACCTCCTCTTGCCATCGGCATGGGTGAAGCCGCACGGATCTGTAAAGAGGAAATGAGTGTAAGTCAACCCGTCCCCACTGCGCGCTTTTACTATGATTATATGCTTTATACATGCATGGCTTGCAGAGCGTTAGGCGGCCTCTGGCCGTCGACGCGCCGTGTTGATAAACAAGCCAGTCTATGAGTAGTTGCCTTTTGTCTTGTTGTTGCTTGATTCTCTTCTTGGCCAAGCTGACAAGATACAGTACGATTCCAAGCGCGTTGGTGCCTTGTCGAATCGCCTTCTCGAAGGCCTCCTATCGCTCGAGCATACCACTCTGAACGGCGACCGAGAACGACATTATCCTGGATGCGTAAACGTATCGTTTGCCTACGTTGAGGGAGAATCGCTTCTCATGGCTCTCAAGGACATTGCCTTGTCGTCTGGCAGCGCCTGCACCTCGGCTTCTTTGGAACCCAGCTACGTCCTCCGAGCCCTCGGCAGCAGCGATGAGAGTGCGCACAGCAGTATTCGATTCGGCATTGGTCGATTTACCACGGATGCAGAGATTGACTACGTCCTGAAAGCCGTCCAGGAGCGAGTGACCTTCTTGCGAGAGCTCAGCCCACTCTGGGAGTTGGTGCAGGAGGGCATTGACCTGAACACAATCGAGTGGAGCCAGCACTGAGCAAGAATGTATACCCTGGGGAGGATTTTGTATATTATCGGGCGCATTTTTACCTTGGCAGCATCATGGTTTCCCACGCTCGCTGAGGCGTTAACGACTGGCATGATCACATTCGCTGTACCATACTATATAGCTCTGCACATAAATTGCCACGAGCACAGAATTGTAATATTTTGAAGATGGCGTACCAAGATGTATTTGGACGTGACGCGCCATTCCTTGCGATGTTTTCATGCGTGATTTTGGTTTTTGCTACTCTAACCTTTTGGCCCATGGATTTAAACCGTCATGTTGGCTTTTGCATTCTGAAGCTAGGTCGGATACGATGTCGTGGTGGACTTGATGGTATGTATATCGCCAAGGTGTTGAGGGTCATTGTCGACGTTTAGGCCCAGAGCTCCCCCCGCCAACCCTCGACTTTGACGTGCAGCATGGCCGGCGTGCCTGAGAAAGTACTCAACTGGCTATACAGCGTCCTGACGAGTGTACTTCCCCCATGGGTCTGCCCAAAGAGTTGTATACTGATGCAGTCTCACAGGAATATGTAGACGTAAATCGTACCTACCACGACGCGGCCGAGGCACTTGCCAACTACCCTTCACTGTCCCCGCGCACCGAAATCTACAGTACTACCAGACTACACCCCAGCGTTTGATGCGCCCATACTTACGACATCAGCATATGAGAATGGAGCCTCGGCACTGCTACTCCTCCTCAGCGGGACGTTGCCTGTTACCTTTCGCGGCGCAACATACGGCTTCCCGGTAGCAATATGGGTGCCTCACACTTACCCCCGAGAACCGCCCATCGTCTATGTCACACCCTCGCAAGACATGATTGTAAGACCTGGGCAACATGTGAGCGGAGATGGCAGGGTATACCACCCATACCTGGCACAGTGGGGGAAATACTGGGATGTGAGTGCGGCATGCGCTCTGCAGCGACCGGACGGCCACGAAATGAAGAAGGAGAAGAAGAAGAAGAAGAAGGAGAAGCCATGGGCTGACGTTGCGTAGAAATCTACCTTGTTCGACTTCCTAGCCGTACTACGAGGCGTTTTTGCAAAAGAGCCGCCTGTACGGTCCAAGCAGCAGCAGCCGCAATCCAATGCGCCCGCGCCGCAAGCACCTCCGCCAGTACCTCCACCCCCGGCAGAATGGCGTCGCTCAACACAGGGGACTCCAGGGGCATCGGTGTCGCCAAGTTCATCGAGTCAAGCACCCGCACCGCCTCCAAAACCGCCCAAGCCCCACGAGCAGAATAAACAAACCCCCCAGCCCCAGCATGATCGATACTCACAACCGCCTCCTCTACCACCTCACCCGCCTCAGCAACCTCAATCACAACAGTATCAGCAATCACAAAGATCCAGTTATGGAGCACCGCCGAACTGGCAGCAGCAGCCTCCGCCGGCTCACCACAGTGCTCAACACCGGCAATCGAGTTATGATATGAGCCCAGCAACGCCGTCATCCCGACCTCCGCGCCCACAGGTTCAAGTACAAGGCTACCAGCCCAATTCGTATGACCTCGGGAGTCCTGTGAGTCCCCTCACTCCAGAAGGCAATCGGACGACATCCCGCTATGGACGGCCAGCCCCAGCCCCCCAACAATCTGGCACTGTGTCGCAAGCACAGCAGTATCAAGGGCCGCCACCACCTCAGCAGCAGCAATATGGTCATCCACCTCCTATCCAACAACAGTACCAACAGCCACCTCAGGGTTACCCACAGCAACACCAACAGCGACAACCCCCGCCTCAGCAACACGCTCCGCCAGTTTCAAACCCACCCATCGATCTCCTCGACGACTCGCTGGAGGTCACAATACCTTCGCAGATGGGCAATCAAGCGCCAATACCTGTTCCTCCTGTGCCCCCAAATCCTGAGAAAGATGCCCTCCTCAGGGCGCTTAGTCAAACTCTCGTGTCGCAGATACGGCAGACGGTGTCTTCAAACATGTCCGCCGTGGCCCCTCTTCGCGCCCAACAAGCCGCCTTGCAAACAGCATACTCTCGGTTGCAAGCTGAACTGGGTGAACTGCAACAACTCGATGCTGCATTGGCGTCGAACGAGCAGGTCTTAAAGGGCGCCATGATTGAGGCAGACCGAGTTATGGAGGACGCACGAAGACGGAAAGCGCCGGACGTGGATGATGTGCTAGTCGCTCCAACCGTGGTGGGTGGGCAACTGTACACACTTGCTGCAGAAGAGAAGGGTATTGCGGACGCATTATTCGTTCTTGGTAGGGCTCTAGACAAGGGGCGGGTTAGTGCAGATGTGTTCGTCAAGGTAGGTATTCATCACAAATATTTTGAACCAAAAGGAGCTAACATGGCAACAGCAAACCAGAAGTCTTGCGAGAGAGCAATTCTTGAAGAAGGCGCTGATCAAGAAGATCGCCAAGGGTATGGCCCTGGATGAGTACCAAATGCGATAGTACCTAGCATGGGCATCAAGATGCTGACTACATATGATAATGGACACAACATATTAGGCATGCACTTGACTCTAGAACATTTATTCTCCTGACTTTTCTCATTGCATCCTTGGCATGTCATCAGTCACCATACTGCCAGCAAAGATGTTGATGAGGTTGGCTTGCTTACACACGCTCTAACGTGACATCACTCCACAGCACAGTCAGCCATACTGAGCATTCGCAGGAGCCTGTCACGGCCCGGCCGAGTTGGGGACTCGCAATCTTTGTTGGGAACATCGGCTTTACTTGGTACCAGTGTTCGTACGTAAGTACGCTTTATATATTCGTTGTTTTTCGTGCATTATTCTATTTTCCTGGAATACATATTCACCTCTTCACAATCTCCAGAGAGCAAACAATAATCCACTCTTTGGGAGAAGAAACTTCCCACCAACCATTTCCTTTGGCCACAGTTATAGGCAATACTCCTTTCACGAAACCAAACCATACCATTGACACTCTCCTACCACAAATTTAAAAATGGCCCGCCCGACATTCAACTGGCTCGGTCTCGGCATCCAATTCGACTCGCCGCAAACCAGGGCAAAAGCAAATCCATGGGCCCACCAACGCCTCCGTGCGCACAGGAAGAATTCTGAAAAGAAGGAGCAGAGGGAGAGCGGGGGGGAATTGAGGGATATGTCGCCGCCACCGCCGCCGCCTGGTACGCCGACTGGTGAGACGACGAGAGATTCGTGAGGGTGTGGTGGGGTTGTAGAATAGGACGATGAGAATCTTATGAGTAATGTGTAATTACCATGGTATTTCACACCAGCAATACGAGCCTGATGAGTTTTATGTGTCATTCGTCGCTGTGTGTACGGCCGTATTATTTCTGCGTAACCATCAGACTCACTTTACAAGTTACTGGATATTGGACAACATAAGGGCTGTCTAGGAAGTTATTTCACCGTTTCATAAATTGGGGAAGAGTAATCAACCAAGACATATAGGTTGATTGTATCTAAAGGGAATGTAGTCATAGGAGACAGTATTTTGTCTAACATATGGCTCGAGACTACTCTCATCAGGAACCATCAAGCTTGTATCAGGAACCTCTTAGCGCTACCAGCCCATGTGACTCCAGGAGATAGACAAACTTAGCATGGTGCAAAACGCAAACACCAACGATGAGAGCCTTGCAAGTGGAGCTTAGATCCCGACCATCAGGGCATAACGCCAAGGACCGTGAGGAATGTCAACTTTCAGCCAATGTGAGTGTCACAAGGCCATTGAGGGCCATCCCGGGGCCTTGGTGCAACCGTGGAGCGTAGGCAGCTAATTGTCAGCCCAGTTGAAGTCAACATTCTGACGCTCCATGGCCTCGCGGGCCGAGGGATTGCCACAGACTGGGCCCCAAACTTGCGCCGCGAACTGGCCGGGGGCAATATTATTGCCATAGAATTCGTAGTCTGCGGCCATTAGCATCCTCGCATTTTGACATAGGAGAGAATACTCACAGCAGTAGAAGCGACCCGGGTACTGAACGCCATCGCTGCAGTGTCCAAGAGCACAGCCAATGCGGGTAGTGTTGCGCCACACTACTTGGGTGAAGTGGCCCCACGCAGGGTCATAGTGAGGATTGTCGTACGGGTACTTGGTCTCCTCCTCATGCCAGCCGTTGGTGGCGGTATGGGCGAACTTGAGCCAATCGTAATAAGTGCTGGGAGCCGGCTTCACAGAGGAGAGATTGCTACCCGGGCGGTGCTGGGCGTGTCAGTGACTCAAAAGGAGATGTGCATGCTCCAACAACTCACGTGCTTGGGTTTGTAGGTGCACTGTGCAACATCTGCGCGCGCGGCATCGGCAAGACGCGTGTCCCAGACGAGGTCTCGAGCACAGTGGAGTCGACGCCAGTACCAATGAGCCCGCATCACCACGCTGATGAAGTTGCGGTCATTCTGACGGGGGGCAGCATCGTCGACAAGCTCACGGGGCTGAACGTCGTGGGCTGGAGCAGCGACTACAGTGGCAGCCACGAGAGCGACCAGTGAAGCGAGAATCTTCATGTTGGACCACGCACTAGCAAGGTAGTAGCGACCGGTATGGAGGAGTGAAGATGCTGTGGTGCTGAGCTGACGAGGTGGGCGAATAGGTGTAGTGGTTGCTTGATGTCGTGCACGAGGTGTAAATAGGAATGACAGGCTGAGTAAAGAGCAGCAATGGTGGAACAAGAGACGGCGAGGATGAGAGGGCAAGTTTATAAGTGAGAAGAAGGGCCCGCGGGCGGAGGAGATTACATGCGTGGTACTATCTGGACGGTCCTGCTGCCTTCACCTTCAACCCCGCAAACAAACGGCAACAGGAATGACGGGCCAATCACCAGAGCAACTGAGTGGAGAAAGAGCGATGCAGCAGCGAGGCAAAACCAGCGTCGAGGCAGCAGATGTTTGTACGACATCAACGGGCCATGGGACGCCCCTAAACGCTTGACCGTAACGAGATGCTGAATTCTGAATAGTCGGCTCCCTGCCTTGCAACTTTCCGTTTGTGATTTGAATTAAGCGTGTCACCGAGCACTTACTAGCGACATGGTACTCGCAGTCATGCGTGAGCATTGTTCACAGAGTGCGGCCTCCCTTGTAAAGCCAACCACCCTTGCGGTGATCTCGAGATATACTGGGTTAGTATGCAGAAAGAGCACATCAAGTACGCCTGAGACACAGAGAATATGACGTCAATGATTGGAGGTGAGGAGAGCGTGAAACCCAGTTGAAGTAGGTTGACCATCTCCGACTATATTTCAGGCCTTTAAACTGTCCAATCCCGGTGCGAAACATTTGGATAGTGACATGGCCACACGTACGGAACGGACCGCATGCCTTCTCCACTTCCCTCGTATAGAGTGCATACGATATTCTTGTTTCTTCTCACACGCCTTGAGGTTTCCAAACAGCCCCATTTGATGTATCTGATTTCCCTCGGGTGCTCCTTTGACAGACACATTATGATAGCCAATCGCAGCTCGTGGCACCCAACGTCACAAGGTGATCAATTTCATGAAAATACATTTGTACGAGTTCAAGGCTCGCACAGGGCCATTCCCGCCGTCAAGGCGTCCATTTCAAGGCACTTGGTCCGGTACCGCTATGCGGGAGACCAGGGAGTATTTTGCCGCAAACATTGTGGCAGCATGTGCCGGTGGGAGGCTACATCAAGTTCTTGAAGATTCGACCATTCCAGAGGTTCGAGAGAAAATCGACATTGTCGCGTAGTCGCTTCACCCTTCCTTCAAGCGCTTGGCAGCCCGTCCGAGGATGGAGTCGTCCGGCAGTCCACTTCTCTTGGTCCCTGGTAGACTTGATGTGCGGATGTCATTGTCCTCTTGACTGACTCTTCGAACTGGATATTTAATCTTGGAATCCTCGAAGCAGTTTTCCGTCGGTTTGCCATGTACGGTGAAGTAGGAGTGCTCGAGCGCCTTTTCTGCCGTCAGACGTTTCTGAGGATCGTATTCCAGCAGTTGCTTGAGCAATGATAGTCCTTCAGGCCCAGGAGTATCCGGGCCACTACCAATGGGATACTGATTATTATTGAGCGTTTGGTGATACCATCTCTCGAGGCCATCGCCACTTTGTGGACGCGGAAATCGTGCAGCGTTTCCTGTGAGAAGAGACGATAGTTGAGAATATTCTGGCATGGCGTTCAACAGAGGCCAGCGGTCCTTGCTTGGCATCCCCATAATCTCTACAATCTTCTGCATCTGATTCCGCTGGAATGGAACTGTCTTCTTGCTGTCCATCTTGGCCTCTTCCCCCTTGAAGATTGGGCGAAGCGACAGTAGCTCGGCGAAGATGCATCCAACAGCCCACAGATCAACTGCTGGAGTGTAGTGGCGGCTGCCAAGCAGGAGCTCAGGCGCACGATACCAGATTGTAACGACAACCTTGTCACCCGAGAACAATGACTGCAGTGGCTTGTAAAACAGGCGGGCAAGGCCCAAGTCGCCAATCTTTACCTTTCCCACGCTGGTGACCATGATGTTGGCAGGCTTCAGGTCTCGGTGCATGACCCAGTTCCTGTGGAGGTAGACGAGACCTTGCAGGAGCTGATATAGAATGGACTTGATGGTACGCGCAGGTATGGCCTGGCGTTGGGGTTGATTGTGGTGGTGAATGATCTGGAGAAGGTCATGCTCTGCATATTCGAACACGATGAAGATGCATTTCTCCTCGAGGATTATCTCCACTGTGTGCACGACATTTGGATGGGCTAGCTCAGTGCACAGGGCCATTTCTCGTATAGCCGACTGTGAGATGCCCGAGTACTGGAGTTCACCTTCCTTGTCCGGCTTGAATCTTTGCATGTTAGCATAAATGGAAATGAGGCACAAAGCGTACTTACTTTTTGATGGCAAATTCTCCAGTGCGGCCATTTTTGCCTTCAACTTTGTACACTCGTCCATAGGTACCGCTGCTGATGAAGCCGACAATCTTGTAGCGCTCGTTGACCCGCTTCTTTGTGTTGTAGCCGGTAAACATGGCCTGGGCAGAGTCTGCGGGATCTGCTCGAGCACAGGCTTAGCATTTGCGCCAGAAATGCCAAAAGTGGATGAAATGAGATGCGAGAGACTGGGGGAAGCGCTGGCAACATGAAAAGTCGGGAAAACGAGCGTGTCGGCGTGGTCAGAGCGAGCTCCTGCAAGGCTGCCGGAACAACAATCAAGCGGAGCAGGCAGTCATGATCAGCAGATGCGGGCGGGCGAGGGGGAGCGAGAGCGAGAGCGAGCAAGGGGATTTAATGCTGAGGCTAAGGGGAAGGAGAGCAGACACGACAGCACGCATAACAAGACGCCGGGGACGACGAGACGCTGGCAAAAGAAACACGGACCGTTGAAGGCGGCAACGACGCCTTTGCGCAGGGCGGCACGGGCGGATGCAGCAGCTGATGGCGGGCCACCCGAAGATGGGGGATTCGACGGCTGGCTCATCTTTGGGCATCGCCTGCAACCCGTCTAGTTGTTCTCCACCGTCGGCAGATGGCGCAGAGGGCAGGGCAGGGCCGGGCGGGACTGGGCTCCGGCGACGATCAAGAGGATGTCTGGCCTGTGGCTTGTGCCGCTGGCCGGGCGCGAGGTCGAGCGCTACAGGTGCAAGGGCAGGTCTGGCATGCTCTGCGTGAACGGTTTGGCCGTGGAATGGAGAGGAGTTGAGGAGCCGTCCAGGATATCTTGATCCTTGACTTGAGCGGTCGTCTTCCCCGCAGAGCCTCATCTCGAGCCAACCACAGCCGCCTGTCTCGGAGCTACCAGCTCTCGACAGCTCCTCCCTTCTGCAGCCCTCACCATGAGCCCCCGAACGTGGTTGCGCGACCTGACGGGCTACTTTGTCTACATCCTCCTCGTCGCCACCCTTGGCCCGTTGCTGTTCGGCTTCCACCTGGTAGGTTGCGCCTCCCCCGCCGGCCACGACTCTCGTCTGACCCAGCCCAGTCTGAGCTGAATGCACCCGAAGATGTCATCCGCTGCAAGAAAAAGTCCATTACCTCTGCCACTGCCGCCGCCGCCAGCCTCCCACAATGCATCGCGATGAGCCCCACCGAGTGGGGGGTCGTAGGCTCCATGTACACGCTGGGAGGCCTCATAGGAGCGCTCTCGGCAGGACCGCTGGCCGGCAGGTTCGGCCGGCTTAGGACCATGCAGATTACCACCGTCTTCTTCACAATCGGGCCCGTCTTCGAGGCCTTGAGCCCGAGTATTGCCGTCATGGCATTTGGCCGGCTGCTGTCGGGCGTGGGCGCAGGTGCCTCTGTGGTCATTGTCCCCCTCTACATCTCGGAAATCGCACCGCCTGCCGAAAAGGGCTTCTTTGGCGCCTTCACGCAGATCATGTGCAATGTCGGCATCCTCATCACCCAGTTGCTTGGCTACTTCCTGAGCCACGACTCGTACTGGAGGCTCATCTTGGCTGTCGGTGGTCTCATCGGAGCCGTGCAGGCGCTGGGGCTGTTCTTGTCCGTCGAGAGTCCCAAGTACCTCGCAGAGCAGGGCAACATTTCGCTTGCAAAGAAGACGCTGCGAAAGATCAGGGGCGAGCTCGCCGACATCGACGATGAGATGGCCAATTGGGGCGTTGCAGGTGTGGAAGAGGTGAATGGTGCGTACTTTCAGGCACAATACACCCCAAAATACACTCAAGAGACAGGCTGACCCCACTACAGAAGAGGAGCAGACGCTTCTAAATAACGAAGACGGCGCAGCTGCAACCACACCGAAACAAGCCGACAAGGACGAAACACTGAGCATCCTACAAGTCTTCCGCCACGACGACTACCAAGCTGCTGCCATTGCTGTCATCATGGTCATGCTTGCCCAACAATTCAGTGGAATCAACAGCATCGTCATGTACGGTGTGTCTCTGTTGGCTGGCCTACTCGAGTCCAACTCTGCCCTGCTCAACCTCGCCGTCTCTGCGCTCAACATCCTCGTCACCGCAGGATGTGCTCCCCTCGCCGACAAGCTGGGCCGCAAGACGTGTCTCCTGAACTCGCTTGCTGGCATGGGCATCAGCTCGCTCCTCCTTGCCATCGGTATCATCAAGTCAGTCCCCATCCTCTCCGCCGTTGCCGTGCTGCTCTTCGTTGCAAGCTTTGGCCTTGGCCTTGGCCCAGTGCCCTTTATCCTTGCGAGCGAACTCGTCGGCCCAGACGCTGTCGACGCGACGCAGAGTATTGCCCTTGGGGCCAATTGGATCGCTACGTTTATTGTTGCGCAGTTCTTCCCGCTGGCGAGCGCAAAGCTGCACGGAAAGGTCTATTTCATTTTTGCGGCGCTGTCAGCTTTCTTTTTTGCTTTCATTTCGTGGTATGTGCCAGAGACAAAGGGCAAGAAGAACGCAGACGAAGTTTGGGGCAGAGAGCGGCGAGTGGATTGAGGGCCGGCATGGTATGTAGGGAACTGGTGATGACGTCGGGTGGCACCAGCGCGGAGATGACAGGCCGAAAGTAAACGCATTGCAGGTGGCATGCACAGCGATTATGACCAATTTACTGCACACGAACTGCATTACACAATTTCAACGGCTGACTGAGACGTTCGTGCTTACTTATGCGATCTTTGGCCGAGCCGGCTCGGTTCCGCAACGCTCGCAAGAGCCATAGCCGGCGTCGGAAACATGAATCCCTGCACCCCACGGTATATCCCTCGGTGTCCGCAGGTCATTAGCACGACATCGGGCCTTGCCCTTGTTACAACATGCGCAGAGCTCTTTAGACCTGGTTGCACTTTTTTCCCTTTTTTTTTTTTTTCTGCGCCGCTCCCAATTCCCACCACATCAAACATGCCTGCCCTGCCAGACCTCCCAGCGCACGCTTCCCCAGACCTGCCGCCGCTTTATTCACCGCAACCCACGAGTCCCGCACGAGACGGATTCGACTTCCAAACCTCGGCACCAGATTACGCCAAACATGACCGCCTCACGAGAATTGCGAGCCACGACCCGCCCGCGTCGATAATATCGCCCGCCTTTACGCCTCCAGCAACCCCGGGCGTCTCCACGCCTTCACATCCGCGCCCACCCCGCTCTGTGCCAGTCGACACGTCCATCCACTCTGACTCGCCGCGGCCGGAGCTCTTGCAGAAGCTGCCAGAAGTAGAATGCGAGGTGCGCGCGCGGATCCCCACAACCACGGGGCACGAGATGTGGCTGCACGTGTATCGGAACAACGTGGACACAAAGGAGCACTTGGCGATTGTCTTTGGCAGCCAAATACGCTCACGGTCACTGGATGCTGAGCGGCCGGGAGAGACAGAACTGGACCGCATGACCCGCGGCGCATATGTTGGCCGGCTATATCCTGGCCGAACAAGCTCGCGGGTTGAGCAGCTCAAACGAGCCGAAGGCGTGCCCACAAAACGGAGGCCAGAAAGCGAGTTTGCACATGTCGATCAGAACAATGGCCTTTTGTCGCCCTCGTCTGCGTCGTCGGAGAACGGGGATGTTCAGCCCATCTCGAGTTCCGAGTTGCCCCTCGTCCGGATCCACTCCGAATGCTACACGGGCGAAACCGTCTGGTCTGCGCGCTGCGATTGCGGGGAGCAGTTGGACGAGGCAGCGCGCTTGATGGCTGATCCTAATCTGTCGCCATCTGGAGGCGCAGTCATCTACCTTCGACAAGAAGGCCGGGGAATTGGACTCGGCGAAAAGCTCAAAGCATACAACCTGCAAGATCTGGGCAACGACACGTACGAAGCGAATATTTTACTACGGCATCCAGCAGACGCCCGGAGTTATGGGCTTGCCACGGCTATGCTCATGGATCTTGGCCTACACGGAGACAGGGGGATCAGGCTATTGACAAACAACCCGGATAAGGTACATGCTGTGGAGGGGCCGAATAGGGAGGTTGTGGTGAGAGAAAGGGTTGCCATGGTGCCGATTGCTTGGAAGACGGGCGGTACCAAGGGAATCAAGAGCGAGGAAGTAGAGAAATACTTGAGTACAAAGGTAAGCATTATTGAAGTTTGACATTGCTAAATGCAGAATGCTGATTTAAACGCAGATTGAAAAGTTCAAGCACATGCTAGACCAAAAATGATGATTAATTAGCCTTTTGTATACCCCTCAGACATGACGCCGTTGAATGAAAACTACATTCCGGTACTAGACAGCTAGCATTAGCGAGTTACTACACTATGAATTGTATACATACATACAGATCTCGGCCTCAATCTCTTCGCATCTCATGAGACACTGCCATGATAGGGATTCAAGAATATTAGGAACCATGCCAAGATCCCACTGTGGGAAGCGAGTCGACGAAAAAAGGATTTTACCATATGAAGACTTGATTTCGGACTGGTTAATGCTCTCAAGCCATGGCGATACGAAATGAACCCGGCTGCAGCCCCAAGCGCCCGAATGGTGAGGCTGAAACGGGGAATTGATCACCAAACTTTCAGCTGACTTTGAACAACTATCCTCTCTCATTCACATGAACGCTGTCTTTCTTGAAAACGACTAGATGCAATGACTCTCCACCTTGCCATTCCGCCAACAACCTCAGATCCCCTCGGTATTGCCAAGGTCAGTGGGCTATACGGCAATGGCGCATGGACTGGCTGGTTCATTACATTGCTCACCTCCTGGATTGGGATCCTCTGCAACCCCGCGGCGAAGAATTACCACGACTTGTTCATCCACCTCATCTACACGAATTGGGCTGCAGTGGACGTCTGCCGGCAACTGTACGCGCTTCGATCACTGAGTGCTGAGGCTCGAGAAGTTGAAAGCCCCCTGTTCGGCGCCATGTCCGCCGCATTCACCGTAACCTTCTGGGGCCTCGTCCATGCCGTCTTCCAGCTCATTTTCTGCATCAGCGCTGGTCACAATCGTCGAGCCGAACAGTCAGTGCGGCAATGCTTCTACCAGCGCCATACGATACTTGTTTACGGACTGCTTCTCCCTTCTTCGGCACTCATAGCCGTCTTCTTTGCACTGCCCGGAACCGGAACCTCACCATCTGAGTATGATTTTTCACGTGTACTTCCTGCACTCTACTATGACGGTGTGGGAACATCATTCCATTTCTATGCCATACACGGCGCCTGCGCGACTGCACAATGGGTCCTTGCTTTGGCCATCATGCTTATTGTCATTGAATGGCATGTGGTTACTGATTGGGACATAAGAGGAGTACCGATAGTCGCGCATTTTCCTGCTGTCGTTTTCTTCTTGTTCTCAAGCGGCAATTACCAGTGGTTTAAGCTGATGCCTTGGTGGTTTCCTCAATCCTGGTTCCCTTGGATGTTCACAAATATCTTGCTGGCCTACCTTACTGCACTGATGGTTAGTCCGTTACTCGTCGTTGGCTACGCGGCCAAGGTCATTGGCTCTGGTGGGAAGCTCGTCCATAGAAGCTGTGTCTTTATGCCCTGTGCGCCTCAGGGTGTCGGAGAATGGGACCAAGCCTTTGCACTGCTATGCAGCCTGGCGATCTTCGTATACGAGGTTGGTCCACTGTTTGTTCCATTCCTTCGAAGGAAGAGAAGACCTATGAGTGAGTACTATCTTTTTGTAGTGTTGAGAATACTCTAATCCCATCTAGAACCTTTTGCACCCCATCGATCACTCAGCGTTTGAACAACGTCCACAAAACATGGCTCGAGGTTCGGCTTGTTATCAAAGCTACGCTTTGTCTCAGGTTCGCCCTTAAGCGCCCACCAGCCAAATGAGTTTCGAGCATAGCCACACTGAGGCTGAAACATGGCAATATTTCGAATACCTCACTTAAGCTCGAAAAGCACTTGAGCTTGCGTCACGGATGTCAGTCCACTCTGCAGCTCCTCTACAGTACTATTATCGAAGCACACAGGAGATTTTGTCCTCTGCGGTGTTTCACATACTTCGATTACAATGGCCGACGACCTCCTGGACATAAGCCAAGTCAGTGGTTTCTATGGGCCTGGGGCCTGGGCAGCGTGGTACCTTTCTCTGCTTGCATCATGGATGGCAATCATTCGAGGCGACTACACGCACAATGTCCATCACATTGGACATATGTTGTACACAAATTGGGCCTCGTTCGATCTCTACCGTCGCGCTCTTCACTTATCTGGAGACAATCATATTGGCGATGGCGAAAGAGGCCGGTTAGCTGCAGCCTTCGCAGTCACATTCTGGGGTCAATTTCACGGCTTGGCACAACTTGTATTCTGCTTCCATGATACTAGAACGGAAAGTCGTCGGTCGAAAAGTCCAGCAGACATCAGACGTCGCACTAGGATTCTTCTATGTGGTCTGGATTTCCCTTCGCTGGCCGTCCTATGTTTTATTACCAAGGTCCTCACAAAGATGAACGGGGGCACCGGGAGCAAAGGACGCATGCTGATTCCAGCACTATACTTTGACGGTATCACGCACAAGCATCACCATGTTATCCTGCTTATTGTATCGTCCCTCATGGCCGCGCAAGGCATGGTCATCCATTCCCTGGTAGGCTTGATGATCGCCAGGTTCTTTCCTGCCAATATACCCTTCAGTCCATCCACGTTCAGACTCGTAAAGAGACTGACTGTAACGATATATGGAGCATCAATCCTTGTCCAGCTATACTCGGCAACCCTTTACCTCGTACGGCTCATGGCGACAAGCGGGGAAATCTATCAGCAAAGTTGCTACTTCATGCCTTGCGCACCCCAAAGCATCAGCGAGGTGGACCAGGCATTTGCAGTTTTTTTCGCGTTGTTCATGGTACTGTACGAGTTTGGGCCAAAATTGGTTTGGCCAATGTTGGCAGACAGCTATTCGTGGTGGAGGATTATGCATAGTGAGGATTCAGTTCTGAAAGCGGGCAGTTTGTTGTGAGCCAGACTTGTATTTCATCGTGTCCAACGCGCATTGAGAACAGCGCCAATAAATATGTATTAAGATGGTCCAGTCCACAGCCTTCCCGTTGGGCGTCAGCTGCAGGGACCACCACGATCTGTATGCCCTCGGCCGTACCCGCGTATCGTACAACTTACAGCCCACAAGGCGCATATCAGGACCCCGTATGATCGCCAGCTGATGCCTTGGTCCTTCAAAACCCCAGCATCCTTCCTGCTGTCCTCTTCTCTACACCTTCGCTTACTTTTTGTAGTGCTGCCTGCCGTCGCAATGTCACCTGGCTGCGCATGTCTCTTGTTTGATCCCTGCACGCCCCATGGGCCTCGGCCATTGCATCATCGGACGCCACCATGGAGCCCGCCTTGAATGTCCGGTGCGTGATGCCGCAATATGGCACCCCACCGCCCCCAAGGCTGGTTTTTTTTCGCCTATCTGCATGCGCCGCGTGCTTTAGACACGAGCCAGAAGACTAGGCAGCGGTGCGCGTGGGGTTTGCGCGTGCGCAGGGCGTTTGGCTTAAGGTTCGCCGTATTCCCATCCATTTCGACTGTTGGGATGGCCTAGCGTTGCAAGACGTTGCACAGCACGCAGTTCCACCATAGCCTGTGCTACAACATAGAAGCCCAAAACAATGTTGGAGAAACAAGAGGTTGTGGCGGGAGCGGAGGAGAGAGACGCTGTACCACGGCTGCCTGTGTCTTTATCTGGCGAGATCAATGCGGCAACACGGTATGTTCCTGCCCACCCAATGCCTCGAGGTTCTCGACACTGTGAAGGCAGAGTTTCTGACAGTAGAATGTACACAGGACCCTCCATACAGCCCTGAACCGCCTAATAACAAGCCGGCTGCCCCTCGCGCTCCCACCGCACACCACCGACCCCACCCTCTACGCAACCGGCCTTTTGCACTTTGCACACGTTTTCCTGACCTTCGAGTCGCTGTGGGCTGACCTTCTGCGCGACCACGCCTCGCCTAGCGGTCGACCGGCGTCTCCACTCTCGACCTCGACATATCCACAGGCGCACGACACAGATTTGCCGTCCCCACCAACCTCGCCACTCCTCTCATATCTACTCGTCAATCCCTACGATGCGCCCTCGCTATTCACCTCCACCCTCGGCGCCCCCACAACGCCATCCCCACAGCTCGCTACTTTTCTGAAAACGTTGCGGCCAAGGGGTTTGGTACGCTCAGGGCGGTTGAAGAGAGACTTGGAGTACTTGCTCGGCCTCCACCCAACGGATCTGGAAGTTCTGTTGGCCAAGTACCCTGGCGACAAGGTTGCAGATTTCTGCACGCATATTCGCAAGAGCGTGAATGAGAAGCCGTGGACGCTGGTGAGCTATGCCTGGTGTTTCTACATGGCCATTTTCTCGGGTGGACGGTGGATAAGAGGAGCACTATTGCAGGCACCGGCAGAGTTCTGGCCCACAGGCATTGATGAGAAGGAGGGAAGCAGTGCGGGCTTGGATGAGAGGGGACTGTCATTTTGGCATTTTGCCGGAGCATATGATGGAGAGGATATCAAGGCCGAGTTCAAAGCGCAGCTTTCCGCTGCAGAGGATTTGTTCACGTCTGATGAGCGGGTGGACATGATTGAAGAGGCCAAGAATATATTCCGGCTGTCTGCTGCACTCGTTGAAGAGCTGGACGACATGGTTGGAGCCAGCGTCGCCACGACAGATGGGCAGAAGGAAGCCGTGAATGAAAAGCAGGCACTCATCGACACGGGGGTTGTGAATGGGATGAACGCAAGTCGCATGGCCAAATCCAGCGACCCAGTCACCACCTTTCTTCGGAAGCCAGAAGTCACGGGCACACTTGTGGCCTTGGGGTGTCTGGCATGTGTTGCCTTGCTGAAGATGCAGTGAGCGTAGAAGATTTCCTCTTTTTTTTGTTTAAGCGTTGATATGCGGCACAAGCGATTTTCTTCAATTCGGCGAAGGTTATATAGAGAGGTAATGCCGTTGTACAGCCGCGGTCTCATTGCATGGCGAAGCAGAGAGCTGAGAGATACCCTAGAGCACATTGAGCGCAGTATTTACATGCTGTCGCAATATTTACATCCTGTTTATCAGATATCGACATGGAGGACTTTTGAGGCCATCTTCTGTTCTTGAACGTGTGTGTGAAGTAAGAGCTCGCAGCTTGTTGGAGATAGATTGCCAGCTGAATAAGCGCCGCGATTGTCAAGATAAGATGGGTCCCAACTACGGCGGGCGGTGCCTGCCAAACGCGCAGTCGCAACGTCAACGTCAACGTTTCAGTCCCGGCAGGAACAACCAAGCAGCTGTGTCGCTCTTGACCTGACATATTCGGCCCTGGCCCTTTCGCATCCGCCCTCCACAGCCCCTCCTGTCTGGCGGGACCGTCGCCCTGCAACCGCGGCCATGTCCACTCGCGGCCAGTTCAACACAAAGAACCCGACCATCAGGCGGATATGTAAGCTGCCTCCGCCTTGCTCCCTTGCAGCCCGCATTCCTGACATGGCGCAGTAAAAGAAGCCTCCGAACTGTCCACCTCGCCCTCCTCAGACTACCATGCCGAGCCTTTGGAAACCAATCTCTTCGAGTGGCATTTCACAATACGAGGGCCGCCCGCCCCCTCCGCCTATGCCGGCGGCATCTACCACGGTCGTATAATACTGCCTCCCCAGTACCCTCTTCGCCCGCCATCGTTCCGCTTCCTCACCCCAACCGGCCGCTTCGAGGTCAATCGCGAGATCTGTCTGAGCATATCAGGCCACCATGAAGAGACGTGGCAGCCTGCATGGGGCGTGCGCACCGCCCTGGTCGCAATCAGGAGTTTCATGGACACGGATGCCAAGGGACAGCTTGGAGGCATCGAGTGCAGTAAGGACGCCAGGGAGAGGATGGCCAAGGACAGCGGGGCATGGACTTGTGCGGGGTGCGGAAAGAGCAATGCCCAGGTCATGACCGAGAGGGAAGAGCTGGTCAAGGAGATTGAAAAGAAGGAAGGCAAGCGGAAGGAGGACGAGATTCCCGAGGAGCTGAGACTAGCCTACCGGGACGAGCTGGGAAAGAAGGACCATGGAGAGGCCGAGAAGGTTGACAAGGGCAAGGGAAGGGCCATGGACCCGTCAACCCCAAAACCCGTGTCGACAACATCATCGACAGCTGTTGCAGCAGCTTCACGTTCCAATGCAGCCTCTGCTACCAACAGAGCACCTATATCAACGCCTACAGGGTCGATACTGGCGCCACAAGTACAACGGCTTGCACCACCGAGTTCAGATCGTTCCTTGGCCTTGATTGACACTTGTATTTACGGTGTAGTGGCAGCACTTTTGTTCATGGTTCTGAAGAAATTCACGTGAGCGAGGCCGGTCTCTCTGCATTTCACAAGTAAGACGGCGTTTAGCAAGCACTCTACAGATCAGGTGATGGGAAAGTTTCTCCGACCTGCAGTTTATATCCACTCCCTTCCTCACTAGTGCTTCAAATGGAATATTCAAACAAATACATGCAATCAAGTAGTAATTTGACAATATGTGAATGAGACAGTGATATTAGTTGCCAAGTCTGGAATATAGGATGGAATATAGGATGGAATGCAGGCACCATGGAGATCCATGGCTCGGCCCAATCCGTTGTGAGCACCATTTCTACAACGCCTCATCGTACAAGGCTGTTTATATATTCCACCCCTTGTTGCCTGTCACTGTCGCCCTCAATGTAGCTTTTGTCGCTTCGGAATACAAAGTTTGATGGCCCTTCTCTGTACTGTGGCCAGTTCGGTACATCACGAACTGCTAACATGTCAGTATAGCGTAATACTTCGACTAGATGCACGCACCTCCATGACTATTTGGATCTAGGTCGTATGCAAACGAAGTCCACATTCGCATAATAAGCTGTGAAAGTTTGATATTCGCAGTGCTATTCCCCAGTGGCGTAATCCGCTGTTCTGTGTTGCCAAAGACAAACGGGATCTGAATGCCATTAGCACCCTACATGACCCACAATATACGATTGACACATTACGTACCTCGGAAAAGTGATTCACTCCAATGTTGTTTGGCGTGCTATTGAACTTGGGCGCGTCCCATCGGTAAGAGTAGACATTCTCAACATGTTCACTCATCTTCTCCGCCAAGAATCTCTTCGGCGCAAACATGGTCAAGTCTGTTGCAATGCTCTGATATCGCTTCCACTGCAGTCCATTCTCAGGCCATGTGCGATTGCCCCACCCATACGGCAGACCCAGCGTAGGGTCGTTCGGATACAATTCCAGCAGTCTCTTCGCTTGATCTTCATCTACATTCCATCGCTTCGAGTGCACAAGCTGGTTTACCGCTTGTTCATCTGTGTTCACCCCTGTGACGCCAAAGCCCTCATCTGTGTTGGTGCCGAGGATAAGTGGGATCTTTGCGAACTTGCCAGATGTGAGCGATTCCTGGCCATATCTGGAAATGAATGAACCATCAATAACATGAAACCACTCAAGGCCTTGGTACCCGTACGGCGCAATCGTCTCAAATGGCACACTGCGCAGACATTGTAACGTATCTGCCGAATCTGAACAGCCGACTGACACGGTCAAGTTGTCGTACATGTGTTGGTACCAATCTGTCCCATTCAGCGGTGGTCCAACTGCGCCACCGCTCTCCAGAATTGCAGCGCGGAAGAGTCCTTTATTGTCGCCATTGAACGCGTTGATATGGTCGCCAACCGAGTACGCGCCAGCCGATTCACCCCAGATGGTGACTTTTGCTGGATCGCCGCCAAACGCGGAGATGTGTTTGTTGACCCATTGAAGTGCGAGTCGTTGATCGCGCAGTCCTAGGTTTTGATTCCCGGTCTCGGCAATTTCTTTGCTGTAGATGAAACCGAATGCTGCCATGCGATAGTTGATGGATATGCCAATGACGGGTTTATTGTTGAGCACTGATTGCTGCACAATGTAGCTCATGTTATATCTACATTCTCATCAATACGGCATTGTTTGTAATACCGCCAAAAAGAACGTACCGTGGATCACTTGTCGCACCCTGCTGCCAACCGCCGCCATAGATCCATAGTAGAACTGGCAAGTTTGTTTTATTCGTTTTTGGTTTGATAATGTTCAGATGCAGACAGTCTTCTCCCAATCTTGTCCAGTTTTGTGCGACAAGCAAGTTAGTATCTGACCCATAACCCTTGCAGTCTACGCCATATTGCGTAACATTGAAGTGTTCCTTGGGTGAGCTCTTGATCAACTCAGCGGGAGCGAAGCGAACCGGTTTTGGAGCGTACTTCACACCAAGGAAGACGTCTTGATCAAATTCCGGGAGGTAACGGCCGTGGAAGATGCCAGCTTGTGATCGTACTACTGGAGGTGCTGCGAGTGCACCTGCAAGGCATGCGCTCGTTATGTACAGTGGAAGTAGCTTCATCCTCGCGCCCACAGATAGATACGAAACGGGCTGAGTGAACACATTGTTTAACACCGCGGGAGCCTACTTATGTGGTGTCAACAATGTACTCCGAATTCCGCGAATTCAAGGCTGAAAGCCATTTCTTTCGAACTGGCGCAAAAAGTAACCCGCACTGCTTTGGACATCGTGGCAAATTGTGGTTTGAATATCCACCAATGACATCCTCACATGAGCCTATACCTTGCACCCTAAAGACTAAGGACAATGGTTGATAAATATTGTTGATCTCGTGAAGTTAGTCTTGAACTGCTAAATGTCCATGGATGATAGCAATGTATGACTTGCGTCGGAGTGGTAATGAGGGTTTCATTTCAAAAAAACAGCAATGTTACTTTAAACCCCGAGGCGGATGCTTGAAGCGAACAATTGCTGAGAGGCTGCAGCCGGGAGATTAAGCTCTTCCTCGGAACTCCAGATTTTCTCCGCGCTACCCCGCTAGGCACTCCACTGCGGATTCATCTCCGCAGTTTGCGCACCGGAAATCTAGGCTCGCAAGCTAAGCAGTTTCACAGACTAACCTGTTAGGACGATATTCTGTCAGCATAATAAGAGGAGTAAAGGAAGACGCTCGATTCAACAATAAAGATACGAGAAGTGTGAAATTTGAGTAATTTTCAACTGCTTTCACATCGTGATAACACTTTTGCCATTCTCTACTTGGGGCCGCATATGTATTCATTTCTGTGAACGCGCAAAATTCTGGCTTCTCTTTCTGCACGTTCGACCACAAGAACTTTATGCTTGTCTTGCGTCAAGCTACTTCATGTACATTCGTAGGCCTTCACGACCGTTCAGGATTGGCAGCAATCCTGTATTGATACCGAAGAAAAGAAGTACGTTGGTATAATTTACTATGAGGGAAGAATGGCAGTACCATCCAAAGGTGACCCTTGTAATAATAATAATCAGCGAAATCAGGAAATTTCCAAGACACTAGTATTTGAAGTTTCCGACGACAATCTTGCTTGATTGTGCTGAAAGTTCTGGAGAAGCCAGCTCTCTGGTCGGGAGAAGTAAGCACCGTGCCAAGGATAACCTTATCGCGATGTACAGTCCATTTGTGATAACTAATTGCCAAAATAGTGGTTCACAAGTACCACTCATTCAGCTGCCGTCTGGTGCTACTGCTTTATACATGTTTAGTTTCGAGTTAAACAGACCCACGACCTTACCCGCGTTCTAGGTTATAAGATTTCAATCTGAGGTCTCAATCTCATAAAGCAATAAGTCGGATTCCTGTTCTTGTAGTAAGTAAACACTGCTGGAAGGTGTAAGATACGAGAAAGATTTAGGATTCACTCCATGAAAGCTGTGCATGGCTGGTTGACGCATGGCTGAATAATCGCAGAGATCAGTCTAGCTGTTTTCGGTAGGAGACTCCGGCTGAACCAGACCTCCATGGCGTTGCATTATTACTTGTTCGAGAGATGCAAACAGCAAGCTCTCCGTTCCTAAACAGCACACTCATCTTTCTTAACGTTGGAATCTCTTAGAATAACGTCAAGTCTCAAGTCCTTGTATTTCATGACGTCATGCCTGCTAATAGAGGCAGAGGTATTACACGAAAACCCACCCAACCCCGACGAACACACAAGCTCGGAGGATGTTCAACCTGCCGTCGCCGACATGTCAAATGCGATCAGAAGCGGCCACAATGCACAATCTGTCGTAATGCTGGCCTCGATTGTGGCGGATTTCCCTCGCAGATTCGGTGGGCATCCATGTCGATTGGGCCACCAGCTCCTAAGTCAAAACAATCACCAGAGAACAAACGAAAGGCTCTGATTCACGATGATGCCGACTTTGCTGCAACAAGTACCTCTCTTTTCTTGCCCGACAATCCCCCGGTCAATACCGAGGCCGCCAGCAATGCTCCAGAATGTCCCTCAGGTGTTTTATCTGTACCAGATATAGCGGGAATGCAAGGTGACATGACGTTCGATGCCAATGAAGCAGACATCTATGGCTACACATCTGCTAATTCACTGTCTGATTTGGAATCCTTGTTCAACAGTTCCAGTGGCCTGGGTTGGAACGATTTATTTGATTCTACCATGGCTTTCTCCATGCCCATAACCCAGGATCAAGCATATGACGATTCACTCAACATCTTGGCACACGTTGCCAGTCGGTCCCAGTTCGACAATGCAGACAATCAATTGTATGCCCATTCATTCGCATCTAACTTGTCCCTTACCTTGCAAGATGTGGGCACCGTAGCAGTAGAGGCTGACGTACAGCCTCCGCCTTATTCTGCAAAAGACATTAATGAGATTGAGTTTCTAGAGGACGGGAAGGTTTTGCTGAAGCATTTTCGGGAGTTTGTGATCCCACAGTTTGGCCCGCTTCCGATGAACTCAACATCGCCCTGGGAGGTACTCAACTGGAATGCCGCCGTGCATACCCATGCCGATATGACGTTCCTGGGAAGCTGCAACATAAAGCATGCCAGGAAAGCCAATCTTTTTGCCATTCTTGGTTGCTCTGCACATACCATTGCTAAGACTCAACACTACCCGGATACCATGTCGCACGAGAAGGGACTCCAAATTGTAGAGTATGCTTCACGAAGAGCAAAGGACCATATGCAGGAATCACTAAAAACGGAGACTTCTGGGTCTAACAAGGCTAAATACAAGGATCAACTGATGGCTATCTTTAGCCTAATAGCGCTTGCAGTACGTTTTTCCAATTGACCTTCTTATCGCAGAGATTTAACTGTCAAAAGTCCTTGATGGGCAACGCCAATGATGCGAGGTGCTATTTGATCGATGCTGAGAGGCTCCTCAGGGTTCGGGGATTGGCTAAACGAGAGGTGTCTCGCAGGGTCCGGTTACTGCATCATGTGTACACCTGGCTTCGAATTGTCGGAGAAAGCACGTTCACCTTACACGATCACACCAATTCTGGCCTTCAGGCAAAGATCGAGAAGATTTTCAGAAATGATAGCGGGGTTTCTCATCATGTATCGCTCTCAGAACAAGGAAATGCGGCAGGGGAGGAGCATTTTCAACTCGACGACTTTCTTCGAATTGAAGCACATGGCATGGATAGTGAATCTGATGTGAATTCGTCAAAGGAGCAAGAGGAAGGCCTGCGGGACATTCACCTCGCAGACCTTCGCCGGTGGTCGAAGACACTCTACATGGATATTTACGGCATACCCGAACTATGGCTGAGCCTGGTTTCCCAGACTACCAGAGTCGCCAATATCCTTGAGCTTATCGAAAAGACAACACTACCGGTGCCGCGAGGCTTCACAGACTCACTGCAGCGGAAGACAAACAGACTGGAGCACATGATTTGCTCTTTTTCAGCGCAACATAGCGTTTCGAGAACTTCTTCGCCACCGCGGACTGTGGACAGTCAGATTGATTCTACATCCCCAAAGACCTCTTTGGCTGGCCAAGCAATGTTGCGGGCAATGGGCTCAGCCTTGGTGATATTTTTTTATCGGAGGATTCGCAAAGTTCATCCATGGATTTTACAACCACACGTTAACGACGTGGTCGCGGCTTTGGAGGACTTTGATCTTACGCAAGACGCTACACACGTCAAGACACCAGGAACGCCATGGCCTGCATTTATTGCCGGCTGCGAGGCGTTGTCGTCATCCTCTCGCCGCTGGATCCTAGCGTGGATGCAAAAGGGCGCGAGCCAATCGGCATTTAATGGGTTTTTGTCTTCGCAAAAGGTTATGCAGGAGGTCTGGGAGCGACAAGACACGTTTAAGGCTTTGTCAGAGAAGTCTCATGAGCAAAGCACCGGCCAAAGAAAGGGGCAAATTTACTCATGGGTTGATGTACTTCGAGAAAGCAAATTCTGGCTTATGCTATACTAACATGAATTGAAGAATATTCGAAGATGCTATCAAATTCTCGGCAACTATGTGCCACTTGCTTTTTGTCGTATAATTTTACAGCTTTGCAAGAACGCCGTTATACTCCAGTACGCTTAGGTGGTTTGCAGTGATCTCCTTGACAGAACAACACCCAGCTAAAGCCATTGTTGATCGAAATTCTTCATAGAGTATTTGCATACCCAGCTCCACACCCTCCTGGCCTTTGTACTAGGGTACTGTCAGCAAAGAAGCGGGCAGCGTATGAAAGAACTTACAGCTAGTCCCCAGATAGCGATTCTCCCAACAAAGCAAAATTGAGCACCAAGCGCAAGGGCCTTGAATATGTCGGAGCCTCTTCTTATTCCTCCGTCAACAGCGATCTGTATCCGCCCTCTTGCAACTGGCGCGCATTGGCGAAGAGCATCCAACGTTGCTGGCACACCATCCAGCTGTCGTCCTCCATGGTTCGATATAACTATGCCATCTACACCTGCAATTACCGCCTGCTCGACATCCTCAGGAGATAGCACTCCCTTCAGCCAAATTTGCATCTTGGTGTGTTTTCTCAGCCAAGGAATGACCTCCTCCCACTCTAGGGTGTCGTCAAAAGCTGTTGGCCCGTTGCGTTTGGTCTCCTCATCACCAAAGTCGCCTGCGCCGCTAGACAGAATGTTTGGAAAAGATAGTGTCTTTGGTAAGATGAAGTTTGTACGCATTTCTCCAAGTCGCCGGCCAAGCACGGGTACATCGACCGAAAGAAAGAGCGCCTTGTATCCAGACTCTAAAGCACATTAGCCATGTGCTCCTCGCAAAAACAATGCATTTTGAAAGATTTCATTACAACTCACTTTCAGCTCTTCCCAGAAGCTGCAATGTGATACTCCTATCTCTTACGATACACATTTGCATCATGTAAGGGTTACCAAACCCTTCTGCTTTGACGTCTTCTAGCGAGGTAGTAGCGTACGAGGACAAGACCATTGGGATATTCATTTTTGCAGCTGCTCTCGATGTAGCAAGCTCCCCATCCGGATGCGCTAAACAGTGCATTGCGGACGGACTAAGGCCACATGGGAAAGCTACTTTGGTCTCAAAGATTTCTGATCTCGTGTCCACGTGGGATACGTTTCGGAGAACCCTTGGCCGGATCTTGTAACGATCATATGCGGAGACGTTATCTCGGAGCCTGAAACATAGATGTAAGATCGGATGGGGTTTTCTCGTTGATTCTGAGTGCGTACGTAATCATGTCCATTGCGCCACCATTGTAATAATCACGATAACCTTCCGGAAGACATCTTGTTCCTTCCCTTTCAAGATCACGAATGGAGAATATTAGAGGATCGAGATTGACTGGACGGTTTGCCATCACTTGAGCTCTTAGTGATATATTCCGTCCGATACTGAGTTGTATATCATTAATATAACCGCGTCACAATCTAATGTAGGGCATTTCCAACCATACCTGAATTTCAAATAGTGTATAACCTGTAGTCCAAGTTTGAGTAGTGAATTTAAATGTTCTGCTTTGTTTTTTTTTGTTACAAGTCAGGTTTATTGAATCTACGGCTAAGGACTGTTCGGCATATGGGCCTATGATCAGCTGGACAGTTCTTTTACGGTCGGAACACGGATATTGAACGACACGAAAGCCCTATAATAAATTGCCTCCACTGCATACGGAGTGGCATACTAAATACAGACACTTCAAGAGGTCAGCTGCCGACTAATAGTGATTGAGGGAAGGAATAGGATGGTTGAGTCGGCGACATATCTTGACTAACCCTTTTGGGAAAGTCATTCCTTGGAAGATGGACACTCGACGACACACCCATGTAGGGCTAACGAGGAGTGAATACTAATTGAAAAGGCCCGCAATGTTGACCTATTGATGCTACAGCTCCAAAAGTCCTATCAAATCCGCCTTCGTTGTAGCAATCATTGAAATCAGAGCACCTACGCTTCATTCAATTCTAATCGTCGCTTCCCTACCAAGTATTTGACCGTTCTGATAGCCATGGCACCTCAAGAACTGAAGGGAATAATGGTTGCCTTGGTCACCCCTTTTACGGATGATGGAAGTGCCGTACATGAAGGAAGACTACAAGCCCACATTGACCGCATGATTGATGCAGGAGTCCACGGGCTTGTTCCGGGGGGCACAACCGGTGAATTCACAGCTATGACATTGGAGGAACGAAAGAAAGTCACCGAGCTCTGTGTAAAGTATGCAGCAGGCCGCGTCCCTGTGGTCGCTGGAGTTGGTGCCTTGTCAACTAAGGAGTGCGTCGATCTGGCGGAGCATGCTGCGAAGGCAGGTGCTGCGGCACTCATGGTCGTGCCACCGTTCTACGACCCAGTTAATTATGAGCAATTGCGAAAGATGATGAAAGAAGTGTATGAAACATCGGGATTACCTATCGTATACTACAACATCCCGTCAGCAAGCGGTATTACACTGTCACCAACAGAGTTGGCATCTCTCGCAGACGTTGGAGTTCACTATCTCAAAGACACATCGGGTAACGCTCCAGCTTTGACAGAACTTCTATTTGAGCTCGACAACAAGATTACCGCTTTCAATGGCTGGGACACACTCACATTTTACGGCTTGGCGGCCGGGGCGAAAGGATCCGTATGGGGGGCCACGAATATTATTCCGGAGCTTTCAATGGAACTATGGAACAAATTAGCCGTTCAACAGGACCTTAATGGCGCAAGGGAATTATGGAGACAGATTTTTCCAATCTGCAAGTTTTTAGAAAGTCACAACTATCCCTCAGCGGTGAAATCGGGTATGGAACTGAGGGGCTGGGAGTCAGGAGGGTTGAGAAAGCCATTTGCGTTGCTCCAGAAGGGTTTGACAGACGAATTGTCAAACTTATTGGCTGCAACAGGCATAGTAACTGTGAAGGGAAAACTCTTAGCGAACGGGGGGTAGAAACTCTGAGGTTCGATTTGCAACCATGAATAATAATATTTTCTACAACTTTAACGCCCTAACCCTGCGTCATATGAACCCTTTGAAGGCGAAAAGATCGATTATTGCAACTTATTACCCAGACTAATATGGACAGCTTTGATCTGCGAGTAAGCCTCCAGCCCAGCCTCACCAAGTTCTTTCCCAATACCCGATTGTTTGACGCCACCAAACGGTATCCTGTAATCGCAATCTTGACTACTATTCACCCAGACCATACCAGATGCAATATCTGCAGCCACCCGGTGGGACCTCTCCAAGTCCTTGGTGAACACTGCAGCACCTAGACCATAGATTGAGTCGTTGGCCATCGCAATTGCCTCTTCCTCGTTCGAAAATTTAACGATGACCACGAAAGGGCCGAAGATTTCTTCTCTGTAGATTCGCATACTGGGTAAGACTTTGGTAAATACGGTTGGTTTGATGTAAAACCCGTTGCCGCCACAAGCCTCCCCGCCCTCGACTAGCTCAGCGCCTTCAGATTTGCCAATGTCCACATACGACAGGATTCTTTCATACTGCTGCCTCGTAACCTGAGGACCTTGGAAGGTAGTTTCGCTCCATTGGTTGCCAATGATGGAAACTGCCTTGATCTGCTGGCGGAATCGTGAAATGAACTCCTCAAATACGGACTCTTGGACAAGAATACGAGAGGTGGCTGTGCATATCTGGCCTTGGTTCGACATGATGCCAAAGTGAGACCACCGTACCGCTTGCTCCATATCGGCGTCATCAAATACGAGTAATGGTGATTTACCACCTGTCTCAAGAGTGATGTTCTTCAACCCTACGGCTGCCATCTTCATGATCTGGGTCGCAGTTGAGGTAGAACCAGTAAAAGTGACCTTGTCCACTAAAGGGTGTTGCACCAACGCAGCGCCTGCCTCTCGTCCAAAACCATTCAGGATGTTTACAACGCCAGGAGGGAACCCAGCTTCCTTGATAAGTTGGGCCAAGACAAGGATGGATAAGGGTGTTTGTTCAGCAGCTTTCAAGACAACTGTGTTCCCGCATGCTAGAGCGGGCCCAAGCTTCCAGCAAGCCATGGAGATGGGGTAGTTCCACGGGATGATCTGTGCTACCACTCCAACAGGCTGGCGCAATGTGTAGGCAAACTTCTGGGGTGTAGTGCCTATCGTCTGTCCGGAGATCTTGTCAGCCCAGCCAGCGTAATACCGAATCGTCGAGAATGCTTCTGGAAGATCTTCATTAAGAGCAACGCTGTACGGTTTCCCTAGTGATCATCAGCAGCTAATCCCAACTATATTCGCCAGTGAGACTGACCATTATCCCATGCATCAATGGTGGCCAGGAGCTCCTTCTTGTCTTCAATCAAGTCTGCAAGCTTTGCGATGATCCTCCCGCGCTCTGTAACGCAAATTTGTTTCCACGCTGAACTCTTCAAGGCTTTCTTTGCTGCATTGACTGCACGATCCACATCTTCAACTGAGGCGGCCTGAACTACAGTGATTTCCTTTTCCGTCGCAGGATCTATCGTTGAGATAGTGTTGAAAGGTTGAACTGAATCCACGAACTCGTTGTTGATAAAGAGCCCAGTTGGCTGTTCCCATTCCCAGCCATTGGGTGCCGTTAACATGATAGTTTGTGGCATTGCAGATGTCCCTGGCGGTGATAGCAGTGACCTAGGCCTTGAATTGGTCTCGTCTATCGCGGTGTCTTGGCCGTATTTGAGGGGCCGCCGCTGCACTATCGTCAAGTGTGGACGACGGGTTATGGCGGGAGAAATGACTGCGGAAGCCACGGCGAAGTGTTTCCGTCGGAGAGGCCAGTGGTGGCCAACATACCGCGCTCAATACATTTAACTGTTTGTAGCTACTGTCCATTAATGGTGGTGTGCTCCCAACGTGGGAACAAGCAGCCCAATGGGACGATTCCTACGCCGACTAACCACCCAAGGAAAGGCGCGTATGGTGACCGGGAACTTACACCAGGAGTCTCCTACTGCTTTGGGTAAGCCTCTCCTTCCCAACAGGCCAGCACTTTAGGCGCTTTCCATGTGCCGAGTAACAGTATCCCGACAAAGAATTAGCTACCGTGAGATACGCTCCCTCGTTTGCTAGGCGAACTAGACCCCGGATCTGAGGTCGCGAGGCGACTCCAGGTTTTCGGGAGCTCAAGCCACCATGTCTGGCCATCAAACGCCAGGACACCGTTTCGGGCCTTGATCACCAAAGCCGAAAAGGTTCGAAACTCGATATAAACTCGCGCTTTGTCCAACTTTGACTTCTACAAGTGCTTACTCTTATCATCTTCACTCCATAGGAAGATATTGGGACTATTCCTTGATTCTCTTTACAGTCATCTACAAAAATGGCCGACGTCGAAAAGACAGGCGCGTTCGAAGACAGAGTAGACAACGTCCACCCTGTACATACGAACGTCGTTGGGGACATTAACGAGCTCAATCATGGGGGAACCAAACGAACCCTCAAATCGCGCCATGCTCAGATGATCGCAATTGGTGGGACGATTGGAACGGGACTTTTTGTCGGCTCCGGTCAAGCTCTGCGTATGGGTGGACCATTATTCCTGGTGCTTTCATATTGCATATTGTCTACCATCGTGTATGGCGTGGTTACTGCAACGACAGAGATGAGCTCATATCTGCCGGTACGGGGATGTAGCATGGCATACTTTGGAACTAGGTTCTTCAGCCGGAGTTTGGGTTTTGCACTGGGTTGGTACGTAACGCATTGACTGACTTACATAGTTCAGTATAATTTGCTGACCAAGCGAAAGGCTGTACTTTTATGTATTTTCCATCACAGTCCCGGCTGAGATGACCGCTACGGCTCTGGTCATTGACTACTGGAAACCTCCCGTGCCTGTTGCTGTCTGGATTACGCTTACTATGGTCATCATTATCCTTTTGAACTGCTTCTCTGCTCGTGTTTACGGCGAAGCTGAATTCTGGTTCGCATCTCTCAAGGTTGCAGGCATCCTTGGCCTTCTTATGATGGCTCTCGTCCTGATTTGCGGCGGAGGCCCTTCCGGCGAGGCTTACGGCTTTAAATATTGGCGCAATCCAGGCCCAGTAAATGAGTACCTGGTAACGGGTGCGTCGGGGCGTCTCTCTGCATTCGTAGCAACGATCACCTTTTGTAAGTCTGTACTTTTGAATCTGTATTCAAGCAGTCAGCTAAACTCATGCCTACTGTTTGCAGCTATTTTCGCATTCGCGTTTGCACCAGAGCTTCTAGTTATCACCGGTGGAGAAATGGAGTCTCCCCGACAAAATCTTCCCAAAGGTATGTGTTTGCGTACAAAAACTATACGTGATCTGCACTAACACCGTGACAGCTGGCCGACGCTACTTCTACCGCCTAATTTTCTTCTACGTTTTTGGCGTGCTTGCGATATCTTGCATCGTATCATCTGCACACCCAAACCTACTTTCTTACAGTTCGGGCGCAGGTTCCTCGCCATGGGCAATTGCGGCTCGCGAGGCCGGCATCCGAGGCCTAGATTCTGTTATCAATGCCGTAATTGTGACTTCCGCATGGTCAGCTGGAAATGCGTACTTGTACCTCGCATCTCGAACCCTCTATTCCATGGCACTTGTTGGAAACGCACCTAAGGTATTTACTAAGTGCAATAAGCAAGGGCTTCCATACTATGCTTTAGCTGCTAGTGCCGTGTTTTCACTACTAGCATATTTAAATGTGGGAAGTCAAAGTGGGAAAGTGTTCAACTGGTTTGCGAATCTGATCAACACTGGAGCCTACCAGTCCTGGATTTGTATCGGGATAATTTACCTTCGCTTCCGTGCCGCATACGGTGCACAGAACTTGGGTGCTACTCAACTCCCTTTCCGCTCACGCTTCCAACCCTACCTCACCTACTTCAACATTTTTATTCTTACCTTACTCATGCTACTTTCCGGATTCGCGGTGTTTCTTGAAGGCAACTGGAACACCAGCTCCTTTCTGACCGCATACTTAGGCTTTCCAATCTTCTTCGGGTTGTACTTCGGCCACAAACTTTTCGGCGGGCGTCAGGATCGCTGGTGTCATTTAGTGGAAACAATCGATTTGACTACAGGTCTCGAGGAAATAATAGCAGAGGAAAGGGCTGCGCCGCCTAAGAAGGGAAAATGGTGGATTATGCCCAATTGTTTTGCCTAGAGGTAGCCTAGAGAGAGGTATTAGGAGTGATTAGGTTGATTGCTCGTCACTTTGTGTTCCTGGATAGGACAATGCTTCAATTCATCGGTGAGTCTGAAGGTATGGTGTACGATTGTTTAAAAGTAAGGTGCCTTTTTTGGGCCTGCGATATTTTGATTAAGCCTCTCAATATCTCATCCTGTAAGAACTCGCTTGTGTCCTATAACTCTCGGGGTCGCATAAAGCTGTGCCTGGAGTTCCATTGTATTAAACCCATGCATTGTGTTGACCAGTTACCATTATGCCGTGCTGCGTTACCGCGTCATGCAAGTAAAGATCGGTTTGTTGCCGTTCCTTCTGATATATGCTCCCGCTCCCCCAGTTTCGGTGGAAATGCTGGTATGAATCGATGGCGATAAGTATCCGAGTATTGAACACGGGTTTGGCTACGTTTTGCGTAGTGCATAGAATATCAGCTTTTCTGAAATGTCTTCATTCGGTGCGCCACGACCAGTATTTTGGTATTCCAAGGTATTTTAAGTAAACGCAGAGATCTGGAGGAATTGGTTCCAGTGTGTCTTAGTCCGTCATTCGAAATCGCTGGCACTGTTTTCAATTCCTAAAACAGCTCCTAAATTAAGATTGTGCATGGGATAGTAAGATGTAGTGGGGCACAGCCTTTCTGTTCTCTGACCGTTGAGAATTTGGCGCATAGATTAATGGGCGATTCGTCCATGAGAACCATGAGCTTCCTATTGGCCAATAAATTAGAATGCATCTGGTCATTGAGTACAGCGACGTAAAGTCCGACAGAGTCGTACTAGCATACTCGACATCTTCATTTATTTGGATCAAGAACAAAGCCCGACGACCAAAATACTCTTCAGCGCGACTATGTCGCTGACAGGTGTTTTTTTATTCAAGACCTAAGTTGTTATACAAGTCTATATATATCAAACTATTTTACTTTCAGAGCTGATTTTCTAGTCTTTCATTCCATTCTCATAATGAGCGGAAATATGCCTCTTTCAGGAATGCAAAAACCTCCCACCACGGCTTTCAAAGCGGAAAACTCCCGGAAATTGAAATACGGTATTATCTTCGGCATTCATTGTCCTCCCTCGTTTGTATTGAGTACGCGGCTGCAAAGGTCAAAGTTGCCAATGTTACGATGTTCAATTTGGTCGCAAATATCGAGGCAAATTGTTTCTTTGTCTGTATCTGTTATGTTGCTCGAAGAGCTTCTGGCAGACAAGTTAAAATACTGAAATATTCTGGAAATTTTAGTTAATGCCTACTCATTTTTTGTTGATTCTATCAATTGCTCAGAGATGGTGGTTTTGCGATTTGGTCCGCTTCTGATATGATTGCTCGAATAAACAAATTCAATGCTTGCAATATCTCACCTAATACACCACGAACGGTCGTTGGAGAATATCAGCTAAGCAAATGATGGTTCATCAATTGCTTGTTTTCCTAAATTTACAAAATCCAGGCCGAGATTATATCTCATCAGAAGCTATGTGCTTTCGTATCCTGAACGAGACATTTGCCGCACCTCACTTGATGTTGTTTGCGACCAATGGTTTTTATTTTCCTCATAGCGCGTGTTCATAGTCCCAGACATGGCATTGCCGATTGTGTTGAACTAGCGAAGGAGAAGCTAAATTGAAAAGTACACAACCAGCACGCAAAGTATACGATTGCCTGCATCACGCCGCATGAAAACCCTACAGAGCATGATATGGTCAAAGGTTTCAGGCCTTTACTATCCTGGAGGAGAGCTTGCTGCGAATACACAAGGATGCTGCGTAACATGCATAGCCCTGGAGATTTCAAACTGTTTGCTTCGCATTAGTTGCGGCATAATGGCGCCAGGAAAAATTACTGTTTGAGCATCCCTCATACGGAATCAGATACCAGGTAGCGGCCATATAGCGTTCGGTAAAGGTCCTGCATTCTCAGCACTGAACCATACAAGCCAGGACAATAGCTACCTTAGGAGAGGTGAACCCCATCAACAGAGAAGTACGCACCATCATGGAAAACTTCAATAAGATTACCCGTATGTGCATTTGTGTTGCCTCCCAAGCGCCAATGCTACATCGAGCTCGTAATTAGATTGCAGAAGGGCTGAGGTGGACCAAGTATTAGCTGAGCGGCATTATGTAAAATAAAACCACTTACTATGTCCTTATTTTAGCAGTTGTGCATTCATGCAGTGTTTCGCTGGTAGTTGTTGGTGAAAATATGAGTAAATACTTTACCTTGTTATTCCGTGCAAAAATGTTGGCCGGTTCACCGCACGGGTTATGCGTGGCCAGCCCGATGCGCTAAGCCTATAGAGGCTGGCGGTGGTTCGTGGTAACACTAAACACCCACCAAAGTGGAAGCCTAGGAATACACGAGCGTCAGATAGAGACCAGACATCATGACAGTTGCTAACCTGAGTACTCTCGACAGCGACATTCTTTGTGAACTATTAATTCTCTACCCTAACCTTACATCTCTCCTTAGAAGAGTTTTTAGAACACAATATCGTCCAGCCTCTGCATCGCCCAAGAGTTCGAGACTTCGCAGCGGCTGATAGGTTTATAATTCGAATGAATCCCAAAAACCCGATTGACAGGCTCGCCCTCCGTGAGGCTTTTTGGCCAGATCTTGAGCACCTACTACCAGCTAAACTGCCCTCTCAATGGAAAACAGCCCTCTTAGCCTGCTATCACAAAGCGGGGCTTAGAAACGATGCTCTTTCATTCGCGAAGCGGACAATTGATCTCACTCTCAAGGCGTCTCAACCTCTTCATCTGAAGATTTTCACTTTCGCCAGAGCTATCTTACGGACGTACATGAACGCAAAACTTTCCAAGCGAAACATAGAGTTATAGGAAGATATTCTAAATCATCTCGGTTCACGTCCGCCTGAGCACAGCGTATGGGCTAAAGAGCTTGTCACCACACACCGAAGTTTCTGGGAACTCTGAGCGCATACTACGGCTACAACTCGATATGTGGGAGGTTTACAATCAGTGGTGGGCCCTGGAAGTGACTTGAACTTGGATTGGGCACGATCAATGGTTTGCGACTATCAGCTGAAGGGGGATGCTGAAGAGGCAGTCCGATTGCAGCAGAATGTCAGGAACTCGCTCTGCCCAAACATGGCGCAGTATGTTGCTTGGTTATGGCACCTGATTCAAATGCATCAAAGGTTAATGCAGAATGCTGAGGCCCTAATAGTCACGGGAAAAGTTTGGTGTCATCTCCAGTCCGACTCTACTGGGTATACGGCGTAGACAGCCCAGCTCAGTGAACAGAATGAAGCCTTTGGAAGACCTGAAGATGCAATTGCAGTGTGTGAAGCTGCTTGGACAGCTATCAATGCAGGCTTAGGCAGTTATCCGAATGATACCGCCTGGAAGTATTGCACTCAAGTGGCGGGATGTATGCTCACCGAAGTATATCGACGACATCTGCGGTTGGATGACGCCAATTTAGTAGAGGCAACATACAAGGCCCTCCGTACGTAAAAGACTAAAACTTCTACGCTATTAAGCATAATTCAGGCTCATTCTGTTCGGAAAAAAAATCCTACTACCACTACTACTACTACCACTACCACCACCACTACTACTACTACTACTACTACTACTACTACTACTACTACTACTACTACTACTACTACTACTACTACTACTACTACTACTACTACTACTACTACTACTACTACTACTACTACTACTACTACTACTACTACTACTACTACTACTACTACTACTACTACTACTACTACTACTACTACTACTACTACTACTACTACTACACTTGCGATTGTAAAATCCCAATACTATCTGATTATCTGATAGCTAGAGAGTGTTAGTCTAGAGGCCACCCAGAATACCAAAATCCACAATTTCGGATTATATCATTCATTAACGCAGTCGAATGTTGACAAGGACACGAATATTGTACGCTAGTAGGACTACGAAGTGGCTAAGATTGATCTTGTCTGCATGATAATCGCGTAGCCCATAAGTTGAACGTATTCATGATACTGGAAAGGTGTCACCTGCTAAATAATTGATAAGAGAAACTTCTGCCAGCTATAACGAACTTATTGAGACTAAAAGTATCTCTAACCAAGCATAACCTCCACTTTGTCTTTCATAATTTCTTCCCAAACACTTCTCTTCACCCTCCCACACGCTCTCCGATACGCCACACCCCTAACCCGCTCAACCCAAAGCACATTGTAGAACTCATAAGCGCCCCCGCCAAATGCCCACATGCCTCTCATCCACTCATCAAAGCTTCTCCGCTCCGCTAGATTATTCTCAACGCGTCCCATCGAGATCTCAATCAGCTCTATATCCTGGCCTTGAACGGTTGTCTCATCTGCAGTTTGATTAAGACGGAGTACGCCAGCCCAGGTGTGCGAACTGGGTACGATTAAGTCGATGGCAGTGCATAGAGAGGCGGAGCTAGTGAAAGTGACCCCAGCTGTGAGTGTGGCGCGGTTCGTTTTACAGTGGAGATAGCGAGCGCTGATTGGGGGTGTGTACGCGACATGGGAGTCATTTAGGGAGATAGGGTAGCGGAAAGGTTGGTCCGGGCAGCTTTCATGGTAATATTGGCCTTGGTTTGATTGAGACCAGCCTGATGGTAAAGAATTCTCATGGCCAGCCCATGTTTTGCAAGTGATTGTGATTCGTTCCCGTTTTGACGTAAGGCTAATTGAATACAGCCAAGATACAGTGCTGGTAGTCTTCCAAGAGCATTGCTGCCATTGTGGGTCCTCTACAGTTTCATATTGGTAATTAGAAGCGCTTCTCCAGCTCTCAGAATTCAGCGCTGCGCCTGTCCAGCCTACCCAAGACCACGACGGCATAATCGCTTCTGATGCTGGACATTTTACGCTTTCGCGCCGCTTCATCATACGCTTCCATGGCTGCCACAGAAGCGCTGCATCAAAGCACATCTGTGGAAGACCAGATATAAAGCCGCCAAAAAAAGCCCTGCTTAGGTGTGATATCACACCTGCAAAAGCGTCCAAGACGTCTTCTGGAAATGTCAGATCTCTTATCATATAGATTGATACTAGCCGAGCAAACCGCAGCATGTTCGGCCAAGGCGTAATCTCGAATCCAGTAAATGGGGCGTCAGAATACCGAGGCTTCACTAAATTCTTATCTCGAATGTCTTGCAACTCATGCCACGCGTCATAAAGGCATTCCCAGTTTACAGTATCACCTTGAAATACTACCCTCCTTTTCGAAAAGAGATACTCTTGAAATGTCCAAGCTCGGGAGTACCATGGCGTTCGCATCAGGTATTGAGCTTGCGTTACTATGATTTTCTTGCCACTTAATCTAGACGCTGCGGTAGATTTTTCCCTGGGCCCGCCATGCATGATCAGTGATGGTGGTCGTCTAAGCTTCCTTGGCCAGGGACGACTGCGCTCGCTGTAGAGTGGACCGGATGCGTCCGTGCTTTTCGCAGCGATCAGCGTAAAGTAGGAACTGGCATAGATGCTGCCCATGGCGTTTAGTTGATTTTGCATAGCATCCCCATCTTGAATGACGCACAGCCTGTCCACCCAAAGAAACCTTTCTCTAAGTTGACGTACGAAGTTCATAGAGTCAATGATGACAAGAGGTAACTGAATCGCATCCAAGCTGTTCGGCTTCTGTAGATCGACAACATTCTGACGTGTAGTAGAAGCCGAAGCACTATCTCGACCCCACGTATAGCTTAGGGCGACGTATGTAGCATTTTCTGGGGCGCCTACCAGGCAATTGTTATCGACATCGATCAACAGCAATGGACGACCAAATGGACCTGCTCCTGATTCGACACTTCTGCCACAATGGCCTCCATGCACTCTATCGCAAGCGTTGAGCCATTTTCGTACTACCTCAACCGGCTTAAAGACTGAATCTGGGGTCTCGGAGTAATCCTGAGTGGATGGATCCAGCTGCTTTTCAACGTACGGTACAAAGGGCAGTAGCCAGGATGGGCCAACCAGGTCTTCTTCTGTCATGTTCGCTAAGATTTGTCCCGCCAGTGTGAAACGCGCCTTTGGACTCTGCATGTTAGTGTTTTAATAGAATTGTTGTTCAAAGTCGGATTGGATCTGCGTCATAGTGGGGCTTACAGCCAAACTTAAATGTAAGCTCGGCACAGTAGTTTACGGCCACAGGGGCTTTCCAGCCACCTAACTAAAATTATTAACCTTTGAATAAAATAAGATAGCTTAATAATAATGTTTAAATTCAAAAGCTAGTATATATAAACTTAAAAATTTAAGTAGCTATATTAGCTATAACGTTAAGCACCACCGAACCTACTGAAAATGCTTGGCGCTACTAACATAGCTTATTTATTATTTAAACTATTACTATTAATAAGACTAGCTATGTAATAAATCCTCGCCTCTAACTTTTCTAAATTATATAGACGTTTTCTATGCGTTATTTTATTATAGCTAGTCTCTCTATAGTTTCTATAGCACTAAGTAGCTTATTAAAGCTTTACTTAATTATTCTATGTTTGCAGTATATAACGCCTTCAATCTCAGCTAGCAAGAGATTAGTCTTTTACCTGCGACATTCTATATACGCGCTTTTTTTACTAGATTACTACTTAATAATTTAGTAATACTTAACTCTACTCTAGCTTTATACTCAAATATACTTCTCTTCTAAATCTGCTTCTTTTTACGCGATTTTTATATAGTTTATATAACTAATTCCTACTTAAGCTCTTTAATATAAAAAGCTTAAACGTTAAACTAAGCTAATAAACTATTACTACCTCTACTAAGCTACGTATATGCCTCTTAAGCTATACTAAGTAATTAAGTAAATTTACTTAATACTAGCTATAATTAAGAGTTAAATTTAAATAAATTACTTAGAGTTTCTAATTACTATAGCGTCTTTAGTAATAAAGCTTAAAGTATAAGAATCTTATTATTAAAGTAGTATTACTTAAAATTCTAGCTCTAGTAGCTTTTTTACCTGTCTAAAAAAACTTATATACTCTTACTAGATACTTTTATATATATATTAAAGTACCTAAATTACTTAAAACTAAGTATATTATTTATCTAGCTATTATTAAAAACTAAGAATTTTTAATTGCGTAAGATATTTACTTTTTTATACTACGCTAAGAAGTAAACTTTCTTTTTAAGAATTTAAAAAAGTAGAGTAAAGGACTTAGTAGTATAGATACTTATAATAGCTATAATATACTTTTAATTACTTACTTAGATAAGCATAAGCTATATATACTTTTTAAAACTAGTAATAACTGTTAATACGCTAGTAATTTTTATCTAAAAGGTAGTCTTATTAAAGTTATATATATTATTTAAGTAAATACTATACTAACGTAAGCGGCAAGCGAAACGCCTAGGTAAGCGAAACGCCCACTCTTGCTAAGACTACACCTTCTTCTACCTTTAACTATAATACCTTAATAACTTAATATTAAATTACTCCCTTATAAAGATAGAATTATCTTAGCTATCTAAGTAATTAAAAAAGACGTAATATTAAGTAATTAATAAGCTATAGTAGTTTATAATATTCCTAGAAGAACTCTCTATAACTAACGCGCTAGAAAGCTTTTATAACGTAATAGCTAACCTAACTTATTAAAGCTTAATAGGTATAAGAAGGACGTAATTATCTAATATATAAGGAAGCTAAATATATAAAGATTTACCTCTATACTATCTTATCTCTATAAAATAGTAAATTAGTTACTAGCTACTTATAAGAGTAGCTAAGTAGGAGAAAAATAAGCTAGAAACTTTATCTCTTATAAGCCTAAAATTAAATCTTAGCTAAGTAGGCTACGTAACTACTAGAGAGTCCTATATAGTAATCTAGCTATTATTAGCTCCTAGTTTAACTTTATACGTAATATTAAAGCTAAGTATAGTATTTTAGATAAAGATACCTATAACTCTAATAAGACTAGCTTTACTATAAGCGTAGGAGAGTTTATTAAAGTAGTAACTATATCTAAAAGATATACTTAACTACTAAGAATATAACTTAATAACTATAAGTAAGTAATATTAATTACTAGTATTAACGCTATAAGCTAGATAATTCTACCCTTTATTATTTTTAAAGCTAAGAACTATAATAAGTTCTACTTACTTAATCTATTTAAGGGCTAGCGTATAGGCCTTAGTAAGAATAGCTAGACTAATAATAAACTTAGTCTAGCCTAGCTATAGTACTTTATCTAGTATATAGTAGCTTAGATAGTAAGTAGTTACTAGCTACTAGTAATTAATAGCTATAAAAGCTATAATTTACTTACCTTCTAAGATCTATATAAGGAGAATAAGATAATTACCTTCTATATACCTTCCTATTTATCTTATATCTTATAGCTGCTTAATATAAGCTGCTTTACGCTATTAAAGTAAGTATACTAGTAAGAGATTAAGGTCTTAGTAGATAGTTATATTACCTATATTAATAAAAAAGCATTCCTAGCTTCCTTTAAGGAGGTATTTAAGACCTTATTCTTATAGTAGAATATTCTATCTAGCTTCTAAGTAACTAGCCTAGTCCTATATAGCCTAGAGGTAGTACTATTAAAGCTTAAGGTAAAGCCTTACACGCTAATACTACCTCTACTAGGGCCTACCCTCTAGTACCCTAAAACACCTAGTAACGCCTAAGAGATAGAGGCTTAAATAACACTAATTATAAAGAGGATTTATAACTATAAGAGTTCTTCTCCTAATTCTATTATTAAGATAGTATTATAAGTTAAAAAGAGATTAATATTAAAAGTATACTTATATATATTACTAGAAGCTAAAGTAGCTAGTCTTAAGTAGGTAAATAGAGCTACTTTTAAGTAAAAAAAAGCGTAAGAAAAAGTAGATCTAGTAGAGAGGGACCTTATTAAAAGAAGAGGGAGAAGACTTAATTACTTAAAGGGACGTTAATACCTAACTTAAGGTAGAGAAGCGTATAAAGAAGGCTTAAATAAGTACTAGTATAAGAGGTATCTAATACTATAAAACTTATAGAGAAGTAAGATATAATAAGTATATATATAAGAAAGATATAGTAGAAGTAGGGGATTAATTTAAGCTACTATAAGCTATAGTAGCTTTTTATTAGATTAAGTTATTAACGTGTAAAGTGATAAAGCTTAGTAGGGTAGGCGTTTCGCTTACCGCTTACGTTACTCTATTATATCTTAAGTATATATAAACTAAATATTTATCTTTTTAAAATATTCTTTTAGTATCCTCTAATAGTATTTAACTTACTTAAAAGCTATTTTAAGCTTCTCTATATATATGTTACGAACATAAGTAGGAAAGGCGGCGGTTATAAGGATAAGAGAAGAGGCTGTTAAAGATTAAATTAAGTAGTTATAATATAAAGTAACTAGTAATAACTAGTATAGGATCTTTAGGAGTATTCTATAGACGCGCAGTATTAGAAGGAGGCTAAATCTAGAAAGTATAAATAGTAGTATACTTATAAATTATTAGAAGTTAATTATAATATACTATAAAGGCTATATTATATACTCTATATATATAATTACCTTTTAGGTTTTCTAAGTTTATTATTATCCTATAAGACTAAGTCTATCTCAGCGTAGGTTTTCTAAGATTACGTAACCTTAGCGTTATTAGTTAGTTTAGAGGCTTAGTCTCTTTATTAGTTATTTATACCTTCTCTCCTTATCCTTATAACTACTGTCTTTCCTACTTCTGTTCGTAACATTAGCTAAGCTCCTAGCTAAGCTTCTTACTTAGCTCCTTACTAAGCTCCTTACTAAGCTGCGGGTTAAGCTCTTTACTAAGCTGCGAGTTAATCTGCTAGTAATAGCGTACGCAGTTAGATATCTAGCTTTAATAAGATAATATCTAGCTAGAGGGAGATAAGGCCTACCTTTTAAAATACTAAGTATATATTTACTAAAGTAAAAGCTTAATTAAAAGCTACGTTAAAAGTAAGTAGAAATTTAAGCTTAGTTATATAGTTAATATAAGCTTTAATTAAGCTCTTTATCTAGTAGCTATACGCTTTCTTATGAAGAGAGAAGTAGCTAATATTAAGAGACTATAGTAAATAAGATAAGTGTAGTAGTATATAAAGAATATAGATATTACTTTCTTTATAGATTTCTTAAAATTTAAGAAAGTAATAGTTCTTATAGCTATTAAGGATAAGCAGCTAATATATACTTACTACTCTTACCTTTATATAAGTATTAAAGTACTTTAGCTATACTACTTTAAGCTGATTAGTTATTTAGCTATTATTACTAACTAAAATAACCTAGTTATATAAAATAGTATTCTTTTAGTACTAAGTAAATAAGTAATACTAGCTAGCTATATTAATACTTTGAATTAATATTACTTACTTATAGTTACTTAGCTAGATAGCTTTTAGCTACCCTCTTCTCTCTAACTTAGTTATAACTAGCTGAGTTATAATCTTACTTATTCTTAAGCTAGCTTTATTAAAATTATATATATTCTTATCTATAATACTATACTTTGCTTTTATCTCTTTTACTAGCTTAAACTTATATAAAGCTCTCTACTTATTATATACTTAGGTAAAACACGTTATAAGTCTATATATATACTTAATAAAGTTAGATAGCTAATATATCTTAACTAGACCTCTACTACGCGTTAACAGTAGCTTATTAGCTATATTATATATAGCTACATATATAAGTAGAAATCTGCGTTAATCTAGATTAAGTATATAATTAACAATTACCTCTTCTTTTAGCTAAGTAAGCTTCTTTAAGTTATACTTATAATTATATTTAGTAGTATTTCTAGCGTGTTAGTAGTAGATTATTCTTTTAAGTACGTTAAAGACTACTATAGTAGGCTAGTTACTATTATTTTAATATATATATATAGCTAAGATACTAAGCTAGATATTTACTTTATTTACAGGCATTTTAATAGTGTAGTGTTAAGTTATTATACGTTAAGATAAGACAGGTGCTTAAACTTAGTAGGGTGCGGCGCTCGCTTGTCTGCAGCGCTCGCTTGTGAGACATATTATCTCTTTACTATTATCTATAATATAAAGTAAGTACTATTACCTAGAACTATATATTATATCTCTAATATAACATGCATACTTTTATATCTTAAGAACTGCTGTAATAATTTCTCTCTAAAGTTTACTATAAGTCTGTATCTAAGCGTTATTTTAAATTCTAGATTTTCTAAGTATTGTTTTTATAAGGAAGTCTTAAAGGAAGTAAGGCTTAGTCTATAAAATAGACTTAAGCTAGTACTAAAGTAAACTAGTACTATAAATATATCTTATAATAGTAAGGTAGATAAAGATATAATAGACTTCCTCCTATAGATAGTAGGACCTAGCTACTAGCTATATATAGTAATTCTGCTTATATAATAATCATAAGTCAGAAGCGTAACCTTAATAAAGATAAGTAGAAAGATGAATAAAATAAGTTATATTAATACTAAGTATAAAGTAAAAAAAGAGGTAAGCTCTACTTTTATAGATATAAAATAAGACTACTGAACTAAATTATAACTAACTAATAAAAGGTAAAATATTCTTTTAAGCTTATATATTAGACTTATAAGTAAGAGGTAAGAGGAGTAAAGAAGAGTTATAAAGTAATAACCTAGGTTATTACTCTATCTTAAATTTTACTAAGAATCTTAAAAGTCTTAATAGTTTCTATAGAAACTAGAAATAGCTATAACTTTTATAGTTAGTAGCGTTATTTAAGTACTTTAAGATTTAATCTTATAAAGTTTTATACCCTTTATAAAGTAGAGCTATTTATAGCTTAATAAATATAAATTATAAAGCTTATATAAAGACATAATCTTTGTAATTTTAAACTTATAAAGAAAGTTATGAAGCTAAAGCTTAATATAGACATTTTTGTTAATAGTTTAGGCTGAATCGTTTAGCTGATACCTTCTTATACCTATATTCAGATAGTAAGTATTCTCTTTCTGTAACAGCTTGATATCTATTAATCCGTTGTGCTAACTTTCAATCAGACGATTCTAATTATAGCTAATATAAGGTCTAGTTTATAATAAATTTATACTACACATAGAAAATTCTTAACGAGGTCTTAAACTAAAAGAGGGATAAGTGCTGAATTATTAACATCTTAAGCAACGTTAAGCGAGGTGTGTTATAGATTGTGAACCCAAACTAATCTCAAAAAGAATGCTCTTCTCCCTCACATAATTGCTGGATAGGGCTTTTACCCTCCACTAATTACAAGTGCGTATCGAACCACAACAAAGCTTGTAAGAATGCTGCCTCCTTTGCAAGTTTCTGCTTTTGTATACTCAGATCGCAGCGCACTGCAAAACCATGCGTGGTCCCTATATACAAATTAATTTGCGCAGAAACTTCTACCTTACTCAAAATGCTTTCTGATTCACTTCTCTTGTCGGGTGGGAACATAAAATCGTCTTGGGCGGCTGCGATAGCCAGGGGTGCTTTGATTGCTTCTAACTCAGCCTTTTCGACGAAAGATGGATGGGCCATGTATCCGCAGTTGAGCTTTACATTATCCAAAAATCTTACGACGTATTTCGCCCGGAAGCAATACCCAACCGCCCCGATCCCCTGCACCAAAATGTTTGTATGTTTGCTTTCATATTAGAGGTATGAGGAACTAACCTTGCACCCATATTGAGATCGCATCACTGATAAGCAGACGTCGACAACTGGGTCAACTGCTGAGGGAAGATGCTGGACCTTGTTTTCATTGTACGTGCCGTGCAGCCATGCTATAATGTCAAATTCTACGGGGTGGTTCAATAAGACTAGATCACCGTAGAATAAGTCAGGCATCATCACGAAGTAGCTAAACCAAAATTTTAGCTTCACCTTCTCGGTTAGATAGCTATTTTGTGTACCCATTTGATGCAAATTGATCTGTAAGAAGCTGTGCGTTGATGAATGTGTGTCCTACCACATCTGTAAGGCTGGAAATATCTCGTAAGTTACTGTATTGCGAAGAGCATCAATATTGGCTTACAATAGTATCCCTTTATCCGAAGAATTGTTTCTTGGTTCTGAAATGTAAACTTCTAGATTATCGTAGGTCTCAAGCCGACCGAGAGCGGCACCCTTATGCTTGACACCCTTGTAACAACAAGATCCGGGAGGATGCGAGGCCATGGCGACAGAGTGATCACAGTTTCAGATCAGGAGGAAAGACCGGTTAAGATTTATTAATCAGAAAGAAGTGGGGGATTGTATGATATTCGTGGCTCCTGTGGGCTATATGTATCTCTATATTTCCGTTTTGTCTACTGGAACGTGAAAAAACGAATCCGTGCAGACAGACCCGGTCTCCGGTCGCGGTTGGATTTATGGTTAACTCTGGTGTTTTCCCCGAAAGTGGAAAGCCCGATCAACCCCACTGACGGGGCATAATTTACATGCAAATATGGGAGCTACCCTATAAATCTCCGATTCCAATCAACATTGTATCTCATCGTTTTGCTCCGAACCACAGCGAATCGGACCTTCCATGGAACAGTCAAGGATCATAATCTCTTCATCCATGGGGGGAGGGGTAGAAAGAAATTCTGCACCAGATGCCCCTCCCATGGTAGCTTTCATGTCTAATTTTCGTTCTAGACAACCAAATAGGCTCTCTAAAGCACGCCAACACCGCTGTAGCATGTGCTTGCAGACTTTTGCGCGTAGTGAACATCTCGTGCGGCATGAACGCTCGCGTAAGCCAGGCCCTCATTCCTCTGAAGTCGCTGACCCTGGTTGAAGACCGAGGGGAGAAACCTTTTCGATGCAATATTTGCAGCACCCAATTCACTCGCAAGGACCTCATTAAAAGACATATCCAGAAATAACACCCTGGGGAGACAGACAACCAGGAGTCTATAGTAGTTCTTCAGACCAGACCTCAAGGCCCCACCGTGGACATCGGCCTCTCTAGACAGTACCTGGATCTACATAACCCTGGGATGGCTTCAGATATGCCACTTTACTCTAATTTTGGCTCAATAGGGAATTGGGAGCCTTTAACTCCAACTTCTGCTGGAGTGCCCAACTAACTAATTGGCTCGCGAGCTGAATTCGTTGGCCCAGCCTCTGATCTCTTCGATTTCGATAACTTTTTGTGTGACATGAACTTTACCGATGGTATACGAAATTTTCACAGCACAATAATTCGGCCAGACATGGCGACCAGTGCCAATCCAAGAGTAACAAGTCCTCCACTATTACTAGATGTAGAAGTAGATACCTCGGCCCCCTCTACCCTACTCAGGGCCTCGGAACATGTTTCAGCCACTAAAACGCTGACTTCACTTGGCTCCTTTGAGATCTCAGAATTGAAACGGACAGCGATTGCCGCCGAAATGGAGTCAGTACGCAACCTGGTAGAATACAGCAGATCTTTTGGTCTTGTTAGTCAACTAATATGAATTCAGACCCAACCACACGAGAAATTTAAAATTCCTTCTTGCCTACAATTGGAACGGTTCATTACCGCATGTTTCGACTCCCTCTTCAGCCTTCTACCCTGCATACACCTTCTGACGTGGAGGGCCGAGGATGCACACCCGTGCCTTCTGTCAGCAATGGCCTCTGTTGGCGCAAAGTACTGTAAGCGGCATGATTTAGCGACAGTGCTCCATCGGGCGGCACGAGCTGCCGCACTAAGCCAGGTATCTATGCAAGTGTCGATGGTATCCGTGAAACTAATTTTTGATGAAGTTTGCAGCCTTAGAGAATAGAGTATGTGATCAGCCGCTTTGGTTGATGCAAGCATTATTCTTGGTCATTAGCCACCGTGATGGCAACGTGCTCTACTTGGGAGAACTTTTTCCCAGGGCATGGACGATTGCACTCACTCCATGGATTGTACACTTCGGGGCTGGGCATGACTATCTGTTCGCGGTCGTGTATCGGACCATCTCCCGACACGACTTGTATCTACCGCGACGGTTTATACTCGAGGTTGTCATTCCCCAAGTATCGTGGATGAGAATGGAGGGCATTCAGCTTGAGGATTACTCGGGTGTGCGGCGGCATGATTACAGTTTGTTTCTGAATAGTGAGTGAAGCAGATTGGCTCTTGGTTCCTTTTACGATTCTCAGAAGCGGGTCGTACAATCGCAGTGTTTCAAGCTAGCTGACGTCAATACAACTTTTCGTCTTTACATATGACTCACCAAGAGGGCCAGAGTCCGAACAAGCTTAGGAAATATGCTGTAGCCGGCTTCAAAGATATCTAGCTTACCCAAGATGTTGCGAACCCCTCGGCCATCCATTCCAGTATCTCCGAGTGGATAGCCAGAAGCATAAAAGTAAACACCAGTGAATGCGACGTGGCATCATGGCCCGCAAAGTTGAACCCGAAGATAGTTCCAATCACCTCGTCTTGGGTTATGAGCTTGTCATCCAAGGAAGCCCGCACTAGGGATGTGATGAGATTGCCCTGCACTTTTTCCTCCTGCCCCTGCTGGGCCTGTTCTTCAAACATGTCAAGAATATATTTCCTGAATTGTTCTGTGGCGTGCCTCAGCCTCCAAGGCGCGGAATGGAGGTGAGGCCTTTCAAAGCTCGTGGTTTAAGGGCAAGGACCAAGATGGCATTCTCAAGGATGACTGTTAGAGCGTCGAAATAGCTCAGTGAGCCTGAATGAGATATTGTCTTCTTGTCATGTGCTCCGTAGAAATCTTATGACTTTTCAAAGGCGGCATGGATGAGTACGTCCAGAACGAGTGTTCTGGTATCTGTCGCCACGGTAGAGTGTCCACGCACAGAAGTATTATCTTTCCAGTAATGAAGAAGCTGCTGGCCCTGGCGAAGCGATTCTGTCCACACTAACAGATTGCTCTGCTCATTGAAACTCGCAGCCGTGCACTTCCGTTGTCGTTGCCGATCGAGACCATTCATGGTAGATCTGTTCGGGCCGAACAGGTAGTTCCAGCATGGCCAACAGCTCTACAGGACGGGTGAATTCGCACTGTTGTTCCCTTCTCACGACATCGTGAATCGCATCCGCATCGCACATGAAGATCCAATTATTCCCAGGAGTTGCGGACATAAAGGCGTCACCGAGTTCAATGTTGCGCGAGCTTTCTCATCGAACTCCCAACTTAGGTGGCAGAAGTAGCCATTGCCGAACGGAATATGTTGGAGTGTTGGGAGGAAGTAGCGAGCCAGGAGCATCTATAATAAGTTTTCGGGACTGTTTGGCATGATGACAATAGGAAGACCGACCTTGCGTTCGATAAGATAACTGTGGGCTAGACTCCAAGCTGTAGAAACAAGAAGGAGGATTAGGGGCAACAATATGGCCAAAGCTATGGAAAGCATACTGAAATGATGTGCAGGCGAAAGAACGCTGTCAGCCCTCTGGGAAAGTGAAATCGCGTAACTGGCTGTAGAACGATCGGCGAAGGTCGATGGCAACTTTGCTTTCAGAGACAGAAACTAAGGGCAGAGGTTGAGCCTACGCTCTTCGTCATTGCCTGTTGTACCCCCATCCGGTGAGTTATCTGCTGGGCCGCATCGCGTTCCGTAAATGAATAAAATTGTTCGATGTGACATGCAATATGAGATGCATAGGCAGGGAATCCGTGCGCATCCTTGCCATGCCGGGTACACATCCTTGTCTTGTACAAGCCTTCTCCAATCCTATAATTTCCGCTCCCGCTTCCGCCCGTTACGACCATATCACTCCAGCCCACCACCGTTACGAGCACGTTGGGTCAAGCCCAGGACCCTTATCGGTCAAATAAAGAACGGTCGGCGCACGACGACTGTGTCACACCACCACCTGCCAGCAAAAACCAGTACATCTGTAGTCAGCCACGGGCTGCCCGGTCGGTTTCAACCTACCTCAAGAAGAAAGCCAAGATCTAGATACTTTGTCAGTGAATCAGGCAGGTTTATTTATTCATAGTTGTAATAAACGTCATCCTATTTTGTTTATTCCGTGAAAATGAGCTCCAGGAAATAGATTATGAAGCCAGCCGCAGGGAGGCCCGTGCCGACTAGGCTGAAGAAGTTGCTATGTCGTCCGCCTAGAAAGGCTTGTGGGGGACTTCAAAGCATTCTGGCGTGTACTCATGGAAACTGAATGAAAATTGTGTTGACGACTTCGACACGTTGAAATGAGATCCAGTCCACTATTTACTTCATCTGAGAGCTTGATAAAGCTTGCTCATTTGTCGTTCATATACTCTGGCTAGCAACTGCCACCCCCTCCTCCTCTTCCACCCCAAACTACTTGACTCGAGACCTATTCTTTGAGTTTTCACTAGGTTCTAAATTGATCGAATATTGTGTTTGCCCTTTTCAGATCTGCTACGAGGCGGTGCTATTTCCATCTTGGAATGCGTACACGAAGACACACTCGGCCCATGTTGGGTTTCGGATCCTAAAATCATGTCCACCAGTCACGGCACTTTGATAGCTACGAGAGGAAATCGAAACTGGAGTTACATTCTCCGGTGCTGTCATCTCCGCGTAGACACTCCATTGGTGAGTATACGCCTTTCTTGACGCTATGCAGTTCTCGGGGCTTATCCTGATACAGTCATACGTCAATTGTTTTGGTTGCCAAGCGAGGTCGCTTAATACGCGTCGCACAACTAGCACATTTTAGCCACCTCTCAAAATGCCACCACGTCGCTAGTTTGGCACAGAAATCTTAGGAAATGCCTGCTAAGGGCCTAATTTAACGCCTCTAGAGCAACAGGTAATTATCCCTAAAGCTAAGGATAGTATTTTAGTTATAGAGCTTATAGCTAAGTTTAAGCGTTTACAAAATTGCATCTGCACTACTATTTAACTTACTTAAACTTAAGTAACACAGGATAAAGCCCCTTATTCTAGGCGCCTTTAATTACTATTACCTTATTAGGAAAAGATTATCTATTATATAATACGCGCGCAGCTAAAGATTAAGTACTTAGAGCTAGCTTAAGCTAGCGTAGTTATAAACTATAATAGTACCTCTTTAAAGCTACCTAGTACTAGTATATTATATTAATTACTTAAGAGATAAGGCCTTACTAAATATTACTATAAAAAGCGTCTAAAGCTATACCTAGTTTATACTTAGTAGCGTTATACGTTTTATAAGACGTACTCTACTTTTCTATAGTATTACTATACTCTTAAGTTCTTAGATAAGTACTTAATTTAGAAGGGCTTAGGCTATAATAATAAGTAGTACTTTTACTATTTATAAGAGAAATAGAAGAGAGAGATAATTACTCTTATTAGTACTAGTAAGAGGCCTGCGTAGATAGTGTAGGGCGCTATATAGCTTAATAAATAAGGGCAGGTAAGGAGGAGTAGGCTAGTTATAATAGAGTGTAATCTAAGTACTCTATAAAGTAGCTACTCTACTAAAAGTTATATCTAAGCCTTAATAGAGGGTCTCCTGCCTACCTATAAGCGTTTACAGCTCTTTATATAAGATAACGCGCGCATCTATATATTAAGGAGAGTATGGGCTTAGCTAGCTAAGTAAGGTATTAATACTATTATCTAACTACCTTACTTACTAGACCTTAACCCTATTAAGCACCTCTAGTAGCACCTTAAAAAGCGTATAAATTACTTCTATCCTTAATATAATAACTATAGAGTAGCTAAATAGGAGTAGGATAGTTTCTATAAGGCCTTAAAGAGGTGCTAGCGCAGCATACTAAGCAGCCTTATTAAGACGCTAATTTTAAGTATGCCTTATCGAATTTACGCCTGTAAGAAGGCGCAAGGCTGGTAAGTAAAGTACTAGCTCCTAGATATCTCCTTAGCCTAAAAAATTTATATTATTATTAAGTTTAAGGCTATTTTTCTATATTGTTGTGATACAGCCCTGGTGTTGGCGATACGTGGGGCAAGCTTGGCAACCAAAACATATGACCAAGAACTGTATACTCCCCTTATAATCAAACTTTATTCGTTAAACTCTCGCTATTGAACCGGGAACCGTTGAATATCACAACATCAAAACTTTTCTCTGCTTTCATCGAACCACATTATTCCTTTAGAATGTTACAAGAACTCACTCTTCACTTATACGCTACTTTCTTGCCCTGGGTTGAATGCACCCACCCACAGCTATAGTTAGGGGTTGCCCTTCTTTTAGCGTCATACTATTGTTGGCCTCTATGGTATTTCCGTTTACACCGGTATTGTATCCACAGAAGATCGTTGAGATTCTATACTGGGGTCCTTGTGAGTAAATCTTTGATTAATGAAGTGACACTTAGCTAAACGGCCAACAGTCGTGGGATGATCATGATGTACTCTTAGTGGGCGATCATAACTATTCAGTAGGACACTCAATCTTATATTGAAAAACGTTGCCTTCTGAAAACGCTACGGACTGTAGAAGCGATTAGCACACACTATTACGCTAATGTTAATGATGTTTCCAGAGATCTCTTTAACGAAACGAACGAACGGTTTGTTATTCGAGTGCTCAGAGAATGTATCTATATTGTCACTTCCTAGAAGATGTTGCTGAAATTTACAAAACCTCAGCTAGTTTCTCGTGGGATGCATACATGAACAGACTCCTCAATTCTTTCGGCGCTTCAGTCACCAAACATTACACAATCTTGCCCAGGGCAGCCACGAATATCGCCCAGTGCCCAATAGCGACAACTCTCCACGAGCGATATGCGTATCTTGCGGTCTGAGATTATGGTCCCTTACAAAGAAGAGCAACCTGGATTCTTAAATCTTGAAAGATATGAGTACGAATTTTTAGAGGCCAATTTGATCACCACTGGGTGGAAGAAGGCTGTGTATTGGGAGCTGCCGGACAGTTGCATCCCCGGGTACGAGGATCTGGGATCAGACTGGATGCTTTTGACTCAAGCATCTTTTAGCGCGTTGAAAAATATGGATTCCAAGCTGAAACGAAACTATAATTATTAAGTACTGAGCATGGAGAGAAAAAGAGAGTCGGGGTCTATTGGATCCCAAAAGTTTGTTTGCAGATATAGTACATATTGGATATCCAGACTTCCGAAATGGTCCTCGCACCGCGAGCCATAGATCATTGCCCGTGGACAGTCGTAAAGACACGGAAGACCTAGCCATCGGTGAAGTGATACAGAAGGCACTAGAAAACCTCGATCTCGACGAGGAAACAAAAGGTGAGATGCTGGATTTCATTGCCCTACCGGACGGTCAGCTATATTTTAAATCCCTCTGTCTCCTTCAAGAAGCTGCAAAAGCTCAGCTAGAAGCGACTGATACGCTGAACAAAATCTATGCCCTCCCGAATCTTGCAATAGATCGCGAGGATCTGGGCATTGAAGTTGACTACACAAATCAGCTACTGGGCTATACGCCACAGTTGCTCGCGCAATCTACAGTCAGGGCGACCTTGCCCTGCTAGCCTATTGCAGGAACAGTAGAGTAACTAGTCTCCCCAGTTGGGCATTGAACCTTTCTGGCGAACAAAGCTATGTCCCAATCCGGGAGCATTGTGGCCATTCACGAACCGGTTCGTCTGCTTTCGATTTGAGCCTAGGAAAGAAAACCATGGTTGTCTCTGAAAGTGATAATCCAAAAACTTTGCGGCTGTACAGTGTTATGGTTGATACGGGTTACCTAATTATGTTGACGTCATGCGAGCAAAATTCAATCGGGACGAAGTGACTACCGAGATTAGGAAGCACACAATTCATTGGACACGAAAAGCGTACGGCTCCTTAGATCCTGTTGAATGTGAAGCATATCTGACCGCAGAACATGCGAGGGAGGCGGCTTGGAAGACTCCAATATTGGATCATTGCAGAGTCGGCCAAGGATTCCATGGTGCAGGCCCAGAAACAGAAAAGGAATACAATCCTCATTTGATCTATAGAACAGAGACACCAGATGCGGATGTTACGAGGTTTGTGGACATCTACTTTTCGCAAGTGATAGCTGCTACAAACGGAACGAAGCCTTTCAGAACCAGCAAAGGGTATGTTGGGCTGAGGCAAGTCGTTGTTGAAGAGGCAGACAAATTACCTGTTTTCCTTGGCTGTGAAGTATCGGATTTGTTGAGGCCAAGTGACTCGGGTCATCGATTGGTAGGGGCGCATATGTGCATGGAATCATGTTTGGCGAACTTTTTGCACATGACCAGCGTGCAGTTCTATTTGAACTATCTTAGTCTTTGTAGTTTAGGCACCGGTTTTGGTATAAATTAAATCTTATATTCTGTACGCTGCTTTTAAGAGCTGTGGCAGGCCTCAAGTAAGAGCTCGCATGTTGCGCGGAGTAATCGGGTTGACAATCAGAACAGGTGCTCGTCAACAAGCTCTTTTATGCTTCGAAATCTACGACCGACAATTATAACGTCTTCCACGTATTGAAACCTGATCCGTTTAGCAAGTAATCCCTTCGTTATCTTCATTTAGAGCTATAATGCTGGTTAAATCAACCAGGAATAAAGCTTTCGCAATAAGCTTGATCCGGAAATCTAAATTCAAGAGGGAACCGCGATGATATATTAAGCTCTGAAGGTTGAAGCAGATGATCGTATTATTCTTGCCCAGGCTATTGTAACTGCAATTATTGCAGGTGCTACAGATGAAAGACTAAAGATTTCTAAGAGCGCATTAACGAAGTGTGACTATCGTCATGCTTACTTCACAGCGGGGATTCGTGAAACATCTCCGGGATACAGATTAATATACGGTTCAACTTGGAAATAGGCTGGAAATTTTCCAGGTCTCCTTCTTTGCGATCTAGCAAATCACGACTGGGAGTAGGATATATCTAGACGCTGGCGAACTGCTAATGGTGAGATTTGCACCTGCGACCAGATTAATCAGCGGCAGAATCACGATTCGCGATTGGTTGGTAAGCAGATTAGTACAGACTGAAATTCAGAAGTTGTTGATGAGTGAACAAATAATTGGAGAACCGAGCACCAAAGGGTAGTGGATCAGTAAACAAGTGCGTGGTAGTAGCCGCTTTTACTCTTCTCTTACCTACCGTCACGTATTGATACCAAAAATTACAAAGGGAAAATTCATTTGACCCTCGCACCAAGGCACTAGTCGCCAATCACACTAGATATGTTGTAGTACACGTACGCTAAGAAGTCTGCAATGAACACAGTGCAACCTGTACTTTTAGTCAGCATCTTACACTCCCGAGACCCCTGAAAGCACTATTGTTCAACGAGGGACAACAGCAGAATCCTGGAGCAAGCTCACATTACTCGTGAAACGGTGAGTGTAACCAGTACTGCAATGACCGCCTATAACTCAGCCAGCGTCCAGGAGCTACTCATACAGTATCCTCACAAGAATCATTTCGACCAAATGGCTGAAAACACTACGACGAAGCGCTTTCTGGACGGCAACAAGGCCTGGCGTCCGACATGGACTACACCGATAACTATGGAGCAGATGAGAACACTTGGAACTGAACCAGGCAACCCTCTCACCATCAGTATGTAATCATGTCCCATTAGTTTGCGACACCGTTCTATAGATCAGTAATATCGCTTACACTGGTGACAAGTCACATGTATGGATCCCCGCTGTGAACCGACACAATTCCTTGGTGGGGACATTATGTTTGCTGCCATTAAGAACGCAGGTGGAAGGCCTACTTCAGATGCTATCCGTAGCATTCTAACGGTCCGGAGCTTGAATACTGTGAGCACTGGAGGGACGGTAGCGGTAATTCACCACACTGGTAATCATCCCCCAAAGACAGGCGACCAAAAGGTTACAAGATAGTCCAAACGCTGACGGTGCATGCAGATTGCGGCATGACGCATGTAAGTGAAGAAGAGATCAAAGCTAAGATCAAAAAGAGGACTCCAGCTGAATCTGAGCGCGGGGCTGCAATCGATTTCGGTACTTTCAGTACTGAGGAGTTTGAAGATGTCATAATAAGCGATGTACAAATTCTAAAATGCGAAAAGATGTTGGAGGGTATGGACATACTTGGTTTCGCATTTATAACTGAAACTGGAGAGCTGAAGCGCGTGGTCTAGCGATGCCCCAAGTGGTAGTCCCAACGTCAGGCGCACAGCAGGAAATTTTTAAGTAGCAAGTAGATGTTGCAGACATCGAAATAATGCTAAGACGTTGAACCATGAAAGCCACAGAATTTATGAGGCTTAACCTTGCCAAGTGGTGTAAAGATATATGCCTAAGCCTACTACTAGGGTCCATGTCTCTAATCCCCTATCTCCCAAGATTCAGAGGCCTATACTTTCTATGCCGGCCGGACACCTCCATGTCTAATCCTGGGCCATCTTTCCAAGTCTCATGTCGCTCTTTACAAAATGGTGCGGGCGGGAAGATTTGTCTTGTGCGGAGAGTGTGGTATGTTGAATCGGGCTGCTATGGCTGCAACACATGCGAACTTAGTGAAGGAATGCATTAAAAGCGGAGTCTGTTGGACGTGGGTTGGGTATGCGCAGCTTGCAGAGACCTTCCGTATCGGGCGTCCTAGACCATCTTCTTATCCTCGGCATTTCTTGAGATACACAAGCGGCAGTCCACCTTATGAGAGAGTGCTATGAAGCGAAATTCCATATGTTGAGGTAGTGACAACAGCATTTGGAAATAAAAAATTTGATATTTCATTTGTCTTTCATGTATCAAGGTGGCTGGCTAAATTGTTCGGTCGATCCGCCCTGTTTCTGTATTAGTACTCGTACTTCAGCTTTAATCACAAGCTGAGTATGCACTTGTAGCATTTGTGGTGTAAAATTGACTATCATCTAATTGTTCTTCGCGCAATCATAGGTCCACATCGGAACTCAGCATTACTTTGCGCATCACCTTCAATCTCCTTTCTGCACACATCCAAGCCGTCTCTTTCCCTCATCGCGATGTCTTTCAAAACGTGCCGCGCAGCCTCATCAATCATCGCATTCTCCCCATCCAACTATGCGACCTGCTCATGTAGCTCCATGAAAGCCCACGCCATTCCAACCAACAAATCGCGATGCGTCACCCAGCGCATGCCCATCCATACCGTCCACACCACGAATGTAACCGTATCCGCGCTGCCCATCGAAACTGTTTCCCTCAAGTTCGTTGACTGTGGCAGACCTGCGCGGCGGCACATGTCAATCCCAAGCTCGATGATGCCGATCGCTTGACCGTCATCACTTAGTGCACCTCTTCCATGCCAGCAACACCTGGGCCTTAGGCATCGAATCCAGTTTGCGTACGGAAGACACGGACAATCGCGGGGCCGAAATTGTCAGCCACTCGGATGCGCACAGAGGGGAGAGGTTCGAGAAGTGTTACTGAGGTGAGCCAAAGAGGCAGCAATTTGGCGAGATCGAGGTTGTTGCATGCAAAAGACGGCGGGTCGTCGATGTTGGCTTTGGGAGAATCGATGCTTGCGTTCGTGACTGCGGGCGATGGTTGTAGTGACAAGATGATTGCATAATCGAGCAACATATCCTGCTGTGCCGAGCCAGCATCGATTGAACTAAATGGCTGTCGGCCTGTAAATTCGAGGTAAGCTGTTTCATCAGCTTGCACCATTTGCGCCGGCTTCCCGAGCTCATCGATCCAGGCCCTCACACAATCTACTTCCGTCTGAGCGAAACTGCCGAACATCCTGCCCTCCCATGAGAACTCCTTCATTAGACGACTTTAATGGCTGTTGCCCTTGATGACCCAGGGCTTGCACTTGCCCCCATCGTGCAGGAACTCTTTCTGCCATTGTGGATCCTGAGAAGCGTTCGGCTCAAGCCGATCCACAAGCGACCGTCCGGTTGTCTTAGTGCACGCTGTGGCGATGGCGGTGGCTGCAACCCAACGGGAATTACGGGATCTGGTGTGCGGTTATGTTGTGCCAGACTCGGGTGTGGATGTATTCAGGGACAACGGGGCCTTCGTTTATTCATAGATCTTGAAACCGGCTCTGAGATTATCAAAGTTCGAGGACTTCTCGTAGATACCGTCACTGCAGTTATTGGCACAGTTCTCGACACTAATGTGGAATCGCTGAAGCCAGCTAGCGCAGTTGGCGTAGTGCGATGGCTTGTTGAGGCAAAAGAATTGTTACTTGTCAATTCTACTGTCATAAACCGCTATCAATTTAGAGCGGGTGAGGTCAATAACTTGATGCTGGCGTACTCTTGTAGGCGATAGATGGCACAACCTGCGGCCAATCCCCCCTCCGCTGCTCCGCAACTGCGATGACTGGTTCAAGCGAATAGTCCTGACATCTCACCTAAATGACGTGTTCCGCGTGTACAATTTTGGTACCCTCATCCCTGCGGACCCACGGGAGCTGATCCCGCCAAACCTCCAGATGCGCCACATCCGCCTGCACACGGCGCGCTTGGCGAACAGATGATGAAAAACGCAATGTCGTCCCTCTTTAAGAGCATGATCTGCCGCCAGGGAGTGCTGCAGGAGATCGAATCTGTGTTATTGCGGGCGCCGAGACGCCATTCGCGTTGCGTGGTGACAAAGGTGATGATGCGGGGCAGTTGGTGGGAGAGACTTATGCGCATGGCATCATGGATGGGGAATGTGTTACGCTAGATGTCGCCCCAGTAGAGTTGCCGATCCGCTAGGATCCAAAACCTCCACAATATCCAAATTCCTATATTAAAGTGTTCGATGACAATTCTGGCCACTCCACCAAAACGTGAATATATCACACCGGCAGGCCAAGTCTGGTGTCGAGCAACTGTTAACCTGGATTAAATACTAACGCAGACCTTACATGCAGAAAAGCACTTACAATGGGCCTGTGTAGTTATATCGTACCTATATCGATATTCATTCAGTGTTTTGGTGCTTGTTAACATTAATTCCTCGTTCAGATAGTTCAAAATACAGATTACAACCACTTCAAAGGGAATGTTCATCGGGGACAGATAATTCTAGGGTTTAGGCCGTAACATAGAGGTCCAGCTGTCGAATAAAAACTCTCTTACGTGTTAAAAATGGGTGTTAGGACGATCGTCATCGAGAGCGAATTGACCAGTTGCTATTATTCCTAAATCAAAACGCCGTAAAAGAATAGGGAATCTACAATAAAGCAAAGCCCATCCTTGCTGATGCGAGCGATAAATTGGAAATCAAGGCGTTGACGAGCAGGTTTAAGTTGGTTGCATTTTGAAGCATTGTGTACTGAAAGATCTCCCTAGCTGGCAGGTCAATCTCTTAATGCGGCTTGGATTTGAATTCCAGGGGAATTCGAAAGCGGAGACTGGAATATGGCGGACTCTCAGATTGACAACCTACCTGTACTCGCCGATCATCACAGCTTTAATTAAACGACGTGGTTCCGACATGACACTTAACTAAACCTCTTGGGTTAGTTTCCGATATCTATGTGCTTAGCGGCGGTTGTGCAGAGATCAAGTGACTCTAAATAAATTGATACAAGCCAATGGATCGCCCGAGAGAGGGCGGGCCGCCTGTTAGCACTCGGCGAATTCATCGCAGCCTTGCTGAACGGTTGGCTTGGTTTGACTCTATAATTGGTTCGTGCGCCAGTATGTCTTCTTCATCTCCAATCCCATTACCGATTCTTGTCTACATACTTGATTACCACAAATTACCTCCAGGAGGTTGGTTTGATCTGCTTTGTTTCAATGATGTAAATCATTTTCGGAGCTCTGCCCATGTTTTGCACATAAGGCAGAAGTCGTGTTATGTTGCTCTTTATAGCCGTGCCCTTGAGTTCCTATGCAGTGGCCTCAGCATTACACACTGTCTCACGTCTTTTGGCTACCAAATTCGTCAAATTCAAGGGAGGCGGGTGGGGAGTTCTAAGAGCGCTTTGCTGTTTTAGGCTAGAAGCAACATTGTTCTCATCTTACCTGTAACAATAGCTTGCTCATCACACTAACTTGCTCCGGAATTGTCTTGCAAATTAAATATTTGATATACGCCCGTCTTTTGAGGACCAGAATACGAGCACCGGCTTCATCGTTCTCGTCTCCTCGTCAGGTTGTCTTTTCTTCCGCTGGCACTCATGCTCAGCTATCTGTGCCATCACCCCACTCCTTACAACATGTCTTCTCTTTTGTCCACCAGCCTTTACCTTTTTCTTCTCTTTTCATCCGTCTATGCTTTCAACCATCCTGGTCTTCTGGTGAACAATGCAGATATTGCTCGCATCCAGACCAAGCTTTCCACTCGCGCACATCCCTGGCAAGCTTCCTGGGACAAGTTGAAGAGCCTGAGGTACTCCCAGTCGACCTACGTTGACCAAGCGGTGTCTCGCGTTCATCGAGGCACATTCAATGGCGTAAAATCCAACGCCGATCTGCTCTGGCACGATGTCGCTGCGGCTTTCAATCTTGCGGTTCGGTGGAAAATCGAAGGTAATGCGTCATACGCAGAGACCGCGTCTAACATCCTCGGGGCGTGGGGACGCACGCTCAAGGCACTCGATAGTAGCGACGATCAATACCTCTTGGCGGGGCTTCAAGGGTATCAGCTGGTAAATGCGGCGGAGCTGTTGCGAGATTACGCGCCATTCGAATCCAGTGGCAATGCTCAAGCATTCACTACCATGTTCCAAGATATCTTCGTGTATAGGAACCTTTTCTTCCTCAATCATCAAGCCCCTTCGGAGCATAACGTCAAGCATTTTCATGCCAACTGGGAGCTGTGCAATATGGCTTCTGCGATGGCTTTCGGAGTGTATACTGACAACGCCACCCTCTTCGATTTCGTTGTTGAGTATTTTAAGTCCGGTACGGGTAATGGAGCGATCAACAACGCGATCACGAATCTCGTTTCAGAACCAGGAACTGGCGTCACCATGGGACAACCCCAAGAGGCTGGACGAGATCAAGGCCATACCAGTCTTGACTTTCAGCTCTTAGGCGTTATCGCCCAACAAGCATGGAATCAAGGTATAGACCTCTACGGCTATAATGATAGTCGAATTTTGCAAGGGTAAACGTCATTCCTATAGTAAAGTCTCCAGCTAATTATCTTCTACAGCGCAGAGTACTTTGCTCGATACAATCTTGGCAACGACGTCCCATTCGAGCCATGGACGAATGGTATTGTCTCATTCACTCATATTAGTTCAGATTCCAGAGGTGCGGTGCGACCCACGTGGGAGTTGCTCTACGCACATTACGTGCAAATCAAAGGCTTAGAGGCGCCATGGATCACACTGTTCAAGAACCATACAGTCGAATCCACTCAGAGTGGTTTTGAACCCGGTGTCGGCTCAGGGGGCGAGGGCTCTGGCCACTTCGATGGGGTTGGCTGGGGATCGCTGCTCCATCGTTTGGGCGAGGATTATGTCCCAGTAGTGTCTTCCACTTCTCTTGCATTACAACCAACCACGTCGTCCAATCCCTCTATCGCGTCATCAGCCTCAACCCTCCTTACTAAGACGTCAGCGTATGTAACGAAGTCGGTTCCTACATCTACCAGCGTATATATACTACCTCAGTCTAGTATCCCTTCCCAGACCAGCACAGTGGCGACAATTACGACACCACAATCGAATTTGAGGACGAGTTCTGTTCCAGCAACCGCTTTGGAAGCGACCTCGGTGAACGCCTGTGCTCGAAAACATCATTCCAGGACTTGAATGACTTACCGTTCTAGGACCTAATCGTTAGGTTCTGCCTTCAACGTCCTCTGAATGTTTCCATTGGCGGCTCGCAGGTATTCAGAAGGTGCAGAAGTTCTGGATCGTGTGCGAATTAGGTGGGAGGGTTGTTCTCTCCCGAGGCAGACAGTTCTGCTAAGTATTGAGTCTCTGCTAGCTTAGCGCTCAAAACTCCTAGAACTTCCATAACGAATTAAAATTCCATAAAACTCCTATAAACTTATAAAGAAATTACAGTAGCTAACGTACATAGAGAGTAAGCGGGACATAGAAGTAGGTAGCATACCTTACTAACTTTACATACTTTATTAAGCATAAGGTAATATAAATCTACGCTCTAATATTTAAATAGCTTTGAACAAAGTAAATATTTAGCTTCCTATATTATCTAATAATACTACGTAGGATTAGAGTAATTATTAGGCTACTATCCTTTATAATATAGCTAAAATAACTTTCTACTATAAACGTGCTATTAATATTAATATAATTATTTATTTAACGTAAAAAAGTATAATAAAGTATTATAAATCTAAATCTTAGTATTATAGTACTATTAAGCTAGACCTTTTTAAAGGCTAGCGCGTAATATAAAACTATCTTTTAACTATTATTTAGAGTATAAAGTAAGTACTATTACTTAAAACTATATATTATATAATAATACTTCTTTATATAATAGTTTAAGAATAGTTCTTTTTATATAATTTAGTAAATAGGTTACTTCTCTTAGTAAGATACCTAACTCTCTTATTAAAGTTAACTTATAAGTAAATAAAGAACTACTAACTTTTAAAGAGTATATCTTAGTTACTAAAAAAAAGTATAATAAACTCTAAGTACTTCTATACTTACGCGTAATTAAGAAGAAAATTATATATCTAATAAGTATTAAATATAACTTTACTTTAGCTTTATTAGTAAAAGAAACCTTTAAAGTTTAAGTTATAAAAGTATATAAAGAGAGTACACTTAATACGTCTTTACTTTTATATATAAAGCGTACGCTTAAACTTAAAGATTTATTTAAATACTAAAGAAAGAACTTAAAAGAATACTAGTTTTTTTACTTATATAAAGTAGTATTTTAACTCTTACTATAAGAATTTTATCTTAATAATAATAAAGTTACCTAAGCTATATAGTACTTAAAAAAAGACTAAAGAGACTTTTAGTATATATACTATAAGTATATAAAGAAAATAATACTTACTAAAGAATACTTTAAGTAGTATATACTTAACTTACTATTTAACTTAATTAATTATAGCTTTAAAGTAGCTATAGTATATATTTAAGCTATATAGTAAAAAAAATAAACTATTTAGTCTTTTATAACTTACTTTAATATTATTAAAAATTAACTTATACTTTCTCCTAAAGTATAGAGTATTTAGTATCTTTTTTTAAACTTAAAGTTTAAATTATAAAGAGCTATTACTAACTACTACTAAATTCTTATAATAAAAGAGAATTTAATAGTATTAGGCTCTACTCTTAAGTAGAACTTATACTAAACTTTACTAATATAAGACTAGTATATATATAATATATTTAAGGAAAAACTTTAAAGGAATACTCTATAATATAAACTAAATAAGCCTTTTTATTAGCTGTAAAATAAAAGTAAAGTTACTTATTATAAGTATAATAAAGTTAAATACTATACTAATAAGTACTAAAGTAGTAATTTAAACTACTTTCTAGTATATATTAACTAAATAAGAAAAAGTCAAGCTTTACTAGTAATTTAGAAATAGTAAAGTATATAGCTATAGAAATAAGCCCTAAGAAAGAACTCTAAGTTATTTTTAATTTTTAAGCTAATATAAGCTTAATTAGTTAGTAGTAAGCTATTAAGATAAAACTACTACTACTTAAAGAAGTAAAACTCTTAAAGCTAAGTTAGATTAGTATCTAGTACTAGAACACTTATATAGTATATAAGCTTTAAGTATACTTAATAAATAATAATAATATTAATTACTAAGCTTAAGTTATAGCATATAAAGTAGATAAGAAAAGTGTTCTTTTTTTACTTAGTAGCTTTCTTTTATAATAGTAGAATATTTATATTAACTATAGCTTCTAAATATAATATTAAAAGTATACTTTAGCTAATATAAAGCTTATTACTACTATATAACTTTAAAAGATATAAAGTAACCTAGCTCTAAAATATACTTTTTAAAAGTACTATAAGTTATAAGTAAAAGTTTAGAGTATAATATTTATATCTTTAGAGTATATATTATACTAGAAGTATATATATTTAATGTATTAGCTAACTATAGTAATATATTTAATAATAAAAAAGTAGAGGCTTTACTAAATTTTAAAACTTTAAACTATATTATTCTACTTATAGCTAATAAAGAACTTCTATATAGTTTACTATTTAACTTTTTTATATATAAGTTTAAGATACTTTATAACTATATTAAAAATATACTATATAAAGACTAAATTTAGTATAGTATAAGTTTTATAAGAGCTTTTATACTATTTATCTTTAAGAAAGATAAGAAGCTTTACTTCTATATTAACTATTAAGGATTAAATACTATTATAATTAAAGATTATTACTTACTTCTATTAATTAGAGAGATACTAGATTACTTATTAGGTATATATTACTATACTACCTTAGATCTCTATAATATATACTACTACTTAAGAATTTAATTAAGAGATATGTAAAAAACTACTTTTTAAACTTAATATAGCTACTTTAAGTACTTAGTTATACTATTTAAGCTAACTAATACTTTAGTAAGCTTTTAAGCTTATATTAATAAAGTACTTAGTAAATATTTAGACTATATTTATATAGTTTACTTTAATAATATACTTATCTATACTTATAGTAAAGATATTATAATATACTAGTATATAGTATACTTTATATTTAAAGCTTTATAAAAAGTATAACTCTTTACTAACTTTAAAAAGTATATTTTTATATTTAGTAATATTTACTTTCTTAAGTTTATTATTATAATACGTAAAATCTATATAAATTTAGTACGTGTTAAGATTATTACTTAATAGCTATAGCTTATAAATATTAAAGAACTTTAGTTCTTCTTAAAGTTTACTAACTTTTATTAATATTTCATTAAAAGATATAACGTATTCCATCATCGAGTGCGCTACACCATCAAGTAAGCCAAAATCTCTTAGCACCACCAACTTATGTTACGAATTATCTATTTTATTACTATTAAATAAAGAGCTTACATACGTTATGCTTATATTAGATTTAGAAGATCTTTCTATATCCTTTTTATATGTTTAAGCGTTATACCTAGTCCTGCTATAATTTCTATAGCGCCGTAGAGCTAGTTAAGCTATATCTTAATTACTACTACTATAAGCCTTCTTAGATTACTAAAACGCTGCAGACGCTTTAGTAGCTACCTGCGCTAATACTACACTATACTCTAATATACTACCTTACTAAATCTACTTCCTTTTACGCGATTTCTACTTAGTTATTACTACTAATTACTCTTTAAGGTTATAATTACAGGTAATAAGCAGAGCGTTTTAGTATAGTATAAGTTTAGCGCCTTTTATAAGCTAAGAGAAGCTTACCTACGCTGTAATAAGTAACTAAGTAAAAGACTTACGTATAAGCTTAGATTAAGATCTAAACTCTTAAGTATTACTTAAAGTCTTTAACTACTATAGCGTCTCTAGGAAGAGAGGTTCTAGTAGGGTACGCAGCTATACTTTAAAGTAATCTAATACTACCTACGCGTTTATAAGGACTAGTCCTAACGCCTTAAAGGCCTTTTAATAGTTCTCCTCTATAAATATATTAGAAAACGCGTCTTTAAAAGTAGAGAGAAAGCCTTCTTTATTAATATAGAAGACGGGCTAGCGTACTAAGTCTTAAACGCGCTAGGAGTACTTACGCTTTAATAGCGAGAAGCAGACTACGTTAAGTAGCTAGAGGATATATAATAAGTAAGGTAGTATATAGATAGTAAGAATCTTATACTTAAGGTAGTAGTCTTTAAAATCCTAGTTAAGATAGCTCTTATAGTGTGCAGGAACAGAGGCCTCAGCCAACTTCTCCCTGTCGATGGTAGCCTTGAGCTCACTGAACACAGCTAGGTAGTCATCTCATCAAGGATGAGATAAGAGGTAGGAGGTAGGTAAACAAGGATAAACAATAATAGGGGGGGGGGGGGGGGTAATAACTGTAGTAACCGTATCTGTCTGTCTGTCTGTACTGTCTTAATTACTTCTGGATGTTCCTTAGATATTCCCCCTAGATAGTAGAACTACTTGGATTCCTGGATGGTTCCTTCGATAGTTGTCTAGATGATTCCTTATTTTTCTGCTAATATCGCTTAATTGCCTTGAAGTCTGAGCTGTTGTGGCCTAAGCTGCTGTGGCCTGAGCTGCTGCATCTGAACTGCTGCATCTGAACTGCTGCATCTAACTAGCTGAGATTCCCTTAGTGGCCAGGTGACCAGGTCACCAAGTGCATCGGCACAATAGCTGTCTAAGATAAGTAGCTTATACCTCTTAGCTTAACGCGCTTTTATATGCGTGTTAAAGTACTTTAACTACTTAAGACTAAGTGCGTTATTTATCTAGCTGTTCTTAGAGACTAAGAGCTTCTAATTATATAGTATATCTGCCTCCTTATACTATATAAAGATATAGACGCGTCCTTTATAGATAATAAATAGTACGGTCGCGTACCTAGCGGCGCAGATACTCTAGATAACTATAACCTACTCGCGATCGCCTAGCTAAATAAGCTTAAGTTAAGCGCGTCTCTCTAAGCCTATAATAACTTTTATAGAGCTAATAATACCTCTCTAAAAGCTAGTTTTATTAAAGTTATATATATTATTATTATAAACGCTGTACTTAGCTTTAGTATCCTTAACTAGCTTAAACTACGCGCTAATTTTCTCTAGATCTTCCTGGAGTATCCTCTAATAGTCCTTTACTTAGTTAAAAGCTATTTTAAGCTTATCTAAACGCGTTATAAATCTCTTAACTTATTACTTACCTACTAGCTCTCTACCGCGTACAGCTAGCAGTTTATCCGCTATATCTGCTACCTTACACAGCTAGGGCGCAAATCCTCGCGAATTAAGGTTAAGGATATATTAGATAATTATCTGCTCTTTAGTGCGCGTGAGCTTCTAGCGATTAGGCTGGCAATTAGCTTAAGCGGGGGTTCCGTTATATCTTCGCTGCAGGGTTAATCAGGTAACGTTAAACGCCTTAGCAGCACGTCGGACACTTTTAAATTAGCCTTGATTTATAGCCTGGAGAGCAAACTCTATCCTGCCTTCGTTTTAAGATTGATTTAACTGAGTTGGTTAAGACATTGCGCGTAGTAGTAGTCATGTTGGGTGCCAAGAGATTTTGGCTCACTCGATGGTGTGGCGCACTCGATAATAGAATACGTTACTTATAAAATAGCTCTTCTTACTAATTTACTTAAGAGTAATTAGGATTTTTATTAAAATAATATAGTTGTCGGTTAGCCTTTACCTCTCTAGATGGCTACGCATCTGGTGGTACCAACAGAGCCGCACGCGCGTACGCTCAGGGGGGAGATGAAAGATAGTTGTATTCCTTGACCTGGCCTCTCTCTCGTGCGAGAGAGAGACCTCTATATAGGCTGCCTAGGAGCCCCTGAGAGCGCCTAAGAGTCGGGCCGAATAGGTACAAGAATGAGCAGTTCACCTCGTACGGACAATAGTAAATATATTATTTAAGAAGCTTAAAGAGCGCTTTTTAAGTACGCTAATGTGTTAGGGGGCGGAGGCAGTAGGCGGGGTCAGAACTGTTTCAGGCAGGCGGGGTATCTATATTACTTGTAAGAGGGCAGTTGTAAGCAGTATGGAGTAGATTATAAGACGTAGCTTAAGGAGCTATATACAGCTATAGGAGTCTAGCTTATATCTACTAAATCTATAGTATTCTATGCAGCCTTAGTAGCCCTTATATATCTAGGCTGTAACAGTACTATAATAGTACTCTCTCCCTTATAGTTATGTTCTATATAACTGTAACAGGCTAGGTTTCTTAAGGTAGCGTTAGTAAAACGCTGTTACAGCCTCTACAGCGTTCTCTAACTATACAGTAGGTACCTTAGTAGCTTTAGCGTATCTAGTCTATCTAACTATATACTTTAGGCGTAAGGTACTCTTACAGCCGCAGTAGTCCTAGCAGGAATCTATAATCTCTTCTATAAACTACTCCTTCTCCCTATTAACTTTAATAGCTAGAAGTAGTAGTATCTATTACCTAGGCACTAGATTATTAGTAGTAAGCTATAATAGGCTTACGTAGAATACGTTATAGATATAGAAACTATTAGAGAGCTATAAGTAATAAGTATATAGTAATATAACTTATATAACTATAAATAGTCCTAAGTTCTTCTAGTTAAGCTTCTTTATTGGTTATAAGGTCTTAATATTATAAGTATTTAGCTATACTAGGTCTCTTTCCTAGTATTAGCGCGTAAAGTAGTAGTATTAGTTTACTATTTCTTTATAATAAGCTTAAGTAGAGGTTACTTTAGCTCTTATATATTCTAAAATATATTCTATATATACTATAAATACGTTTATATCTCTTTAGGCTACTATTATAGTAGTTAGCGTAAAGTTAAAGAGTATTAGTTTAAATCTAATATAGGGGTAGTAACTATAATTCGCGAAAAATAGTAACGTATTTATACTCTTAGAATATATAAGTTACCTATAAACTCTGCTAGTAGTAGCTATAGGTACTAGTTATCTTATAGGTAGTGTTAAGGGCGAAGAGGCCTAACTAACGAGTGTGCATTTGTCCTATACTACAGAAGGAGAAAGATAGAGAAGAGGTTACAGGTATCCTTAGAGGATATATATATATATTCGTATAAGCGAAGAGGAACATACTCCTCTAGCTGCTAACTTATACGAGCTAATAAGAAAAGGGGGTAGAGGAGATTAAGGAGTTCTTTCCCCGTGCGATAGTAGTGAAGCCTCTCCTGCTTAAAGGGCGCAGCCTATTACAATAACTTTATTAAGAGTAAAATACGCCTTAGTTAAGCCTCTTAGTAATATCCTAATATTCTAAAAGTTTAGAAGATCCTTAGCTATACTTATAGCTGCCCTACTATATCTATCTTCTGTAATTATATTTATATTAGGACTAACTACCTTCTATTACTGCGCAGCTAGTAGTCTAAGCTTTTAATTTTAAGTAGGCCTTAAGTCTACTCTATTAAACTTCTCTAGATATACTACTAATACTAGCTAATCTAGAATATTATTAGTAACTCTATAATACTTCTAAATTTTCTATTTTAACTAATAGAGCTGTAGCGTTTAGGGTATAGTTCTTTAGATTTACCTTAACCTCTTATATAAAGGACTAAAATAGTAAGTCTTATATCTAACTTCTTTATTCTACTTAAAGCTAATCTAGCTAAGATATAAAAGCAGCTAATATAGCTTATATTCTCTAGTAATATAACTAGAGAGGTTGTATATATTATAAGTATTTTAATTGTTAGCCAACACGGTTAGCTCCTCACGTGCTCTGTTATATAAGCATCCACAGGGTATATAGTTCCCTTGTGTCTCATTTGATAGGAATCAACCTAGTTCCTCCTGCCTGCTGCCCACCAACAGTTATGAGCCCGGTTTGCACCTCCTAAGCTACGTAACTCTGCACGAATATAGCTTTAGACGTGTAACTAATAACAACTACGTTCACCTTTACCTGTTGTGTCTATTAACAGCTAGGTTAGCGTCAAAGACCTATATAGTCGACAAGTATCGCTATTTAACTAGAACTGTTACTCTCCGCATAGAGATCAGTTTGGTAATTGATTACTGAGATTACAATGTCGTATAACGACGCAGGAGTCACACGAGTAACTGTTTTACTAGATAAACCAGCCAACTAGGAGTCGTGGTTCCAGCTACGACGAGAGAAAGCTGTCGTAGATGGCATTTGGAAGTACCACAACATCTTAAAACTAAAGGATGAGCTACCAAAGCTTAGAGAACCAACTAGACCGTCACCTAGCGATATACGGCTAGGAGCGACAGAGATCAGCCAGCTAGACGCAGCTAAAAAGGCATTATACAGTAATCTCCTTTAAGACTGGAGATACGAAAGAGCAGAGTATATAAAACTTAAGCAGAAGGATGGTGAGCTCCTTCTTAACATTAGCCGTACGATTACTGCTTAACACCTTTACCTTATTAGTAGAAAAGATAAGGCGTACGATCAACTAGTTACTCTTAAGAAGCAGTTTGCGCTAACAGCTGCCTCACGAAGCAGAGAGCTGACTGTTAAATATTGAGCTCTGCAGGACAGTCCTCAGAGTCAAGATCTTAAGTAATAGCTTAACGACTAGATTTACATTACTAACTAAGGCGGGGAGGCAGGTCTCCCTGAAACAACAGGTTATCGAGCTCAAGAGGATTTCCTGACATCTATCAGGACGATTGCCCCTGAATAGGCAGCATCGTCGCACCATAACCTCATCAAAAAGGAGACCTTAGATAAGACAAATAAGATTTAACCTCTAGCAGACTATATAGCTCAGTTCAGGGTCTATTATTAACAAATTAGGCCTAGTGCAACGTCGCTTAGCACGTTTGTAACACTCAGTGTTTTAAACAGAATAGACTAGAAGAACTAGAAGGACTAGAAGGAGCAGAGATCATCAAAATCAGCTCATAAGCCAGAATGTCTCTGCGGAGGTATGTATTGGTACAGGGAGTGCTGGTACCTGTTTCCAGATTATCCAAAGAGACTAGAGAGCTTTCGACCTGTTAAAGCTGTACAGGATAGGATAGCTAAGGCCTTAAAGAACCTAGAGTAGGTTAAAAGGATTAACAAGCTCCTCGCTCGTCACAGTAAGAAAATTAAGGGCGTAGATAAGCCAATAAGCCTTAACAGTAGAAAGGAGAGCCAGGGGGGCAGTTTTGCGACCTACAGCTCCTTCTCTGTCACTCAGGTGTAACTAAAAACGCTGCCAACGATTATTAATTAATGGATCCTTAACTTAGGCTCAAACATCTATATATGCAATTTAAGGAGGTTTGGCTGGCGAGAGACAAGGCAGGCTACAGCCCAGGAAACAGTACTTACAGGAGACTTAATTCTAGTAATACAGGCCTAGGGAGAGGTTGTGTTTAAGGTCAATCAACCGTCTAGAATAAGTCAGATTAAGCTGACTAATGTGGCCCTTATAGAAGGCTTCTTTACAAACGTTGTAAGCCTCTCAAGATGCCGAGAAATAGGCATTCAGTTCAACTCAGGACGAGATGTCATATACAAGCAGCATCCGTCAAACGTCACATGCCTACTCAGGTATAGAGAAGGACACTGGATCGTTGATGCTGACGAGAACGATCATCCAGCACTGAGTAGCTTTGCAACAGCTCTTCGACGAGCGTACAAGGTCTCACGGGAAGATCGACGTCCAATTGCCGCATCTCATGTTGAAGCTCATGAGATGTTTGCACACGCGAGCAAGGAGGCAATTGATCACTTAAATGCGAACGTACGAGGAATCAACCTGGAGCAAGGAGCTCGAGCACCGCAGCTGCGAGAATGCGAGACCTGCATTGAGTCAAAATCGACAGCTCAGGTCAGCAGGCGTCAATCAGACGATCGAGCTACAAGGCCTTTCTATAGGATTGTAGTTAATCTTGTACAGCTGATCCCAACAGGAGAAACGTGCTATAACGGAGATCGTTACCTCCTGCATGCTGTATGCGAGTTCTTAAGGTGGCATAAGGCGACGACTCTTGCTAATAAAACACTACCTGTCGTGATAGCAGCGTTGCGAGCGCTGATAAACAAGATTGAACGCCAGCATGGACATACTGTCGTTGTCCTTAAGGTTGACGGCGATCGCGGGTACGGCTTACAGCTCTATGAGATTGCGAGGCAGGCTGGCCTCAAGGTTGAGCTTCGAGCCCCTGACACGCCTGAACAGCTAGGAGCCGCAGAGTAAGCAGGGAACGTAATCATGACAAGAGCAAGATCACTTCGAATCAAGACAGGACTGCCAAAGTCGCTGTCAAATGAGCTAGCAGTTACAGCAGCTCGAATCGTCAATGTCACGCCTACCAAGTCAATCGCATGGAAGACGCCATATGAGCTAGTCTATGGCAGGCAGCCTTCAGTTGCCTACTTCTCACAGATAGGCTGCAAAGCCTATGTCCTGAATAAGAAGCTGAAGAAAGCAGATAAGCTTAAGTCTCGTACATTCATAGGATACCTTACAGGGTACAACTCAACGAATATCTTCCGCATCTGGCTGCTAAAGAAGAGCTAGGTGATACGCGTAAGAGACGTGATATTTCAGAAGAACAGCCTTTTCAACGACCACAAGAAAGCTGAGAGAGAAGCTATCGTACGAGAAGATATTAACTATCTCAACATACCTCAGGTACAGGAGATAGAGGCTAATTAAGAGATACTGCAGAACTAGAGGCATCAGCTCAACGATGAGACAGCTCGTTCTACAGAGATAGCTGAAAACAACACGGTGGCAGAGTTCCATAAGGACTGGGGCTTTCTACCAACACCAGAACCATCAGATCGTGGTACTGCACTACCTCAACAGGAGGCAGGCGACGATGGAGAACCAGACTAAGCTACAGAGCTGGTAGAACAAGTTAGTGCTGAAGATCAAGGCACTGAGGAACAGGTTCAAGAACAGCTGCTTGATGAGCTGCAGACACATCATGAGGATGACACGTCTACAGTCACAAGTAGACCAGATGGACCAAGTAGACCAGATGGACCAAGTAGGCCAGATGGACCACTTAGGCCAGCTGCAACAGGCAGGCGAGGCCGACCACGAAAGCTACCATCTGAGTGGCCTAGAGGATGGAGCAATACAGACAACTATGTACCAGATCGTCAGCAGAACAATGCACCAAAGATGGCTGATCCTGCTGTCGGAAGTAGCAGCAACATTGTAGAAGGGAAGAGAGCTAGGAGGCTAGCTAACCAGGCCCTAGCTACATACTACAGAGCATTCGCAGTAGCATTGAATCCAACAGCTCCTTTGAAGCTCGCAGGTGAGATGCCTAGGTCAAGGCTACATCGTGATCAACTGCCAGAACCGCCAAAACGATGGAAGGATATGAAGGATCATCCATTCAGTGCTGAGTTCAGAGAGGCAGCACGAGCAGAGCTTAACAGCTGCTGGTCAAAAGATTGCTTCAAGCGTACGGAGGTTACTGCAACGACAGTAGATGCTGAGGTTCTACCCCTAATGTGGGTGTTCTCATACAAGTTTGACGAAGACGGGTACCTATACAAGTTTAAGGCGCGTATATGCGTACGAGGAGACCTGCAGGAGGCATGGGGTGAGACGTATGCTGCAACGTTAGCTATTAAGGTCTTTTAATCTCTTGTAGCATTGGCAGCAGCATTTAACCTAAAGATGTTTCAGTTCGACGCCCTAAACGCCTTTCTTAACGCTTGACTACTACGCAAGATATACTGTCGTACGCCTGAAGGGTTTACAGACGAGTTTAGCGAGCTTCTTAAGCTTTAGCGAGCGCTCTATAGCCTTAAGGAAGCACCACTGCTGTGGTACTAGGAGCTCTTATTAACCTTAAAGAAGCTTAGGTTGAGGCCTGTGCCAGGAGCACCGTGCCTATACACGAACGACTGTCTGATCGTCTTTTTCTATGTGGACGATATCGTCGTCCTCGTCCATCCGCTCAATATGAGCTACTACCAAACGTTCAAGCAACAGATGCTTGGAACGTACGAGATCCGTGAGCTAGGCGAGCTGAAGTGGTTCCTTGGCATCCGTGTGATCCGCGAGGAGCTTACTCAATTAATCTACCTAGCACAGGACTCATTCATTGATAAGATCGCAGCGAAATTTGATCTTAAGGGAAACATAAGATACCCAGATGTGCCACTAAGGGACAACGTCCTCCTGCCTTCGACAGAGGAACTAAGTGCTGCTCGAACACAAAAGTATCAGCAACTAGTTGGCTCACTAGCGTATATCTCAACCTCGACGCGACTAGACGTCGCGAGAGCGCACTCAATCCTTGCACGCCACCTACAGAATCCAGGGCAAAAGCACCTGCACGCTGCCAACCATGTGTGGAGATACCTAATAGGCACAAAGCACCTAGCTATTCGAGCGTTAGGGGACATCCAGCACAGCATAACTAGCATCACATCGCCAGCTCAGCAGGAGCTAGACCAAGAACCTCTCTTTTATGGTGCATCAGATGCGGCCTTCGCAGATGAGTCTGAAACTCGCCGAAGCTCTCAAGGTTACATCTTTAAACTATATGGACTGCCTATCGACTGGAAGGCAACAGTCCAACGATCAGTTACAAAATCGACTACTGAGGCTGAGCTGCTATCTCTATCCCTTGCAGGATCAGAGATGGAATGGTGGCAACGCTTCTTTCAAGCTATTCAATTTGACCCTGAGTTTACACCAGCACTGTGGTGTGATAACCAGCAGACTGTCTTAATCGTGACAAAGGCAGTTAACAAGCTTCAAACGAAGCTGAAGCATGTGGACGTACATCATCATTGGTTACATCAGGAGGTAGCAGAAGGCAGACTGCAGGTAGACTGGAAGGCTACTACAGAGATGCCAGCTGACGGCCTTACAAAGATCCTTAGTCGACAGAAGCACGCTGACTTCATACGCCAGCTAGGACTAAGTGACCTATCAAGGATTCGAGAGGAATCAGAGAGTACTGCTCTCAGTCTGCAGGACCTGGGGGGGTGGTACTACCAACTACAGTAGAGGCAGATGCTTAAGGACCTTCATTTACAGCTTTCGTTGCTCTTCATTCACTTAAGCTGGGGGGGTGTGTTAGCCAACACGGTTAGCTCCTCACGTGCTCTGTTATATAAGCATCCACAGGGTATATAGTTCCCTTGTGTCTCATTTGATAGGAATCAACCTAGTTCCTCCTGCCTGCTGCCCACCAACATTAATATTTATAGCTTTAGATAGTAATTACGCTTTACTAAAGATTTAAGTTATAAGGAGCTATTATTACGTAAGAGCTATTATTCCTTTCTAATAGTAGCTGCTTAGTATTATCTCTTAAGATAACTTAGCTAATAAAGTACGTGTACGTAGCTAGGTTCCTTAGAATCTAACTACGCTTAGGATAAACTATTATCTTATTATCTTTAGCTAGGCTAATCTTTTAGTTACTAAGGGCTAAAATAAGGTCTTAAACCTCTAGATCTATACTAGGTAAAAGAGTAGGCTTAGCTTCCTCTTGAACCTTACTTTTCTTATACTTATTAACTGCGTCTTTTAGCTACTTAGCTATTAGTATTTTCTTTTCTTAATTAAGGATCTAGTATATAAGCTTAGCCTCTCTTTCTGCGTAGCTAGAGGATATCTATTTTATCCCCTCTCTCTAGTAGTACACGCGCTTAAGATATATATAAATCTTCTTAATATTAAAACTCTCTAGCTTATCTAGAATTAGCCCTTTATATATATAGATAAAGATTATATCCTAGTCTTCTCTTAAAAGATCTCTAGCAAAAAAGAAGCTAGCCTCTATCTTATATAGCTAGCCTATCTTAATATAAGCGTTACTATACGCTATAAAGTTAGTTAAATACTTAGATAGTCCTAGGAATTTTCTTAATATCTTAAAAATATAGGTCTCTAAGAACGCTTATATTCCTATACGTTAAGCTATATCTTAATCGTGCTAATACTCTTTTATTACTTCTTAAAGCTTCTTCTAGTCTAGTACCTTATATAGCCTTATTTTCTTAATAAAGCTTTTATATATAGTATTATAGAAATCTAGAAAGATTCTTATCTTTTAATAGTTATTATAGCTGCTATTATCTACCTAGTAATTAAAGTTATCTAAGAACTTAGTAATATCTTTTCTTATAAATAGAAAGTCTTTCCTTACTAGCCTTATAGGTATAAGTACTTTACTAGTATTTATAGTATATTTCTTAATAACCTTAATAGCAGGCGTAAGATCTAATCTAAATAATAGTAAATCTAGTATTAATTTAGCTATAAGGATAACTAAGGCTAAATCCTAAATAGGCTGCTGCAGCCCTTTAGTATAACTAAATAAGGAGACTGTAACTACTAGGTAGTTCCTTACTAACGCTAATAATTAACTAAAATCTAATACTGTACTACTTCTAAATTATTTCTTAATTATTTATAGCTGTTCTTATTTCTATTTTCTGTTCTCTTATTCTTATTCTTATTATTATTCTATTACTAAGTTAGCTTCTGCTTATCTTATAGGAAGTTATAATTTATTATAGTAAGATAATAAGGATACAGCCTTAACAGAGCTAGTCCCTGTTAACTCTTAGCTCTAAAAATATAAAGGGGGTAGCTGTAACAGCGCTATCTCTCTTAAAGGTTCTAAAGGCTAGCTGTAATAGCGCTGTCCTTCTTAAAGGTTTATTAGGGTTAAATAGATACCTAGCTCTTTCTAAGTAATCCTATAATCTCTATATTATAATATAGTACTCTTATATTTATATTTTTAACGTTAACAGTTTAATGCTATGTAGGCTCTTTCTACTCTTATTAGCTATAGCCTAACTAGAATAGACTATTATGCCCCTTAGGCTTCGCTATTATTTGTAGAGTTAATAAGGTAGTTTCGTATAATCCGGCAGTTCTAGTGTTATAAATAAGAGGTAACGCTAGAATTAAATATGCGTAAATAATAAGAGCAGCCCTGCTTATGCAGTCTGCTAGAAACGAAGGTAAGTATAGAGCCTGATTAAAAGTAATAAGCAAAATAGTCTAAAATCTTATTAAATTAATATAGCTAATATACTAGCTACTTCGCAAAATCTTAGTTTTGAAGTGAATTATCGTGGTGTGTGGTGCATGATGTTGAGATCTCTCGCATCTCCAAGTCTTATCACCAAATTTCGCTGACAAAGGAAACCCATTATCACCTGATTGCCCAGGTACCCTGTGCAACGGCACAGTATTACTTATCTACCTAGTACTAGGAGGATACTATTCTACGTAACTAGGCTATTTTAGTTATTAATAATAGCTAGATAACTAATTAGCTTAGAGTAGCGTAGGTAAAGTACTTTAATACTTATATAAAGATAAAGGTAGTAAGCGCGTGTTAGCTGCTTATCCTTAATAGCTATAAGAGCTATTACTCCTTTAAATTTTAATAGATCTATAGAGAGAGTAATATCTATACTCTCTATATACTACTATACTTATCTTATTTACTATAGCCTCTTAACGTTAGCTACTTCTCTCCTCTTAAGAAGGCGTACAGCTACTAGATAGAGAGCTTAGTTAAGGCCTATATTAACTATATTACTAAGCTTAAATTTCTATCTACTTTTAAAGTAGCCTTTAAATAAGCTTTTACTTTAGTAAATATACGCTTAGTATTTTAAGGGGTAGGCCTTATCCCCCTCTAGCTAGACGTTATCTTGTTAAAGCTAGATGTTTAACTGCGTACGCTATCACTAGCAGCTTAACTCGCAGCTTAGCAAGGAGCTCAGCTAGGAGCTCAGCTAGGAGCTCTCTAGGAGCCTTAAACACGAAAGAACGTACGTAGGCTTAAGGCTTAATCTACTCTAATTAGCGATCGCCTTTAACAGTATAACATCTTATTACTAGCCTTAATTATTAAGGCGTTTAGTTAGTTTAAGAAGGGGGCTATAGTAGAGAGATATAAAGCTAAGCTAATAGAGGATAAGATTACTAGCCTTAAGTAAGCTAATAAGGTAGTAATTTAGCAGAAGAAGTATAAGAGAAGGCAGATTTAGATAAGAGAAGCCTTAATAAAGGGAGCTAGAGAAGATTTACTTACTTAGTAAGAAGTTAAGTAGTAAATAGGGCGTAAACTACGCTAAAGTAGAGGGTAACTAGGGCCTAGCTGTAAGACTCTAGTACGCTGTAAAAGATGCAGAGAGACTAGACATAACTCGCGCATATATAAAAAAGATACTATAGGTGCTACTGAAGCTAGTATCTAGATATCTAATTTAGATATATTTTAAGATACTACTATAATATAAAATAGCTAAGTAGTCTTTAAGTAGTACTATTTAGATATATAACTCTTAATTTTTTAGCTAATTCTTTATATATAATGTTTAGCTATATATATACTTTATAATAAATAATCTTTTTCTAATAAAGTAATCGTACAAGTAGTTTACTACTATCTAGTTTATCTATTATTTTACTAGTTTATTAATATTTTTTTAAAAATTATATATACTATATTTACTATAGCTAAATATATTAGTAACGTTAGTAATTATAGTACTACTTTATAGTATACTATTAATTTAATTTTACTACTAGACTATGAAATTAAAATATTTACGCATATTCTAGTCTATTTTTAATGAATTTAGTATTATAGTAGTATTATTATAATAGAACGCGTTATACTAGTGCAGTAAGAAATTTTAGAAGAGCACTATACTAATAACTTCTTTTCGTATTTTAAGTAGTAATATAAGTTTGTATAAAAACTTTATATAAAAAAATATATATCTTAGTAATAATACTATATAAGAAGGTAAACTTTAATCTCCTTATAAGCTGCTTTATTATAATAAGTATTATATATTATGAAAACTATTAATTTTATATATATAGTAGAGTATAATATAAGTAATATTATAAGTAAATTTAAAAGGTAAATAATATAGTACTTGAAAGCTATTTTTACGTATTTAGATATTAGCTTTTAGTAGCTTTTATAAAGTATAAGATCTATCTAGTAAAAGGAAATATTATATATAAGTTAAAAAGCTTACTTGTATTATTAATTTCAAGTGTAAGAAGAAAAAAAAAGAAAAAGAAAGTATAGATAGATAACCTATTTATATAAATCTTCTTATATTCAAAAGAGAAAAACCTACTAGTATATACATAAAATCAATTACTTATTTTATACTTATTTAGCTTAAATTTTAACAACTTCTAGTAGCCTATATAGACGCCTCTCTCTTACGTTAAAAAGAGGCGTCTTTACCTATTATAATTGCACCTTATAAGTTATAGCCAAACTGAGAAGTTGGACTCTCGTGTATGTCCTTACCAAGCTTTTACCGGATCCTTCTAAGGATTCGATAACCTAGGCAAGTCCTAATACAAATAAGAAGGATTGCAATAGCTAATTAACAGGCATATAATCTTTCACTTGCTAATGCTTTTCTAGATCGACCACAGCCATCGTGTCGAAGTCGCATGGAAGCCAAGCGACACCCCTACACCATCTTCGTTTTCGGCTTATGCACAATATCCTCTCCCTCTTGCGCAATTCTTGACTCACCAGGTGAGTTTGGGAACTCTAGGATTTGACGGCCTATTACCATTGTCACAGCAAGTGGAAACACGGACCCTCTCTGAAAGAAGTTATACTCTAGTAGTAGGACCGAAGCAACTTGTGCAGAACGTCTATAAAGATGTAACATAACTAAATATGTGCTCGACATGGATGCATTAGCTAGTTATGTACCATAATGGAAATCATTGGGTCTACTAAAGTTAGTGGACTGTGGCATTAATTTTATAGTTGTTGCACATACCTTGCTTCCGCATTTGATCTCCACGGTACCACAAAAGTAGTGAAACCGGAATTGCAAGAGCCCCAATGATTGCAAGAACTGTGTAAGCCCAGCCTATGCCCATCTTACTGATTAATGCGGGCCCGGCAAGAGGCAAAGCAGCGGAAGCAGCGTTGCGAAGGATAATGTTCCCCGCTGTAGCCGAAGCTGAATGGATGGTGAATGCCTCGACAAGATAAGACCAAGCTGAAATGCAATTTGCAACGAAACCGAAGCCAACAAGGGCAGAGAGAACAATGGGCACAACCCAATGTGCTCGAATGTGAACCGTCCACCCAAATACTAGTAATCCCAAAGGCACAAGGATACTACCTAGTATCATGGGTGGGATGCGGTGTTCTGGTCTTGGTTTTCCAGCTTGAATCTGTTTCTTGAGGTATCGATCGAGGAACTGACCGCTAGCTTGAACCCCGACAATCATACCGAATCCTAAAGTGAATGTTAATCCAGATAGTAGTAAGTGCAGAAACCAATTGAATCTTACCTAATCCAACAAAGGTGAGACCAAGTAAGTCCTTCCGAATGCGGTATATCTCATCGTATATCGAGCTCAGCGAAGTAATGACGACATACACCAGACTCATATTCAAGGCACTGGATATACCCACCAATAAAACCACTCGAGATCTGATAAGTAGTTCCATAGGGCGGAAGATAGCTTCTCTGAGGATGATGATTGGCGGCTTTTTTACCTCATATTTTGATCTGTATGCCATGTTTCCACTGTTTTTACGAAGCCGCTCGGCCTTACGTTGTAGGATTGTGACTCTATATGACTCTCTATAGAGGAGCAGAAATAGTAGCTGGAGTGGTGACGCAATGATAACAATCATCCAGAAAGTCCAACGCCATCCCTTTGCGTTGGAAATAAGGCCGCCGATTGTAGGACCAAGTACTGGAGCAATGAACGGAATCATGCCCATGTAGCCTAGGGCTTTGCCACGGTCCTCTTTTCGGAAGATGTCGCCGACAATGCACGGATTGATAACCGAAGATGCCACAGAGAGGCCTAGGAAAAATCTCATCGCGATGAGCGTCTCCATGTTTTGACTATTCGCAGCTCCCACAGCGAAGAGAATGAACATAATATTGAAACTAAATGCACATCAGCGTCAATCCATTTACCTGTTCGATTAATCTTACCCATGGTACACAGGGAGTCTGCCATAGATTTCTGAAAGAGGTCCAACTAGAAAGGGACCGACAACTTCGCCCAACTCCCATATCGACACTAGAAGCGTCGCATGGAACTTGTTTGTGGAGTGAAACTCCTCCAGTATATAGGACGTTGCGGGAGCGCACATGAGAATTGATAGGTTTCTGATGACACGTTAATAAGGCAAAAATCGAGAGACCTCCTACTCACACGATGAGACTTAAGCATGATATCAGTGTTACCAAACTCCATTTGTATGCAGCAGAACAATTCAAGGGATCCTCGGGGTCATCAACGCCATCAAAATCGACCACACTATCAACGGAACAGTTGCTGAGGCTGCTTTCATATACTCTGGTGTTACCTTTCTCGAACTCCGACTTCTCCTCGTCAGCCGCCAGTTCAACATTCATCTTGAGTCGTGTTGAGTGCGCTCTCCAACTGTGGTGAGATCGCAGGATCGAGGTCCAGTAAGACCAGTGGAGGGGATTGCGCCTATGTCTCCGGGAATACCCCTTGGCATTATGATATCTATACTCGTTTGACATACTTCGGATACCTGCCACCATTGGCAATCAACTCGTTGGAGTAGATTGAATCGCCCGGACCGCTGAAATAACGGTAGAAAAACGCCGCAGCCGCGTTTACGCAAGCTAATATATCTCATCCCTGCTCACTCGACTGATAAAGTAGTAGCTCCATCGGTGATGAGGCGAAGTTTCAACTACCTGCCACAACAGGGTAGTACCATCCTAATCTGGCCGTAAGCAACGGCACAGCCGAACCGCGTCCGCTTTGACACTATGCTGATTGGCCATGGTTGGCCCACACAGAATCCTAAGCTGCACGTAAATGCAACATCCATTTCGAAGTCATTTTCGAAGCTCAAAATAATTCGCTGCAATGAACACCGTGGTGACATGAACACATGGTCTAAATCACAATCCCTGGAGAGATTGTTTTCTACGTACTGGGTCTACCCGGTGAGCTTGGTGGCTTCACCTGATTGTACCGTGCGGATTTCTTTGTCCGCGCGGCTGCAATAGAACCGAAAAGCGCAGCGCTGATTAATATTGGAAGCATAACGTAAACAGCTTTGAACAATTAAGGGTTGCATCATGGAGAATTTCACATTATCATTGTATCTTTAGTCTGGTTACGCTTCAAAACTAAGGATACGAACTTGACGAAGTAGTAGTAGTAGTAGTAGTTTCGGTGTCTGCTCTCATGAAGAACGATCCTCTCTTTGCCGCGCGCTCCAGTGGCCTCTGGGACTCTGACATCTCAACTCGTTGCTGCGCGCTCCCACGATTGGAGTCATTATCTTCGTTCACTTCGCCTTCTTCCATCTCTTCTGAGAACCACGATTTCCAGATCGTTTGAGCTAGAATGTAGTGAGATGGTAGGCAGACGACAATTAGTCCCATTCCTGCCTCGAACATTGTCCAGTAGAGACCTGCGGTGATGATGACTGTAGCGATTGTTACTATGAGTTCTTTGGTCAGTGAATCTTAATTACTCACGGTTGTCATGCCCGCTCGAATTGTACTTTTGTTTGAGAGATGAAATTGCTCGTAGAAAAATGATCATTCTTGTAAGTGATGCTGCGACAGTACTATAATCGATTAGCAAGTACGTAATGGGTATCTTGATCAGAGTTGGACTTGCATAGCCGCGAAAAGGAAGATCACCATGACGGCTATCTTCCTAATCAGTGCCATCTCTAATTGGATAACCAGTGGTATCGGAACCATAAATATGAGCACGTCGATGAATAAATCTGTGCACACTAGCCATATCTCTTGGTCGTGAAGTCCGGGACAATGAGCCTTCAAATCTTGCACCGTCCCCCAGAATGCTGGAACCCGTCTTCCACAGATCAAAGCCATCGAGGACAAGAACCCAACCCCCCAGAGAATACAGATTACAATCAAGACCAGAAAGACTCTCCTCAAAAGTCGTCTCCATGGTGTGCAGAAGATTCTTTCATAAAAGAATAATAGGCTTAGTTTTGTACAGGTTAGAGCCGGGAATTGAAGCAATTCCAAAGCATACTCAACCTGCCACAGTGAGTCAATGACGCAATGGATGTAGTCTGTCTCTCAAACCTTTCGCGTCAGAACCGTTTGGGGAGCAATAAAAGTGAGGTTTTGGTTCGAGGTAGGAGGTTGCGGAGTCGGGTAACCTAACCCTTTGCACGCGACCCCAACAACGAGCGAGACACCCATCGCAATTATGGATACCTTGACAGACGTTTTAGCCAACATTCAAAGCATCATTCAATAACTCACTAAGGCAGGCAATGTGAGCCAGTCATCGATCACTAGCTGTGATTTGGAGGATCTTCTGGATTGAAATCGTGTCCCTACGGCAATTGTACAAACGATAGGAAAGACGATACCACAGGCAAGGACAGCCCCAGGAGAAGGAGAGGTGACTCCATGAGCCATTTTGCTACGTCTAGGAACAAAACAACAACGAAGACATGTAAGCGTTCGAGATGGTCTACAAAGAGTTATAGCAGCAGTAGGACGGCACTGCCCCGATCAAGCAGAGCGTTTGGCACCTGGGGTTCATGGTTCGCCCGTCACCCAAATACCTGTAGCCCTGTGCTAAATGAAATCCGCCTGACCCTAGTCTACCCCCCTGGTCGGAAATCCAACATTTCATTAATCAAAGCCCGAGATCGTCGCAAGCTATGCGCGAGACATAAGCGGCATCGTAAAGCATCCCTGCAGCTAGAAGAGCAGTGCTTCTCACGCCAAATGTAACCATGACCTGCGCAATTCTGCCCAATTTGTGACTTTTGGGGCCGGACTTGCCGCAGCACTCACACCAAAGTAGAAGGAGAACTCAATCGTCATTTGTATGGACGGAATTCAAAGAGGAAGCTCCCCCATAAGCCCACATAACCCCGCGTAGCCCAAACTAACAACAGATCATATGAGACACCTGCCAACGCTCCCATTTACGATACCCCGATCACATGCGCTCCCCCAGACCCTGTGCCTGGATACCTCACAGACACATCTTTACAACCCTCAGGCATTCAAAACTGCCGGATCCACTAACTCTGCAATGTGAATGTCGGATTCCGAGGTTGTTCGTGCATTTAAGACCTCAGGGTCGTTCAATTGGACATCAACAGTACCTGCTTAGTCAGATACGTATAAAGTGGGTTAGAGAGGAAGGTACTAACCGACTGGAGCTGCAGCAACGAAGGTCCCAAGAAGCAACACCACCAGACTCGATAATACTGAGCCTTTCATGATGTCTATGGTATGGCTAAGACTGCTGCGCATTCAGCATAGGCAACGCGTCATGACCTCTCCTCACTTACTGCAAAGGCCGTAGACTGAGACGTGATGTGGGATGAAATGTCAATCACTCCAGGGATTTAGCTGTCGTGTGGATAGGGTTGCACAACGTTATCTGTAAGTCCAGTTCCTCTGAGCCGGAACCACCCTCCTTAAAGGTAGACTTGAATCCGGGACTAAGTGGGGCCTTAGATGAACTGCTTGTTATATGTTATCCGTGCAGCGCGCAAAAAACTGATTGGGAAGCATGGCTGTATATCATGGAAACCGGTTGGCACAGGTGTCAGGTCCGTAGGAGGATGCTGACATGGGTATTTCTTAACCAGGCGTGATTGGTCAAGCGTCCTGGGCACCAACACGGCAACGGCTGGGGTAAATGAAATAGCGCTGCATACATTCTCCCTAAGGGTAATGTCTGCGGAGTAGCTGCCATAACTAGACAAATAGCCGCATGACGCATGTCAATTGCCTGGATCCATGTACGCAAGCACGTAAGGCGTCCAGCGCCCGTGCTTGAGACTAAATGATAGCGCAATTGCGCGGGATGGCGAGCATTGTCATCTCACCTATGCGCAGGCCGTTCTGTCTCAAGTCTCCTCCGCCTAACAGCTGCCGAGTGTATCACACCATGGACAACTACGATCATCAGGATGAGCGTTTGCTTCCGTATGAGAATGTAGAGTCTGAAAAGGACCTTCACCTGACCTACCCTCTCCAGACTGGCAAACACCCAAAACGGCATGTACTCGCTGTGATTATATCCGTTTTGGTGGTATCTCTTGCTTCGAACATTGTCCTATTAGTGTATTTAAAGACCTTACGCATGCAGCAAGGGCATTGCATATCGGAATACAGTAAGTCTACTGCTAAGCCTGGTTGTGCAGACTACTGCTAACCAATTGCCTCGTAGCCGGGCTCAATCATGACAAAATTGTGCCCTACCAAGTCTACACTGACTACATGCATGAGAATCGCACTATCTCAGATGATCTGTGGGAACAATTGGACTCCAGTCCTATAGTGGTGGCTCTGGACCAGGAATATACTGATACTCATAACCTCAAGCCATCCATTCCGTTCCCCTGGGACCAATCAAAAGGACTGTACCATATAAAAGCGTTTCATCACATCCACTGCCTAGTAAGTCATCGCGCAAAGGTCTAGGCTGGAGTCGTGGACTAAATAACACAGAAAAATGTCCGCCGAGCTTACTTTGATGCCTTAGAAGCTTCTCCAGACTCAAAACCTTTGATCTCCCCAAGACATATTGAGCATTGTCTCGACACACTTCGGCAAGATGTCATGTGTTTCGCAGATGATACACCCATGCCGACTATAAGCCAGCGACATAAGATAGGGGATGGTCAGCCAAGGAAGTGTAAAGACTGGGACGCGCTAGTCAGGTGGACGCAAGAGCTGGAAAGACAATCGTGTTTTAAGATGATCGATGAATACAGAACAGTTCCGAATTCCCTAGAGGAGTTTGCTTTCTGTCCAAGCGGGAGCCCGTACACCAATGTGATGACGAGATACTTCGAACGATGGGGTCACAAAGATCCTTTCACCAAGGACGCCAGCAAAGAAAGTCACGAACGTTCACGACCTTGATATATCAAGTCGGTTATGTTGCTGCGCTTGCGAGGTTTAAAGCCGTCAGAAGAAGGATTGAGGATGGAAACGGACCAACAAGCTGAGATGTGCAGGAGGAAGTTCGCATGAAGATACCTCAAATTATACAGTTCAGATGGAGCTCGAACGCTTTAAGAAAGGGCTTTGAAGGCATTACGGATCTTACGATGACAGCTTCAAGATCATTGGGGAGCAGATCGCGGATAACGATGGCGGCATATTGTAGAGAGTGCACGGGCGAATCTACATAGGGCCAAATCGTAGAGAGACGCGGAACCTCATTGATGCCGAAAGCACCCTGAAGAAACTCGAAGGAAAGCACACAGAAAACTTCGGTATAGCTAAAATCCACTCCACTGGGCAAGAATCCGACTCTATCTTAATTGTGTGCGGAGACACAACAAACTAGCACATTCAATTGCTAATGGACATGTGGGAGTGTTAGCACACCTGGGCTGGATAATCTTGCTGGGTACAATCTTGTTATTAATTTTATTAGGTTAATCCTAACAACTGGTACTTCGTGTTCTCTAAGGACGTGGTAGAGATTTAAGACAGACTAGAAAGCGAAGGCGTGCAGATAGGCTATGTATGGATGATCTGTTCACGATACTACATAACGTTGTAGGGTCGAGGATAAACAAGTAGAACGAACAGCTACAGCCAGTCCAGGAATCACCCGTTGATAGACAGAAATCTGTATTTAAATGTATTAGGAGGCTCCTATTTGTAGCACCTATTCACAGCAAGTGCGTATTATTAAATTCTGATATAGGAGGACTAGTTATTGTTTGCACTAAACAATCAGCAGAGGTTTTGCACTGACGAGCATTCCGTTACGAGACCTGTCATGCGCTTCCAAATACGGTACAAGAAGTAGTCGAGGGGCTAGTACTTGACTGCCCAAGCCTTTATTGATTTCTCACACGGCTGCCTCTACACGTATTATTTCCTGACCTGAATTGATCTGACCTGACCTGACTTTTCTGAACGAGACTATATTCAATCTTCGCCGGCCTCTCCGAGCTTTGGGAGTCGCCGCAATCGTTGGCCATGGCGCAAGTCATGCGACGCGGGTATAGCCTATACGGGCAGGCAACCTATCCCCTGCTTCCGAACATTACTTACGCAGAATGCCACCGTAAGTCCCAAAATGCGTACGAAAGTAACGTACATATTTGTAAGTCACTAAAAGCATTCCACATTCTTAAACCGCCAGAAGCGTTCTGTGAGGCCGTTGTGGTACCAAGTGTAGCCAGTGGTCACATAGAACCTGTTTATCAAGTGAACGATTTCAATCACTGTAGAGCTGTGGCGCACGTGGGAAGAGAACCATCTACAGAAAATTAAGGGCTTTCCTTAAGGGCCGACGTTTTTAACTGTCCTCGAGGGTTGACTTCTATATCTTATTGATTAAGTTTACCTACAAGCTATAAATTGGGCACTTGAAATGCATGACACAATCTGCTATTGTAGGATGCATATAAATGGAAGCCGTCATAGTAGCGATTTCGCGCATGCCCATCTGATACAGAGAATAATAATAGTCGGGCCGTAACATACATGATATTCGATAAAATCCTCCAGCCTCCACTTGGTTCGTGCCACGCAGCATCGTGGATTAGTATGGATATTGAGCTTTAAACAAATGCTAGAATTTTAAAAGAACACTTTAGTAGAGTAATAAAGATATCCTTTTCTACATTGCATGGTTAATATATAGTATGTTTAACCATTGTACGTCGATACAAATTCAGCAGAATCGAGATCTTCTGCATTTATGTCTGACTTCTTGGCTGATCTTGAATTTTTCTCGATGAAACTCGGACCGCGCTGCTAACGTCGCACATCTGTTGCCAGCTACAAGGGACCGCATGCGCGGAATGACCGTGGGACTTGATTGACTTCTATACAAATGCTGTCTGTGCAATCTCTCGTATTTGCAGTCCGCGCATGAGTCCCCCTTGTAACTTGCGCATCTCTGCCACCACACGCTATCTGCAGGTATTGTGGCGGGGATGCTTCCTCCCAACATATATATCAACAGTAATTATAAACTTACTGGATGTTATAATTTGGGAACGGTTCTTGTTCCAGATTGATAAGTGCATCCACGGAATCCGTACTTGCGCCGGGTATATGATCGGCCTCAGGTTCGTCTTGTCGTGTTCAATCCATCGGATGTAACCTCCTGGCTCTAGATTGGCCCAGCTTCATCGAGTGCTTTCAATGGTACCAATGTGGGAGGGTATATCGTACTTAGTATCTTCGCAGCGTTGTCAAGTATCAACTCCAAACGAGTCCGGGGCACCATGATCAAAAGGCGAAAATGGATAACGTCAAACTTCTCAATGAATTCCTCTGGAAAGAGGTCGTGATATGGTGCAAATGCAATCTTATATTGTTCGGGAGCCATTCTTTTCGTGGGGAGAATTTGTCAAAAGTATCGAAACCACACATCGATGCTGATAAGATAGTACCTTGGGTGATGTCGAGAGACCAGATGGCAGTTGAACCCCCATTTCTGCCACTAGGAGAGATGAGAGACTGGATGCATCCGATGGCACCAGTGCAGCTCGAATCTTGGGATGTAGTGTATATCCCGTGAGTTGCTTCAGAAAGTAGTGAAAATAATCCATTCTGCCATATGTTAAGGAGGTGTATGCGAGATGTCAGATTAGATTTATTTTGCAGAGGTGATCCAATCTTAACCTTCGCCGTAGCCTTTAAGTTCTGCCATTGTGGTTTGAGATCTAACCCGTCACTTTAAATTCGTAGTAGCACAATTGACCTTTGGTGTTTCTCCAGTGTATATAGAAGGTTGAGCACATAAATACTTCGAGGTGTAGCCGTGGTGATAGCTTGCATTGTCGGCAACTACATCTAGGCATTGGAAGCATCTCACCCTTCTAATCAGTCACCTCTGGGAATGCGCCCCAGAGTCTGATCTTCTGTGATCCCATAAAACCGTTCGGGCATTTAATTATTCTTCACCATGGGGATTTAGTTTTGTTGGCCGAGGACGACGTGCCTGTAGGGATCGCGCAGTTGGATTAAAAGTAACTATCGCAATATATTAGATACCGGGTCCTCCTGCAACTCCGCGATGACACTTCCGCTGGGTCCCTGTCGCGGTAACACACCAGCGGCCCTTGTCTGTCTACAGGTTGAGACGCCATCCTAAAGATCCACGCTTTCGGAAAGTTTTGGCCAGTGCCAGTTTGTCCAAGTGGATCACGGAGATTGAAAGATGAGCGTAGGCTCCCCTGCAATCTAGGACTTGCATATGAAAGCATGTATTGAGTAATTCCCATGAGTTGCCGGCAAATGCTGGTTCAACCACCTGACCTTTGTGGTTAGCTATCCAGGCGACATTAAACAGCGGGTTAAGGCCTTATGTCAGTTGTATCATATGCCGTACTGAGATTTAAGTGTTTACCAGCCATCAGCAACCAGTAAGCAAAAATAGTTTGCCACGCATTCATGGAAGCCATCTTTGGAAGTGCTTCGCAAAATATAAGGTAGCGTTTATCAGTACAGGTGGCGCCATCTTATGGCCTGTTAGCCCGTTTGTTAGTTCTCTACTTAACCAGCAAACTTTGTTCATGATTGGTTCTGAAGACGATATCCCACAGTAAACTGCAGTGAACTTTGTACACCTGCCATTTGATCTCAGGTGAAGATGGATTCACTTGCACCAGGAAACGGTCGACCTTGTCCAACCCCTCAAGAAGTCTTTGGATATATCTCTGCCAAGAGTGAGGGAGCTCTTACTCAGTTTGGGTCGTTTAGCTCAGCGATGTACGACATAGCATGGCTCTCAATGGTGGATAGACCAGATGGCTCCAGCCGCTTTCCAGAATGTTTTGAGCATCTGCTAAAAACCCAACACGATGACGGCACATGGACATCCTACGGATCACAGATCGATGCCGTGCTGAACATGTTGGCGTCACCACTTGCGATGGTAGAGAAGCTCAAGAAATTGCTTGCTGGCTCAGAGAAGCGTCTGCTCCAGGCAAGAATTAATAAAGCCAGAAATGGTGCCCAGACACTCTTGCAGGATTGGGATGTCAACAAGACCGTACATGTTGGGTTTGAGATCCTGGTGACTAGTTTGTTTCAACTGCTAGAGGTACACAATATCACTTTCGACTATCCGGATCAAGCGAAACTCAAAGCGATTTATAACGTGAAGATGGCAAAATTCACTCCTATGATGGTGTACGCGCCTGTTCAGTCTACCATCCTCCACTCAGTCGAAGCATTGGCTGGCAAGATTGACTTCAACAAATAAAACATCATTGTACTGCGCGTTGCGGTATAATGGGCTCTATATCAGCAACGGCTGCATATCTAATCAATTCGACCGAATGGGACGATCGGGCCAACACATTGGAAGTGGATCAATACCACCGGTACAGACGACACAGGTCGCCCATTCTCGTGGCTCTTCTTTGTCTGCCTCATCAGCGAGGCCCATGAAACTTTCTTGGATAGTATGCCAGCCAGGTATTTCGGTTAAAGCCTTGTAAGACACCTTTCGGTTCTTTGCCGACAATACAATGACTTTGGCTCTGTCAAAAGAGATACAACGGAGAACAACCTGAACAGTGTTGATTTCGCTGAGTTTGGAACCAATTCCAAGCGTCTCAATCGCCACACATCAGACTCCAAGCGCCCTGGCATTGTCGCAACAGAACAGGCGAAGAATTATCTTATGGCAGTCACTGGGTTTGAAAGAACACAGACGAATAGCGCTTTGGGCATGCTACATAATATCATTGATAACCAAGATATCATCAAGCAGATGCAGGTGTTCGTAGACGTGACGGATACTTTGGTCAAGTTACGTCATGAAGGTTATAGCCAATCAGAATCAGTCGAAGTTCCAAGAGAACCAGTAGAACATTTCTTTTATCGTAGCTGTACCCAACAAGTAATCTAGTGATTTAAGTTCATAGCATTATCATTTCCACTAGAAATACCAATACACTACTAAGGATGTATGGGCTTACGATAGCAACTCTTGCTTAATGTGATATGAACCTATTCCAGAAGCAAGTTCGTAGGGTGAAAATTATGAAGTACTAAAAGCGTCGAACCATCTTTCTTGGTAGCTCTTCTGCGATATAAACATTTAAATGGAACTTGATCTTGTTGTCGAGAGCCCGGATGACCATTCTCTTGTATGTATCCATACTTTTTTTGTATCACCGCCGATACTCCGTGAAGCACTCTCGTCAACCCTAAGTTCCAAAAAATAATTCTCACGGTTGACTAGAGATTACGCCTTGGCGATGGGTACGGAACGGTTCCAACTAGATTAAACTCCGCCCAGCGCCTGCACATGCAAGCGGACACGTTACACCATACTCATATACTCAGACCGGGGTGTTGCACAATGTACCTAGGGTCTATTTACGCCAATTGGGTAATAACACCGTGCTGTGCCAACAGATCAGTAGCGAATGAGATGTACTTCGAGACTTGCCTCATGCCTTCTTGCTGATAACTTCGGGTTATAAGCAACACGCACCAGGTTTGTTTGCGTCGTCAACGATATTGTGGTCCACACGCCGTTGTAATGATTTTCGCAACTACTTCTACGTCATCGCTCACAAATGACATATCCACAATCTCTGCAACGGAATTCTTCAATCTCAGCCTTGTGATCTTGCTCGTGTTCTCATGGTATCTGAACCGGACTTCGGTCAATGCGCCTTTTGCTGGTTATCGATCATGGTTTGAGCCGACTTTCTTAGTGAGGCTGCGGTTCCTCACAAACGCCAAAAGCATTCTGACCAGCGGATATGAGAAAGTAAGTGAAAAAAGCATGTCGACCTCAATCCCAACTACGATCTAACGGGAGATTAGCACAAGAGTGGAAAGTTCTGGGTCCGCAGAATCGACGGTGATACCCTAATCCTCTCCAACAACTATCTTGAAGAGCTTCGCCTGTTTCCCAACACAGTCTTGAGTAATGCACATGCCCAGTACCAAGTAAGATGACGCACCAAAGCAAAGTTGGTGTATGCTCATGAGCTCTATCTAGAATATCAAAGGGAAGTACACATACGCTTCGGTAGTGCTGCACAGCACACTTCACACACGCGTCCTGCTGCAGCAGCTCACGCCGAAGGTTGGTTTCTATGCCCTACGCTCGAAAGCCGCTTTCGACGAGGCCTTGTACAGTTTAATACCCCGCTCCAAAGGTAATAGCGAAAGCCATACCCAAAAGCGTCTGTGCACTATATTAACACACGATCTAGAATGGGTGGAATTGGATATCCAATCTGTTGCCCGAAGCATCGTTGCCCGAATGACGGGCGCGGTCTTTCTCGGTTCCGCCACGGCTTGCAATGAAGAGTGGCTGAATATCAGCATTCAGTACCCGATGGACACATTCCAGACTGCCTTTCAGCTGCGCATGTTCCCCAACTTCATGCACCCCTTGCTGGCAAGGCTGCTTCCCTCGCGCTACAGGCTGCAGGACCATCGACGAAGAGCGGGGCGCATAATTAAGGAGCTGATAACGGAGCACCAGAGGAAAGTTGAGGGTGGTGTCAAGACTGAAGATACGCTGCTCGAGTGGATGCTGGACAATGCCGTAGGTACGGAGGAAAGTCTCGAGGAGATGAAGAGCAGGCAGCTTGTTCTCACGCTGGCTTCCATCCATACCACCGCGCTTGCGCTCAGCCACGCGTTCTATGACCTCTGCGCTCACCCAGAATACGTCGAACCTTTGCGCGAGGAAATTGAGAGGGTCACGAAAGAGTTCCCCGGCAACGAAGACTTTGTCAATCATGGGCTCCAACGCCTTGAGAAGATGGATTCTTTTCTGGTGGAATCGCAACGCTTTCACCCTCCTGTCCTGAGTAAGTGTCTATCCTCCCCAAAGCCGTTATGACTCTCCCATAACACTGCCACAGTGTCCCCCCAACGGGTTGCCAGAAAGTCCATAAACCTTCAAGATGGCACACGCATCCCGCCCGGAACGCGAATCGCCTTTCCTTCAGCTGCCATACTCATGGACGAGGCCGTGACGCCAGACTCCTCCGTGTTCGACGGATTCCGCTCCTACCGCAAGCGTCAACTCCCTGGAGAGAAATGGAACCACGTATGGGTGCAGACAGGCAAGGAGAACCTCGCCTTCGGGCATGGCAAGCAAGCCTGTCCCGGTCGACACTTTGCAGTTGCAGAGATCAAAGTGGTGCTATCCAGAATAATCAGCGAGTACGACGTTAAGTACTGGGCGGGGCATGTCCGGCCCAAGACATATTACTTGGACGAGAATGTATTTCCGGATCCTTGGGCGAAGCTGCATTTCCGACACAGGGGTGCAGGAGTAGAGTTGGCAAGCGGGAAAGCAGGTATCGCGATGTGAGATGCTGACATTGTACGTTATGCGCCTCCTCTAAGCGATGCGGGTGATCAGATCTGCACGGAAAAGCCGTTAGAATGCAGCTTTATCACAAGGATTTAGATGAACTGTGCCCCGCCTAACCCCTTCGTTGGTCCCCGAAGCCCTGTCATCAGACCTGCACATGAACGAATTTTTATCCACTCTAGTTGGGAATTTCAACAAAAAATATCCTGCATTGACAGTAATGGATATCTATGGGTTTTTCTCCGTGGGATATAATTTGGTAGCGAAATCTGCTAGGCTTAGAGCTATTTATGTTAGCTAGTATATCTACCAGACGTAATTCAACCATAGAATAGATATATTTATCTAACCGGATAGTATAGTCCGTGAATGCTGTGGAGGGTGCGGAGTTTTGGTGGAGAATTTCCATTAAACGAGCTCGCGGCTTATGGACGGATTTGATTTGATCACCTCATCCTTATATGTGCCCAGGTGGCTGGTCTATCAATTAGCCAATCAATCCATCGCCTCAAACCCCTTACGCCGCTTCAGGCGAACTTCGAACGGCTGCCTTTCCAAGACGGTAAAGGTGCGCTGCTGATCCCACTCCATCCTTCCGGCCTCTGTATCCGCAGGAAGCAAGTCAAATCTCCATATTAGACGAGCTAGGATAAGCCGCATCTCGGCCCAGGCTAGCAGTCTTCCAGCGCAGGACCGCGGGCCGACGCCAAAGGGCTGAATGGCGTTTTGCTGATCCATGGCAAACTCTGGGCTTTTGTTGTCGAGCCAGCGTTCTGGGCGGAATGTGTCGGAGTCGTGCCAGAGTTTGGGAGAGCGTGAGACTGTTAGGGAATGGACGTTGACGAACACACCCTCTGGTAGTCGCTCGCCACAGACTGTGCCACCCCCAGATGGGACGATACGTGGTGCTCCCACAGGCCTGTTCAGGGTTAGTCTATTGACATAGCCAAGTAAGGGCGACGGAACTTACGTCGGGTTGCACATGCGCATGGCTTCGTTGAGAACAGCTTTCAGATACGGCAAATCCCTGAGCGCAGAGAGAGTGATGTTCTCTTCACTTTTGAAAGCGCCTCTAATCTCTGCAGTAAGGATTGCCAGCTTATCAGGACTTCTAACCAGATGGTAGGTCGTGCCGTTTAGTACAGAGATCGTGCCGTCGCTACCCGCGATTATGAGGACGCTGGAGGTAGCCAGCATTTCAGGATATGTGATTCCATCCACTCCTTCCTCGTCCCGCTTTATCATGGAGATAATATCTGGTCTGTCTTTCTCGAGGTTCAAGCGGCGATTGATCTTGTCCACGGACATTTGCCAGTGCTCCATTCCCTTCTTCACGACGCTTTTTGGTATGGCAAAGCTCATGAGCCAGTTGATGGCTGGATAGTATCGAAGAGTGACTCTGTATGTGGCTGCCCTGAGAGAGGTGAAAATCATGGAGCACCAGGGGTGATGCTCGGAGCTTTCCAGACATCCGAATGGCTCCCCAAAGCCCAAGTCCCCAATCTCGTCGAAGACGACAAAGCTGAGCCAGCGCAGAATATCGACTATGGCACCTTGACTGTTGGATGACGCCATCTGATCGAGCTTTGAAATCAACAGCCGAACATGGGACTGGATAATGGGTTCCTGCATCCTGATTGCCTTTTCAGTAAAGGCTGGGTCCATAGCCTTGCGAAAGCGAGAGTGAAGCTTAGTGTCTATTGCGTTCAAAACCGACGGTGGTCGTCCTTTGGCCGCACCGTGCCAGAGCGCGCTCTTAGGGAAGGCTGGACGGCCAGGCGCGTTAGTGTATATGTCCTGCCATGCTTGTGGCCGCGCAAAGGAAAGTTCATCAGGTGCAATTCGAACTACATCGCCGTAGTGCTCGTGGAGGTCGCGGACATGGCGATGCAACCACCCCGACCAGAGCGAGAAGATGTAGGTGAGCCTCGTGGCGGCCCATAGCTTTGGGCCTGGATACTTTGATAGTGGATGGAAGTATATATTGTAGATGGCATAACCGACGAGGTACTGGAGTCATTCATCAGCGGTGATGCAGAGATTCGCGTCCCTCACGTACAAGGACAAACGCCACGACCAGTCCAAGCAGCCTGACGCCAAAGTCCTGAAAGACGACATGAACAAGCCCCATTTCGAACGCGCTCCCCCGTAACGGCCACCGTGTCCAGTGCCCAGGTGTGCTTGACGCTGAAGTTGAGACCAGAAATCGGAAGCCTGAGAAGGCGTCGTGGGGGTGTCACGTGAGACGGGCACGCACGCCTCCTCCGCCTTTCGGACTCCGAAATAGATTGGATCACAACGGTGACGCGCAGCGATATTGAACCGCCCAATGCGTGCAAGCAAGTGCTGGGGCGATGTTCCCGCTGCTCCAGCAATTAATGTCGACAGGTTCTGTATCATGTCCAGGTAATGAACGAATCAAGAGGTGTTTTGTTTGCTTCCATCTGTTTTGCTTCCATCTCTTTTGCTCCAACATGTGGCACCTGCCAACGTTCTATACGACGCTAAAGGCATGCGCTTTACTGCAATTGGCCGTGGCGCTTTCACTCCCTCGTGGCGCGCCTCCACTTCCGCTCCCGCTTCCGCTCCCGCTCCCGCCTCCGCAAGGTTCACCAGTAGGCCACGGCCAGCAGCCAGCACCTTCAAGGCTATCAAGCGACCTTGAGGCGAGTGCACGCTCGCTCCACGCTTCCGCAGAAGCTTCTGAACACGAGCTGCGGGTGTTTCAAGCGCGCCTCAACGGGTCCACGCACAGGATCGACCTTCTCCAGTCACGTGTCAATGGGGCTGCAGATGCGCCCAACCGCGCGCGAGTCGCATGCCAGGTGGCCAAGCTCGTCCTCACAAAAGTAATAAGTACGAATGAGTCCGCCTACGAGATTGAGAAGGATGCCAACTGGTACGCTTGGAGCCACACTTCACTTCCCCATCGCCACCACCCTTGCTTACCAAGGTTTTTGTGCCGGCAGGTCACAAACTTGTTGGCTGCCGGCCGCGTGTTTCATTCGACCTCAAAATTCACTCGAAGTCGCCGCGACTCTGAAAATTATCGCCACTGTACAGCCAAAGTTTGCTATAAGAAGTGGCGGACATAATGCCAATGCAGGGTTCAGCAGCATCGATCAGAATGGGCTGCTCATCGATGTACGAGACCTACAGCTCCGCACGCTTAATGACGATGGATCAATGCGTGTCGGCTCTGGAAATCGCTGGCAAGATATATACAGCTTTCTAGACGACCATGGCCTTGGCGCTGTGGGCGGGCGCCACGGCGATGTTGGCGTCGCCGGCTTTCTTCTCGGGGGTAAGCGGTTACTCCAGATTCGCGCCACATTTGTTATAGAAACGCTCACCCATGCAGGGGGCATGTCTTTCTTCCCAAATCGTTATGGTATGGGCGCAGACAGCGTGGAAAATTTCAAGGTATGTGAATGCACAAACAGGCAAGAACAGTTAGGCCGACTCATTCTGTATACGCGCTAACAGTTCAAGATCATCTTAGCAAACTCTACCCTCGTAAATGCAAACGCTGAAAGCAACAATGAACTTTTCCAAGCGCTCAAGGGAGGGGCGTCGAATTTTGGTATTATTGGCAGTTGTTCTTGCTGGAAACCTCGATACTGACTCATCTCTCAGGAATTGTGACAGAATTCAGAATTCGACCTCGGCCCATCCAACGGATATGGTATTCCTTGGACATTTACAGCCCACTAGACTACAAGGCTGTATTAAATGCAACGCTGCAAGTACAGAACGCAATGCAGAATGACCCCAACCTGGGCTTCTTCCTCAATGTTGGCCCTCAATCATTGTTTGTGGGCAAATTCTACGCACAATGGGCGTCATTTCCGAACGCTTTCAAAGCATTCAGTCATCTCACACCGATTCAAACCTTTGTGCCTGAAATCAACGGCACCCTTAAGAATCTGGTCATCGCCATCAACACGCACATGACCGAAGCCAAGTAAGTCATGCCTCCATACGATCATATTCAATGACTATGCCAATGCTTGAAACAGAAGAGAGCCGCACGCGGTTAGCTTTGGCGTAGACTTGGAACTTTACGTCGAACTACATGAAGAGTATCTTACTTTGGTAAATTCATCAAAAACATCGACAGCGACCCTCACGTATACGATCCAGCCAGTTGGAAAGGCTTGCGTCGAATATGGCAGGCAGAATGGTGGAAACTCTCTCGGACTCCAGCTCGCTGCACAAACATGTGAGTGTCCAACCGTATCTACCAGCTAAATAGGGTTTCCCATTATTGACATCACAAAAGGGTTTGCCCCCCTGATTGAGTGGACATCACAAGAGGAGGACATAGCCTCGCACGACTTGGTTACTAAGCTTGGCGAGAAGGCCAAATCAGTCGCGAAGGGGCATGATGCCTTCTTCCGTTATCAATTCATGAACGACGCCTCGCATGTGCAGAAGCCGCTAGCCAGCTACGGGTCGCAGTCCTTGTCACACCTCTTGGCTGTCAGTGCAGCTTACGATCCCACTCAACTGTTTCAAAAGCTACAGAACTCTGGCTTCCTCGTATCACATACGTAGGCTGCGATGTAGTGTTACCTAAACTCAGGGTCGCCACCATTGGCAGGGGTGGGCGCAAGGTGGCGCGCTCAGATTGGAGTTTGAATACCTACCCTACAAGTGTGGGATTACAGCATCGGCATTACCTTCATTCATATAATTCATATGATCACTGCAGAGCTCATGTTGGATCCATGTGGCTGGGACTGACTGCATGCGGGTTTATATATCCCTGCAACAATTGTAAGCCCGGTGCATCCCCAATCATTCGATGGTTGCCATCCTTCCGCAAGACGGATAAAATAGTCCGCCCCTTCGGTTTCTCCCCTCCACAAGGAAGGTCCGTCAGGCGATCACCAGTGGACCGCAACACTCTCATTACGCCCCCGGTCGAACAACCTAAATTGGGTAGGTCCTTCGTTGGGGCCGTTTCCACCAAGCCTCTCCCGTTCTATTTAGCCCTTTGGCGCAAGGCGGGATCACATTCCACGTGGCTGGGAACTTCACTAGCGACGCACTCAGCATTTCTCGGTGCAGCATTCGAAACTTTCTCTTCTGGAACATTCTCTCTCTACCAACCGCTATCATGGGCTCCGCAGGTTCGAAACCAGCTGACTACGAGAGCGAGGCGCGCGGCACCACCGTGATGTTGATGGTGCTCACTACGGTGGCCATCGCCTCGCGACTCATTGCGCGGTATTTCCAGCGAGCAAAAGCAGGCCCGGATGACTACGCGGTTGTACTGGGCTACGTAAGCCTTCAAAGGTTTTTTCGATGAGAAGCGCACTCACAGAATGTAGCTACTCAACTTGGGGTTACTCATTACGATTTTGCTAGGTGAGCGAACAAATGCGGACCATTCAGTGGTGCAATATTGACAATTTTCAAGTGGCCAAATATGGAGGCTTTTCTTTACCCCGGATGGCCAAACTCTCGAAGGCAGAAGCAGCCACTTTGAAAAATGTACGACGCCCCGGAGCCCTTTCTCTACCCCACAGTACTTATACTAAAGTATGCGAACAGACAACCTATGCTCTAGGCTTCATGTACACATTTGCAATCATCGTCATCAAGATATCTGTTCTGTTCATGTACCACCGCGTCTTCACCTTCAACGAGCGATGGTTCCGGATCGGGTGGTGGGCCAATTTTGTTCTGATCTTTCCGTGCTACACAGTGACTACCATTACACTTACCGCCTGGCAAGTCGCCCACAGCGAGAAGTTTGGCGCAAACAATATCAGCAAGTACGCCGCTTACGCTATGGGCTCTATAAACGCAATCTCCGATGTGCTCGTGCTGGTTCTTCCTGTCATAATGATATCGCGTCTCCACCTTCCATCGCGAGAGAGAGCTGCAGTCATGGGCATTTTTCTGCTTGGTTTGATGTGAGTAATCTTCGAGTAGTTCACCTATGAGGGTGAGGGGAACGCTAATAAACGTGTCTAGAGCGACCTCGATCTCGATAATGCGCGTCGCCCGATTCCGCATCAAAAGGGACCACCACTGGAATGCTGCATACTCCTTCTACAACGACTCCATGACATCTGCGACAGAAACATCCGTTGCGCTTATCTGCGTGTGTCTCGTCGTCATCAAGCCGCTGCTGCGTAAGACGAGAGACATTGCAGCTTCGGGCGTGGCTTCACTCGTCAGTCTCATTTCCCAGGGCTCCTCAGGGAGGAGATCGCAAAGATCAAAGGCTAGCGGAGCGGACAGTATACGGAGCGCGCGCGGTACCATACATTCCCGAAAACAGGGCAATAATGGGGCTGTTCAAGAGTATAATAATGAGGCGCTCCCTGGGAAGCCTTCGAGCAGCAAGCCGTCGAGCAGCAATGATGAGATTGCGTTAGTGGAAATGCATCCGTGGGAGGGGAAATAGAAAGTCGGAGCTGAGGTTCAGAAGAAATTTTCAGCCAGGCTTGCGGGAGCTGAAACTATGTCTGCCTAAGGTGGCCCATATAAAATAGTCACCCGTACTGGCATGTTTCCTTGTTGCTACTCGCGACCCCACGAATGGCTTTCTCAACAACCCAGCCAAAGCATCATACTCAAAACTATATCCTGAAGTGATTACTATAGTTTTGGTCTCTTCAAATCGAAACGCTCTCGTAATGTAGGTTATGACACTCTACTGTCTCGATTTGATGTGCTGCATTAGTGCCGGGGAACCAGCACTTTGCGGTGAGGTCCAGCGCGACGCAATACCTTGCCTGAAAATGCAACGTCACCGATTATTTGTGGATTTTGCTGCATTGGTCAGACTGTGCCACAATTGTTATTTATTTTCCTTGGCGCAACAATGAATTTGCGTTTCCGACAGAAGGGAACTCACAGGGATTGGTGCACCCAGCTGTAATAGTATCAGACCCCGACAGCTCGATCTGCACTCACTCGGTCAGCCTACTTGGGTATCTTTTAACCGGGCGGAACTATGCGTTTCCACCTAGTTCAATGACAGCTTAGAACACAAAGCCAGGCACCTCATTTTCTCCACTGTCAGCATCTCCACCTAAAGTCCTCACTGCCACATTATTGATCAATCATAGAGGCCAAAATGAGTCCCCCAACGTTCATCTTCGGCGGTGGCACTTTGACCGAAGCCTGGCGAGAAGACAATATCTCCGCTTTGCTTTCAGCATTAGAGCAAGCCAACATCAAACATATAGATAGTGCAGCAATATACCCCTACACCGGACCAGGCGGAGCAGACAGACTACTGGGCTACAGCAAAGCCTCCGAGAAAGGCTTCGCCCTCGACACCAAGGTGCTATTTTTTGGCGATGGAAGCGGCACCATGGCGCCGGAGGCGATCCAGAAATCTCTTGCTGGTAGTCTGGAGGGCTTGGGAGTGCGCAAGGTGAGTTTGTCGATTGTTCGGCTCACCGCCGGGATCGAATCAGTTTCCCCTCCCCCTCTCAACCATTCTACGAGTTAACAGAGATAGATCAATGTATACTACTGTCACGCACCGGACAAGCAAACCCCTATCGTAGAGCAAGCCGGAGCCATGAACGCCGAGTACCTCAAAGGATCGTTCGCCCAGCTCGGCGTATGCAATATCTCCATGGAGATGCTGAAAGAATGGCTGAGCATCGCCGATGAAAAGGGGTACATTAAACCTACCGTCTACCAGGGCCAGTATAATCTCCTCTGCCGCTCCTACGAAGCCACGCTATTGCAGCTCCTTAGAAAGCACAACATCAGCTTCATCGCCTTCAGTCCGTTAGCAGGGGGTTTCCTGACGGGAAAACTCACGTTTGCAGAGAATGCAGAGGCTCTTCAGGGCACACGGTTCGAAGTCTCAGATACCAATTTTGGGGGAATGCGGTACCGGAGTTTCTATGATAAGCCAGCGCTGAATGAGGCGCTGTGGCAAGCGGCACCGTTGTGCGCGGCGAATGGTATCGAGTTAGCAGAAGCCGCGATGCGCTGGCTTCTATATCATTCAGCACTGGACGGTGAAAGGGGAGATGGTGTGATAATTGGGCCAAAAAGTTTTTCACAGCTGGACGATTATGTGAAAGCCAGGGACGCCGGGGCTCTTCCAGAAGACCTGGCAAAGGTACTAGATACGCTCTGGGACGATGGAGTTATAGAAGCTGCCGCCTCGATCATAGAGTACTAAAAATTAGCTTCTTCTTTAAATGTTGAAAGATAGTGTTGTTACTAACTCTTACCATGCTAGATTATTATGCTAGCGGGCGGGATCAAGAGCGCGCCGGCTTAATAGGCAGCGGGCTATCGCGGTACCTCTATCTCCGCAGTCTACCTATACGTACGCTATATATATCTACGCTATCTATATCTATATCTATACTACCTACACCTATACTATCTATATCTATACTATCTATACCTATACTACCTATATCTATACTATCTATTTGTCTACTTTATGTAAATATATATAAGCCTGTATACATTAAATCTTTAAGATAAAAAAACTTAGAGTAAAATTATAGAGAGGATAGATTTTTGGTATCTCTATTTTAAGATTCTAGTATCTCTTTAGCAATAAGATTAGATATAAATATAGTTAAAAGAATACTATTTATAAATTGAAAGCCTATAATAGATTCGCACTGTTCCTAATTCACACAAGTTCCTACATGTGAAAGGCAGTAGCAACCAAAAATACTGGTTTAAAGACGTGGCGAAACAACATCATCTGGAGTGCTATGAGTTAAACAGGGTCTTATTTTCCAAATTAATGAACGTGTTTTTCGCCAACTTCCTCGAGACTGGAAAAGAAAAGGGCTAAGTGAAGCAGCACGTGCAGATCATGATGCCAACTAGATTTCGCCAGCATTTGCGTTGGAACCTCAGCTACGAAAATGCTCGTCGCTCTGATGTCACTTTTGGTATAGTTATACGGCCACTTGGGTCTAGAATCTGCAAGAGTACGACGAAATGCAATCTCAGCTGACTTTTCTCGAATCACTTGTTCTTGCATCACGTTGAATGAATCATTATCTGGAAGAATAAATTGCTCGAGTGTCGAACTTTAGTCTATATATTTATCCTGGCTTTAAGCTTTGATCAGGTCCAATTCTCGTTCATTCCATCGTGATTGCCAAACACGATTCAACAATCAGAAAGCTAAATCCAGTCACTGTCTACTGCAAGCAGACAGCGCTCTGGCCTCCAGTACCAGGCTGACATGCAATACAAGCTCGCTTGACATCAATGAAGTCCGCCTCAGGTCCACGGCAAGAGAACAGCGTATTGACGAGTGTGCCCATGTTGACCGACAGGCCCGCTCTGCGCAAAGCGTCAGGCATTTGTACACCGTATTGGGCTGAAGTATTGTTAGAAATGTAACTTTGCGAATGAAACGTTATAGAGTGATGTAGTACTGTTCCGAAGAGAGTCTCCGCAGTAAGCTAGAGAAGGATCGCATTTCTGAGGAACTACGGCTGCCGCAAGGGCCAAGACGATGGCGGTTGTCTTCATTATTGAGGAATTTTTCGAAAATTTTGGTATCCGGAATTTAATGTGCAGTGTAGAGGTAGGAATTGTCAGGCTTCAATCGCCATTGATATAGTTGTTGGTATGTGTCCAAGATCCTTTGCCTTGGACTTGACGTCGATGCCTTTACTTGCAAAAATAAGTGCTATACCACGACGCTAAATCGTATATGGGCAAAGTCTATCATCTCGTGATTCTGTAGGAGCAAGTAAGGATTTATGGGATTTCAATGATGCACGTTTCGCTGCTTTTACCTGCTTCTGGTCACCGGGTAAATGAAACCGGCAAGCGTCGGACTGTTGGTTGGAATCCACGGTCCCTTGGTGAAAAGGAATGGTTGTTGGTGTCGATCTACTACAACGTGGCAATCAGAAGAGTAAGCACAATTTCCACCATTGTCGTGTTGCGGATTACGGTCACGTTAGTTCAGTATCCACTCGTTTCTCTTGGCATCATCACTAGAAGACTCCAGGCATTGGCATCCGGAGTAGAGGCCCGTGAAAGCTTTCGAAATGCAACGATGATGATGTGCTTCTAGCTTATGAAAGCTCTTTGAGGCTTTTGAAGCAGATCTCTTGTTAAACTGGGAAATGCAATACGAAGCGCTAGAGCAGTGGAAGCTCAATTTACGACCGTACAAATCTGACCCAATTAGATCTTTAACATAAACACCCATTTTCATTGCAGTATCAGGGTTTTGTGGTGGTTTTGGTTATTCGTGCTTTTCCTTCTTCTTAATGGCAGCTTCGACTTGCTCAAAGCGATATAACAATTAATGCCAATGCAGTTTCTCAGGCCTGATAGGCAACGCTCTTACGATAAAATTAGTGCTCTGGTTCGTGTCATAGGCAAAAAGGTAGGAACTTTATATGAAATGATCGTTGACCATGAATAGATTGCTAGCTACAGTGCTAATCTTTGATTAGAATGCAACATGCAAGATGAGGGGGCATCCTGATGCAGCCTCACTCGCGAGGCTGCGTTTGAGTTCTCAGCCTGACTGCTGCAGCACGAGGGTTACTTAAGATTATATCCATTGATCACTCATCACACCCCATTAATTCTTCTTCAAGTCAGCAGACTCTCTATGGCGAATACTGGGAACAATAGGGCCGTGTTACCCTTAGTGATGACCACGAGCTACGGAGCCTCCAAGTACGAGACTTGGGGCTAACTACTGCTACACATCAAGCAAGCAGCAGTCCGCAAGCTGCAACACAGAATAATCCCACCTCGGCCTCAGGGCCGCGCCGGATCCCATTCCACAACAGTCAACAACAAAGCTAATTACGACTGAACCAAACGCCTAACTAAGAAAATGCTACAAAAGGAGCTCTTTTTGCATAGAGAATTACTTAATAGAGTTAAGTGATAGAGATTCTCTTCATATATTCTATAGGGTATTCACAAAAATCAAAAGTATTATGTTTATAAAAATCTACTTCCTTAGTTAAAAAGTTACTTAAATAGTATATACCTAGATATATTTAAATTATATACTACTTATATTAATTTTCTAGTTTACTATATCATAGTTTTAATAGAGTTAAGTTATATTTAAGCTAATAATAGAATTTAAATAAGATAGGTAGGTATTAATACTATAAAAAACTGAAATTAAACTTAATAATATATTAGCCTAAGTATAATTTAGACTCATAACTAGTAAGAGAATTAGAGACTTATTTTATTAAAGATAGTATTAAGTATCTTAAATAGTTCTCTAGATAGTATTTTAATTAATAGAGTACTACTACTACTATTTTATCTCTTATCTACTATACTATATTATTTTTAATCCTTTTAACTATAATGTAAAACACGCGACTGGTATGTTTTAAGAAGCAGCTATTGTCAGCCCTATTTCTGACAAATACAATCCTTTATACCTACTTCCGCCGCGCGATTTGAAGCACTACTTCTGCCTAAGGCCGAAATACTGCTCGATATGTTGGTATTAAGCACACTCACCGGAGTACCGCTTAGCTGTCATGTTCTTTTGTTTCTATTCATTGACTTTTCTACATTAGTTAGCGGCAATTATTCAATAATGTGAGAATAATAGATTTGTCTACGTAGTGCCTCCCGTTGTCTCGCATATATCATCGAATCCTTGTTGGATCTTAGTAAATCTATGTCCAGTAGACCACCATTAATTTAGAAACAGTCCTCACGATTTCTGTAGTCGAAATAAATTCGCAGCTTTCTCCTCGTCTAGTCCTAGTGGAAGATGCCCGTGCCTCTTGTTGCATCACCGGGGACACTAACATGGCCTTGCTCGTATGCTGGATGATATTTGTCCATTCAAAACTCCCGTGCCCTCTACCCATGGAATCACCACACAACCTGTGGAGTTAACAGGTGCGTAGCTCCTTGATATCGTTTCGATTGGCAATGGGTACATGCTTAGATAGGTCCCATTTGTAGTGGTCTGTGCTATGGCAAAGGACATGATTGATGCTAGCAACAGAAGTAAATATGCCAGCAATTTCATAATGCAGTTATGAAGCAGGAGGCAAGAAGCTCACCAGATCCTCAAAGCGTACTAATTATTTACAGCAGCAAATGAAGTCCTTCTGCATAGTTTGTCTGTTGGCACTATCTGAGAATACCTGGAGTCAAGGGTGTTCATCTAACTTTGAGCTTAATCATGCTAGCCAGATCATGTCATCGAAAGAATCAAGTTCTAGTAGAGAAAGTGACAGATTGATACATTATGACGAACGCCACCCCCACGTTGAGCGGGATACCAGATGAACAGCGCTCCACCCAGGCACAGCAAAACTGTTTCGCTGCCTCAAAAAGTGACCGAAATCTTAATCAGGTAACATGTAGCGATAATACTTGGTGCTTCGGCGCAGCTTTGAACTGCCCGTAGTGCACATCTCGATACACATAATCGAGTGTTGAACAGCTATCCAAGCCAGAATCGTGGTCATCAAGTGGCTACCATAATTCCGCTGCGAAGCTGCCAATGATAGGAACCAAATCATTAGGTGCGGACTAGCTAGGTCTCTGGATATCGCTGTGGTTGGAACGCAGTATAACAACCTGGCTTAGTTCCCCTCAACAGTACCGGAGGAGTCGTATCCATCTGGACCATGACGGGCAACGAACCCTAGCCGTCGGCTGGCTTCGTGCACATGCGTCCTTTCATAGAACAGTGTTAAGCCGGCAACTTCGAAATAGGGAGCTTCTTCGTTGGTGTTGCACCAGCCAAGACGACCGGATTTAAAGTCTTTGCTGTTGATGTCTTGTTTAGTTTGTTTTGTATCGGATTAAAGAACAGGCGGTAAGGGACATCTAGGTGAGTTAGAAATGTAGGTAGCCTACTTGAAGCTTTTAGCTTACCGAAGATGTGCCTGGTCTTGCCTCAGTTCCCGCAATGTAGAACCTACTCTTAACCTTAACTGTATTAACATATAATCAGTGGCTCTCAATGGGGCAAGCAACTAACTGCCAGAACGAAAAACTTTACCGATACAAGGAAGCATCCGTCCGGATGGAAAAAGCAGAGGACAGACCCTATCTATCAGGATCAAGCTTCTCGGTGTCTTCATAATGACTTTGCCTAATGCAAGGAACTCAAAGACTCGATAAGTATAGCAACCTCTTCGTTGTGGCCATTACCAATAGCAACCTGATCGCGCTCAGCAGGAGACCACTCCGTCTTCTCAGAGCCCGCAACCTCTACTTGGCAGCATTCAAATATTTTCTTAGCAGACGTCGCTCCCACTCAATATCCTGCAATCTCCGCTTGGTAGCCTTCACATGCTTCATCGAGGCCCGAATCTTCATCTCGACCTGTGTCTACCATGCCATGCCAGCGTTCGCAAGCTCACGATGACGATATATGCGGGGGCTAGAAGATTGGAGCGCAGAGCCAGTTATGGAGTATACACTGGTGCTAGAGGGCTTGACAGTCTCAGAAGGATCATTCTCAGACCTATCATTTTATCAAATCTATCATTGTGGCGGTCTTGCGCGGAAGACTGGACGCTCTCATTGCTGAAACGCTAGGCTCAGTCTGAGGAACACCAAAGCCTACACTAAGGAGCATTTAGGTATGGCAACGACGGGGACGATTTGGTGTGATCGAAAGGGCCGACGACTCTCGAGTCGGGCTGATTGAGGGGCGGAGAGGAAACCTCTACTATTTTAGCGAATACTATTTAAAGAATAATTGAATTATCTAATTGCTTTAGCTTTAACTATATATGAGTATTAAATGCCTATTAACACAAATAACCATGCAAGCCTTAGGCGCCCGGCTGTGATTGGCCTAGAATCGTCTCAATTACTTTATGGTCTTCATACGTGGCCACCGTTCGCTCACATAGCATAGCCACACGCTCTTTGCTTTGCAACCCGTCTGGGCAGATGAGCCATATAACGTTTGTCATGAATGAGCGCTTGTACTCGAGCATGACATCTGGGTCATTATGACGATCAAACATTGGCCCTCCCAGTTTGTGAAGAGTCTCGAGGTAATGGTCGAGAATCTCCATCTCATGAGCGCGGCGGTCCTCGATGCTGAGCACGGAAGTCATGTGGTAGACGACATCGTGGAAGCATGATCCGAAGTGAAAAGCAGACCAATCTAGGAAGCCAATCTTGCCATCGGGGAGAAAGTAGATATTCCCAATATGTGTGTCGCCATGCAGTAGTGTTTGAAATCGTGGATTGCGCTCAGCAAAGTACCGGTCAAGTGCCTTGTTGGCTCGCGAACCGTTCATGAGAGAATCTGGCAATCGAGGTCGACCTGGAGTCCTGACTACCTTGTCCCACGGCGTAACCATGAACTTCATTGCTGGATCGTAATTATTCCATATCCATGGATGTTCCTTCTGACTTTGGCCCCAATACTGAGCGTGTAGGCTAGCCAATGTTGCAACGCCGCTTTTGACTTGTTCTACAGAGTACTCAGCCACTTCGGAGGCAAAGGTACAGCCCTCCCTTGTCAGATCGCTCATGATGGCAATTCCTTGGCGCTCATTCTTTCCTCCCCACCACCCTTTAGGGAAAGTCACATTTCTAACATTTGGAGCCACTTCGGTGAAGAACTCTGACTCCCGCTGTGCGAGACTAATAGTCCATGGCTGCGCTTCAATCATCTTTGGATCAAAGACTCCCTTAACGCAGACATAAGTTGGGCGATCTGTACTACTCTTCTCCTCATCGTATACGAGCGTGTAGAACAATTTGCTAGCAGTTCCCCAAATTGATCTTGTGTGCTGTGCTGACTTCACCTTGTGCCCAAGCTTTGCGCTGAACCAATCAGGTGTGATCTCTGCTGGAGTCGATGGAAGCTCATGCACTGTCTCGTTGGCCATAGTTTCCGTGTGTTCCTCCTTGGGTCTGTGTACTCGATTCGGAGGAAGCGTATCTTAGTAGGTTGAATCGATTTTGTAGAGTAAATAAAGCAGCTAAAGGGCTGTATATATATAGCCAGTGATATTCGCGTAAAGGTCCACATCTGAAACTTCACGGTAAGTCTAAAAGGCTCGATAAACGTGCGATTGGATCGTTTGACCACCGCTTGCGCAAGTAAGCATTGATTGAGTAAGCTTTCTCATCGCAACTTCCTATTGTGGTTCAACGAGAACTCAATATATTTATGCATAGCAGCGTTATTTTCATATGCCAAGTTGCTTAAATCTAACGTAGGAATGGATTTACTGTCACCCTGTATTGGAGAGGGCTCCAAGATTCGCTGCTGCAGCATCGTCTTCGGTTCAAGTTGCCCCGCGCTTACATCATTACCGTAGTTTACCCCGTTGTGCACAGGACGGCGTTATGCACGGTCCCGAACACCACAACCAGCAACAACTTAAGGCTATTAAGCTTCACAACAAAGCTACTATCGCGATTTTTTTTAGTAGAGTAATCTATAGGGCTTATAAATATTTATAGCTAAGGATATTTAATTGGAGGTTTAATTTTCCGGCCGCTGCGTGACTTAATAGCTGGTGCGCCTAGTAGAGCTCTAAACAGCTCCTCGCCACCATAAGGCCTCACAACCTCTCTTTTTCTAGAAATAGACCTTACAGCAGTTTTAAGACTACTCTTCTTTCCTTTTTAGGACAATCTAAGAGTTTGTTTAAGTTATTTTGCAGCCCTGCAAGCAGCCTGCCTGGCAGCTTAATTAGTAGCTTAAGCAGCTCTCTGCTTCTCCTTTAATAACCTAGCCTCAGCCCTAGCTGCACGCCTTAATGTAAGCTTAGTAGCCTTAATTTACCTTCGCTGTTTATAATCTTTTTTAGCCTTAAGCTTTTAGTATTAACGTTACTCCTCCTTAAGCGTTCTAGCTACCTAGTAATTACGTGCCTCTTTAACTTTCTTAGGTAACTAGAATATAGCACTACTATAATAGTCCTTATCTTACTATAGTAGGAGGACCTTACTTTACTTCCTGTGCTCTCTCTTATAAATAAGAGCACCTCTTATAGCTATTACTTTATACTTAAGGATAGACTTTTTAGTATAAATATAGTAAAAGATCCTACTAAGCTTTCTAGCTCTTTTATTCTTATAATTTATAATAACTTAGCGTACTAAAGCCTCTAGTTCTCTCTAATTCTTAGCACTTAGATTAGAGGACTTACTATTACTTATAGTATCTTAGATAGCTTACTTAGTATTAAACCTTTTAAGAATAACTTTAAGATTAAATAGTAATAGACTAGTTACCTTAAAAGCCTTAAAGATAGTTTCCTTTTTAAATAAGGCCCTCTAGGCTACTTTAAAAAAGGGGTAGAAGTCTCTTTTACTAATAGAAACTAACTCTTAACTTCTCTCTATAAAATATAAGATCTTCTAAAAGTACGTAGTTAAGAGTAGCTTAAATATACTTATATTAAGAGGCTATAAGCTATAAGTTAAATAAGGAGGATAAATAGCTAGGAGGATCTTATTTTAGTTATAGTAATTAATAAAATCTATAGTAATATAAGATCTATAGCTATTAAGAATAAGTAATTAATAAGATAATTAAGCTTTTACTTTAGTATTATAATTAACCACTTATTTAAGCTATACTAGGCCTATATTATTATTATTCTATCTTAAAGTTAATAAAGTAAAGTAAGCTATATACTCTTTAGGATTAAAGCCTTATAGCTAGGTGTCCTAAAGTAAAGATAAGTCTAACTAATAGATTAAGGTAAGATCTAGAGATAATCTATCTGCGTATATATAGGCTATTAACGTTATCTACTCTCTATTACTATCCTAGATAGTAGCCTTATATTTCCCCTTATAGTATAGCTACTTACTAAATACTCTTTTTAACCTGCTTACTACCTCTAAAAAGAACTCTTTTTTATCTATATTATAAGTATATTAAGGCTTAATATTATATTACTTTATCTTATTACCTATAAAGTTAAAATAGAGGCTATACTTAGTAAAGGAATTAGCTTTATAGCAGTTATTATCTATACTAGCTATAAATTAAGAGATAAGATAGATACTATACCGCCTAATAAAGTAATTAACCTAGTAAATACTAATAGCTTTCTTAGCTATCTATAATATAAAATTTTATATTAGAGCTCTAGTTAGTAGTAGGCCTTACTACTTAAGCTAGATTATATATTATATAAGCTCTTTTTCTTATTATAGATAAAGATTTTATTAATTTTAAGATTTAGTGTTCTAAGTGTTATATACACCTTAGTGCCTCTAAGACAGCGTTAAGCGCCTAACGCTATAGGCAGCCGTAATCTTACTGTAATTAATTAGTTCTCCTAGCTCTAAGGCGTTAATAGCTGCAAGCGCATCCTTAATTGAGCCTATATTGGTTGAGATATGTAGGGTTGAAAAATTCGCGTTAATGTTCGGGACCGTGCATAACGCCGTCCTGTGCACAACGGGGTAAACTACGGTAGCTAGTTCCCTAAGTTAATCTTTTCGTAAAGGAAAAGTCTAACCTCCTCGACTCTTCTAGCGCCTTTATATCCCTAATTACAACTTACCTCGCTTTGAAATAGTCTGCGTTATAAATAATATATTGTCTTCTGTTGGTGGGCAGCAGGCAGGAGGAACTAGGTTGATTCCTATCAAATGAGACACAAGGGAACTATATACCCTGTGGATGCTTATATAACAGAGCACGTGAGGAGCTAACCGTGTTGGCTAACACACCCCCCCAGCTTGAGTGAATGAAGAGCAACGAAAGCTGTAAATGAGTGTCCTCAAGCGTCTGCCTCTACTGTAGTTGGTAGTACCACCCCCCCAGGTCCTGCAGACTGAGAGCAGTACTCTCTGATTCCTCTCGAATCCTTGATAGGTCACTTAGTCCTAGCTGGCGTACGAAGTCAGCGTGCTTCTGTCGACTAAGGATCTTTGTAAGGCCGTCAGCTGGCATCTCTGTAGTAGCCTTCCAGTCTACCTGCAGTCTGCCTTCTGCTACCTCCTGACGTAACCAATGATGATGTACGTCCACATGCTTCAGCTTCGTCTGAAGCTTGTCAACTGCCTTTGTCACGATTAAGACAGTCTGCTGGTTATCACACCACAGTGCTGGTGTAAACTCAGGGTCAAATTGAATAGCTTGAAAGAAGCGTTGCCACCATTCCATCTCTGATCCTGCAAGGGATAGAGATAGCAGCTCAGCCTCAGTAGTCGATTTTGTAACTGATCGTTGGACTGTTGCCTTCCAGTCGATAGGCAGTCCATATAGTTTAAAGATGTAGCCTTGAGAGCTTCGGCGAGTTTCAGGCTCATCTGCGAAGGCCGCATCTGATGCACCATAAAAGAGAGATTCTTGGCCTAGCTCCTGCTGAGCTGGTGATGTGATGCTAGTTATGCTGTGCTGGATGTCCCCTGACGCTCGAATAGCTAGGTGCTTTGTGCCTATTAGGTATCTCCACACATGGTTGGCAGCGTGCAGGTGCTTTTGCCCTGGATTCTGTAGGTGGCGTGCAAGGATTGAGTGCGCTCTCGCGACGTCTGGTCGCGTCGAGGTTGAGATATACGCCAGTGAGCCAACTAGTTGCTGATACTTTTGTGTTCGAGCAGCACTTAGTTCCTCTGTCGAAGGCAGGAGGACGTTGTCCCTTAGTGGCACATCTGGGTATCTTGTGTTTCCCTTAAGATTGAATTTCGCTGCGATCTTATTAATGAATGAGTCCTGTGCTAGGTAGATTGATTGAGTAAGCTCCTCGCGGATCACACGGATGCCAAGGAACCACTTCAGCTCGCCTAGCTCACGGATCTCGTACGTTCTAAGCATCTGTTGCTTGAACGTCTGGTAGTAGCTCATATTGAGCGGATGGACGAGGACGACGATATCGTCCACATAGAAAAAGACGATCAGACGGTCGTTCGTGTATAGGCACGGTGCTCCTGGCACAGGCCTCAACCCAAGCTTCTTTAAGGTTGATGAGAGCTCCTGGTACCACAGCAGTGGTGCTTCCTTAAGGCCATAGAGCGCTCGCTGAAGCTCAAGAAGCTCGCCAAACTTGTCTGTGAACCCTTCAGGCGTACGACAGTATATCTTGCGTGGTAGTCGAGCGTTAAGAAAGGCGTTTAGGGCGTCGAACTGAAACATCTTCAGGTTAAATGCTGCTGCCAATGCTACAAGAGATCGAAAGACCTTAATAGCTAACGTTGCAGCATACGTCTCACCCCATGCCTCCTGCAGGTCTCCTCGTACGCATATACGCGCCTTAAACTTGTATAGGTACCCGTCTTCGTCGAACTTGTATGAGAACACCCACATTAGGGGTAGAACCTCAGCATCTGCTGTCGTTGCAGTGACCTCCGTACGCTTGAAGCAATCTTTTGACCAGCAGCTGTCAAGCTCTGCTCGTGCTGCCTCTCTAAACTCAGCACTAAATGGATGATCCTTCATATCCTTCCATCGTTTTGGCGGTTCTGGCAGTTGATCACGATGTAGCCTTGACCTAGGCATCTCACCTGCGAGCTTCAAAGGAGCTGTTGGATTCAATGCTACTGCGAATGCTCTGTAGTATGTAGCTAGGGCCTGGTTAGCTAGCCTCCTAGCTCTCTTCCCTTCTACAATGTTGCTGCTACTTCCGACAGCAGGATCAGCCATCTTTGGTGCATTGTTCTGCTGACGATCTGGTACATAGTCGTCTGTATTGCTCCATCCTCTAGGCCACTCAGATGGTAGCTTTCGTGGTCGGCCTCGCCTGCCTGTTGCAGCTGGCCTAAGTGGTCCATCTGGCCTACTTGGTCCATCTGGTCTACTTGTGACTGTAGACGTGTCATCCTCATGATGTGTCTGCAGCTCATCAAGCAGCTGTTCTTGAACCTGTTCCTCAGTGCCTTGATCTTCAGCACTGACTTGTTCTACCAGCTCTGTAGCTTGGTCTGGTTCTCCATCGTCGCCTGCCTCCTGTTGAGGTGGTGCAGTACCACGATCTGATGGTTCTGGTGTTGGTAGAAAGCCCCAGTCCTTATGGAACTCTGCCACCGTGTTGTTTTCAGCTATCTCTGTAGAACGAGCTGTCTCATCGTTGAGCTGATGCCTCTGGTTCTGCAGTATCTCTTGATTAGCCTCTATCTCCTGTACCTGAGGTATGTTGAGATAGTCAATATCTTCTCGTACGATAGCTTCTCTCTCAGCTTTCTTGTGGTCGTTGAAAAGGCTGTTCTTCTGAAATATCACGTCTCTCACGCGTATCACCTGGCTCTTCTTTGGCAGCCAGATGCGGAAGATATTCGTTGAGTCGTACCCTATGAGGTATCCTATGAATGTACGAGACTCAAGCTTATCTGCTTTCTTCAGCTTCTTATTCAGGACATAGGCTTTGCAGCCTATCTGTGAGAAGTGGGCAACTGAAGGCTGCCTGCCATAGACTAGCTCATATGGCGTCTTCCATGCGATTGACTTGGTAGGAGTGACATTGACGATTCGAGCTGCTGTAACTGCTAGCTCATTTGACAGCGACTTTGGCAGTCCTGCCTTGATTCGAAGTGATCTTGCTCTTGTCATGATCACGTTCCCTGCTTGCTCTGCGGCTCCTAGCTGTTCAGGCGTGTCAGGGGCTCGAAGCTCAACCTTGAGGCCAGCCTGCCTCGCAATCTCATAGAGCTGTAAGCCGTACCCGCGATCGCCGTCAACCTTAAGGACAACGACAGTATGTCCATGCTGGCGTTCAATCTTATTTATCAGCGCTCGCAACGCTGCTGTCACGACAGGTAGTGTTTTATTAGTAAGAGTCGTCGCCTCATGCCACCTTGAGAACTCGCATACAGCATGCAGGAGGTAACGATCTCCGTTATAGCACGTTTCTCCTGTTGGGATCAGCTGTACGAGATCAACTACAATCCTATAGAAAGGCCTTGTAGCTCGATCGTCCGATTGACGCCTGCTGACCTGAGCTGTCGATTTTGACTCAATGCAGGTCTCGCATTCTCGCAGCTGTGGTGCTCGAGCTCCTTGCTCAAGGTTGATTCCTCGTACGTTTGCATTTAAGTGATCAATTGCCTCCTTGCTCGCGTGTGCAAACATCTCATGAGCTTCAACATGAGATGCGGCAATTGGACGTCGATCTTCCCGTGAGACCTTGTACGCTCGTCGAAGAGCTGTTGCAAAGCTACTCAGTGCTGGACGATCGTTCTCGTCAGCATCAACGATCCAGTGTCCTTCTCTATACCTGAGTAGGCATGTGACGTTTGACGGATGCTGCTTGTATATGACATCTCGTCCTGAGTCGAACTGAATGCCTATTTCTCGGCATCTTGAGAGGCTTATAACGTTTGTAAAGAAGCCTTCTATAAGGGCCACATTAGTCAGCTTAATCTGACTTATTCCAGACGGTCGATTGACTTTGAACACAACCTCTCCCCAGGCCTGTATTGCTAGACTTGAGTCTCCTGCAAGCACTGTTTCCTGAGCTGTCGCCTGCCTTGTCTCTCGCCAGCCAAACCTCCTTGAATTACATATATGGATGTTTGAGCCTGGGTCAAGGATCCATCGATTAATGATCGTTGGCAGCGTTTTTGGTTGCACCTGGGTGACGGAGAAGGAGCTGTAGGTCGCAAAACTGCCCCCTTGGCTCTCCTTTCCACCGTCAAGGCTTATTGGCTCATCTACGCCCTTGATTTTCTTGCCGTGACGAGCGAGGAGCTTGTTGATCCTTTTAACCTGCTCTGGGTTCTTCAAGGCCTCAGCTATTCTATCCTGTACAGCTTTAATAGGTCGAAAGCTCTCTGGTCTCTTTGGATGATCTGGAAACAGGTACCAGCACTCCCTGTACCAATGCATACCTCCGCAGAGACATTCTGGCTTATGAGCTGATTTTGATGATCTCTGCTCCTTCTGGTCCTTCTGGTTCTTCTGGTCTGTTCTGTTTGAAACACCGAGTGTTGCAAACGTGCCAAGCGACGTTGCACTAGGCCCAATTCGTCGATAATAGACCCTGAACTGAGCTATATAGTCTGCTAGAGGTTGAATCTCATTCGTCTTGTCTAAGGTCTCCTTTTTGATGAGGTCATGGTGCGACGATGCTGCCCATTCAGGGGCAATCGTCCTGATAGATGTCAGGAAATCCTCTTGAGCTCGATAACCTGTTGTTTCAGGGAGACCTGCCTCCCCGCCTTGGTTGGTAATGTGAATCCAGTCGTTAAGCCATTGCTCAAGATCTCGACTCTGAGGACCGTCCTGCAGAGCTCGATATTTAACAGTCAGCTCTCTGCTTCGTGAGGCAGCTGTTAGCGCAAACTGCTTCTTGAGAGTGACCAGTCGATCGTACGCCTCATCTTTTCCACTAATAAGGTAAAGGTGTCGAGCAGCAATCGTACGGCTGATGTCAAGAAGGAGCTCACCATCCTTCTGCTTGAGTTTCATATACTCTGCTCTTTCGTATCTCCAGTCTTGAAGGAGATCACTGTATAATGCCTTTTCAGCTGCGTCTAGCTGGCTGATCTCTGTCGCTCCTGGCCGTATATCGCTAGGTAACGGTCTAGTTGGTTCTCTAAGCTTTGGTAGCTCATCCTTTGGTTTTGAGATGTCGTGGTACTTCCAAATGCCATCTACGACAGCTTTCTCTCGTCGTAGCTGGAACCACGACTCCCAGTCGGCTGGTTTATCCAGTAAAACAGTCACTCGTGTGACTCCTGCGTCGTTGTACGACATCGTGATCTCAGTGATCAATCACCAAACTGATCTCTATGCGGAGAGCAACAGTTCTGGTTAAATAGCGACACTTGTCGACTATATAGGTCTTTGACGCTGACCTAGCTGTCAATAGACACAACGGGTAAAGGTGAACGTAGTTGTTATCAGTTACACGTCTAAAGCTATATTCGTGCAGAGTTGCGTAGCTTAGGAGGTGCAAACCGGGCTCATAACTGTTGGTGGGCAGCAGGCAGGAGGAACTAGGTTGATTCCTATCAAATGAGACACAAGGGAACTATATACCCTGTGGATGCTTATATAACAGAGCACGTGAGGAGCTAACCGTGTTGGCTAACATCTTCTATACGTAGGCGTTAAGCAATCTCTTAATTTATTTTCTAGCCTGTACACTTATTTACCGTTTATGTTAACGTTCATGGCAAGCGAGCGGGCCATGTAAGCGAGCGGGCTACCCTACCAACCTTGCGCAACGCATCGACTTCTATCAATTATATCTCCACCAATTCAACTTTAACTAGCTCCTCGCGAGGCTAACGTTAATCTCGTAATCTTAGCTCTTAATCTAGATTAAATTCAGACTAAGTAGGTTACTGCATAGACGTTTAAAGTCCCTTAAACTACGCTTTAGCGCCGCCGCTAGCGTGCTTACCTAACGCGATTACCAGCCCAACTTAAAGAAGCTTACCTAGCTAGAAGAGGAGGTAATAGTTAATTATATACTTAATCTAGATTAGCGTAGATTTCCGCCTACGTACGCAACTATAGGTAATATAGCTAATAAGCTGCTAGCTGCGCGTAGTAGAGATTAGGTTAGGTAGAAGTAGCTATATAACTTTATTAAGCGTACAGATAGTCTTAAAACGTGTTCTACCTAAGCGTATAATAAGAAGAAAGCTCTTTATAAAGACTCTTAGCTAATAGCCTACTAGTTTAAGCTAGTAGAAAGATAAAGGCTTAGTAGAGTATCCTAGATAAGGCTATATTTAACTTTTATAAAGCTAGCTTTATAAGAATATACTTTTAATACTAAATAATTTAATATATTAATTTTTTAGCTATTATAATAAGTACTTTAAATTTTATAGTAAGAATACTTATAAATATTATATAATTAAGTATTTTTACTTTTTTAAAGCTATAACTTTAAACTTATATAACTTTTTTAATACTAGCTTAAATTTAATAATTATTTCTTTAAATTATTACTTATACTTTAGAAATTTATATACTAAACTTTTAGAAGTATAGCTTATTTAGATAAGAAGATAGAAGGATTTAAGTGTTCTTAAAAACCGCGTGCATCAGGTGGGGACGTGCATTAGGTGGTAGAACACGTTAAGCTAACTGCAACACCAAGAAAGTATCGCTGGATCAGCTTCCCACCTATCACAAAAACCTTAAAAACGTGCACACACCGAACTAATCAACCAATCAATTCAATCAAATTAACATCTTTAATTTAATTTAATTAGTTAACATATGAGCTCCGAGTTGATTTGAATTGATTGGTTAAACCAATCAATTTAATTAATCAAGTTAATAGTAATTGCTTGTAGGCAAGTCTGCTAGATTCTTAAGAGCGATGCAGTTAGGCGGAATGTCACAGACGACAACAAATTACATAGTTGCCAACTCACACTCCGGCCTCGTGCGCCAGGTAGTAGAACACGTTACACCTAGTGACCTAGTCGTTATAAAGCGCACGTCTACTATAGTTTATTTAAACGTTAGCTACTAAATTAGCGTCCTCTTATAATAACCTTATAAGAGTAATGCTTATAAAATAAGTAGCCTTATTATAATTAGCTAATTTAGGCTATAATAGGGTGTAGTAGAGTCTATTTAACTATTTAAATAAGCTGCAGGTAAGACGTTTAGTACGCAGAAAGTAATAATTACTAGCCTAATAACTGCTATTCTTACTTAATCTATCTAGATATAAGTATTTTAGCGTAATGCTAATTCTGTTTACGTATCTAGCAGCCTATAAGCCTAGGATAAAAAATAATTACCTTACGCTTATTAAGAGAAGCCTTACTAATTACTAACATAGCCTAGACCAGTTAGTTATAGTAGCAGTTTAAAATTCCTTGCGTAAATAAGGCGCTTTTGAGACTATTACAGACCTCTTCCTCTGCAGTATTAAGGTCAGCCTTCTAAAGGATATAGCTATAGGTAACAGAAGAGGTTCAGCTTTAGTCTAAATAAGATAAACTTATAGAATAATAATAATGTCCTTTACGTTACTAATAGTAAGAGGCGCTTCTGTGTGCTCCTTTCTTTAATATCTATAACTTATGTACCTAAAACTTACTAAGGGCAGATATTTAAAGTAGAGTACATTAAGCTTTATTTAAACTTCTACTTACTATATAAGATAATCTTCTAGCGCTTTTCTAAAGGTAGTAAGAGTCTTTAAGGTAAGTAGGACTTATATATTTATAGTATTAAGTAACACTTCTATAATAAAGCTAATACTATCTTTACTTTTTATTTCTTAGTCTTCTAGAAGTAAGGAAAAGAAGATACTCTAAGTATATCTCTCTTTATTTAGATTTATAGCTACTTAATAGCGAAGGACCTCTTATAGCTTATATCTTTATATAATAAAAAAGTAGCTTCTACTATATAATATCTATATACTTAGAGAATAATAATACTTAAAATTTTAATTAAGGTTACGCTTAATTCTTCTATAATTAGTAGTAATAAACTCTTAGCTTAAAAGCTTTAAGATATTTAAAGTAGCTAAAGTCTTTATTTTTTTAGAAGTATATATAACTTTAATTTACTTTACTAAGTTTATACTATTATATAATAGAGAGTAATTATATATCTTAAGATTCTAGATTAGTATAGTAGTAGTAGGTCTAAAAAAGAGTATCTTTAAGTTATACTATAAGTTAAGTTCTACTACTCTACTTAAAAGAGAGAATACGTAAGTTAAGAGTTTATCTCTTTACTTTCTTAGATCTAAAGGTAAGTACTACTGAGCTAAGTAATCTTTTCCTAGTGCTATGTTTAGTAGATATTTAGAGAATAGAGCTAAGTACTAGCTCTGTAGCCTCCGCTTAAAGCAGCGTATATTATAACTAATATAGTTTACTTAGAAATATTTATTAAAAATCTAAGTAATTATACTATCCGAGTTTATCTTAGCAGAGGAAAGGTAGCTATTTAATAAAATATATAATTTTATTATCTATTATATTATAGTATCTATATGCTGTTAGAGGGTTTGGATTAATCAGGCGGATTAGAGCATTTAAGTCGTGTAAAGAGATATAAAGGAGCCTACTAGGTACAAATGACAAAGGCGCACGCCGAGTGCTTAACCCAGCATTCGGCCAGCTAATTCCTAGGCAGCGCGAAGTTATCGTGCAAGGAACTAAACAAGTTGTAATTTTAATTTGGATATACCTCTGTCGCGCTATTATCTTTTCGTTCAGTTAGCAAATCATAGCATTATGTAGAAAGTATATAGTTAGTGCTTACTAGCAGGTGCCTTGACGTAGTAAAACCTGAAGATATTGCTTCTTAGGAGATAGTACTCCTCTATTTTATATAACTGAAGGGTGTCATTCTAGTAGAACTTAAGATTCAATCTTTTACCGCGTAAGTATGCAGTGACATACTTGACACGCTGCATGAATGTTTTAACTTTGTCTAGGCCTCGCCTATGGGGCTGAAGTGCTCGTGGAACGTCTGTGGACTAATTCTTCCGGGGTTTATAAAGTAATATCGACTCCGTGACGGCGTCGTATACCCTATCCCAGATGATCTCATCGGCCTCATTATCGAGTACAGCATCCAACAGAGGCCTGACCTGTGCAGTGTCAAAGTTTGCCGGAGAAAATCGCTGAATTCAGCGACAATAGATCATTGAACAGGGCTGTATCACCGCGTTTTGAGGGTAGCGATCGGGAGGCAGGAAGACTTTGCAAAACAAGCATCAGATCGACGACGGTATTTTTGTCTTGGGAAGCGTCTCTTACGCACCAACCTACTCTATCTTAAGGCTCTGCCTGTAGCCCTGTAGAACTGGCTCCAGCTTTAAATGCATGGCTGATAAGGTTTCCGGGTTTATACAGACTGTATCGTGGAGAAACTGGCTGAATAAATATACCCCAAGCGACTGTTCGAAGCTGTTTGCGAGCTCATATCCATCCTGTATCTTGGAACTCCCCTTAACCTCAGTCGTCTTCATTCGAATGTACGCAGTGAACCAGTTCCTGTCTCGTTGATTCCTTGCTAATCCTTCAGAATGCCAATCCACATACTAACGATCCTGTATAAACCAAGGGTGTATACAAAATTCCATCAGAGAGACTGTATGCGCACAATCCCAGTCTATGAAGCCTGCTATCAAAAGAGTCTGTTGGTCCAGTATGATGTTGTTTGGGTTTAGATCAGGGTGAGCAAGAAAACATGCTCTTGGAAGAGAAAGGTTATTGGAAAGTCCTTGATGGATATCGGAGATTGTGTCTCGTAAGTATGAATTGGGAACAGAGGATATAGAACTGCGATAAGTGGCCGTAAGGGAAAGGAGGTCGGTCAGAAATACGGGAGCTGGCGGAAAGGAATGACGATAGATACGTGGATGGATCCTTGTCGTGTATGGAGGCTCAGGCTGCGTATGTAATGAGCCAATTTCAGAAAAGGGGTGGCGTGAAAGTTCGACATAAAGGTCTGCAATCTGGGCTAAAATCTGCTAAAGCATCAGTCTATTTCTGTATCCCCCTTTATTACTATGGCATTATATCCTTCTGTCTTTGCTTGTCTTTGAAACTGTCCTATATTTCATACGTCAGAGCAACTCCAGTCAGTTTCTCCATCAGCATCCAAGGTATCGTATCAGTGATCAAAGTTCGAGGCTGGGAAGAAACATCACTAGCCGCCAAATTGCGAGTATCGGGTATGTTCCAGGCATAGAGCTCGGGCACTTTCACTGATGTGTTATCTCTTAGCCACCGCAATGTTGATATCTCGCTGGCAAAGCGATCAATATCTTCCCGTGGTAATGGGCATTGCAATGATAGAGCTTTACTTGGAATTCGTGCTACCCATTCTATTCCGTCGTCGAAACGAATAAAGCAAACGAAGTGGGAAGTCCCAGAAAAAGATTTGGCTTGGAGAGACTCGCAGGGAATTTGGTTTCGGACAGAAGAGGCAAGGTTAGATAAGTTGTGATGTAGCTCATCCATCTTTGATATCCTCGAGAATAGGGCAGAGTCCAAGCGCACCGAAGTGTATGAACCTACATGGTCAGAAAATGAGTCATACTACGTACGTAAGCGATTCTAGTCTTGGCAGACCGTGGTTCTCCTCCCATTCGTTAGATTCGCAACGGCGTACACGTGATGAGTATGACAAGTTTTCGTTGACGTAATTCCCGGCATCTTGACCATCCCTGCATCTTGACCACCCTCTCGTACTTTAGAATAAGTGGGAAATAGAGACTGTGCGCCCACCCCAACACAACGCAAAATACCGTCTGTTTACAGCTAGCATAGAGCGTTCTGCATCATACAAGGGCACGAAAGTGATATATGTTCCTCAGTATTCAGCTGCTACGCCATAGTGTCCGTCCTTGCGCTTCCTGCAGCCGTGTAGCATAAGTGTCTTATATCCCGGTTATTTTAGCGCACGAGAGCCACCCATCCAAAATCAAGTGCCTGATTTGAAAATGGTCTTACTATAGAACAAATTCATAAAAATAGAACATCAAGAAGTTACTTGTCATGTTTTCAGTCTAAAAACTGCCGTGGGGGAATCCGAGTCGCTTTTTTAGGCGCCTTCGCCTGTTCCTGGGTTGCGATCTTGCGCCTTTTACCGCTGGTTTTCCTAGATCTTCTCCGCTCCGCTTTCTCTGAGCTTCTCGCTCAGCAACTAGTTGAGCGTATTTTTCAGTTTTTCGGCTTTGCGCTCTTCCTTCTGTGTTGCAGCATGTTCGCGCTCTGCACTTTTCGCTTGTTTCTTGGCCTCTCTTTCTCGTGCCTGATCTGGGATCCAACTATAACGGGGGGACCCGACATACCTCAGCCAGGCGACGCAATCTGCATGATGCTGGGATCGAGCATTCCGTATATCCTCCGTGATAAAGGCGGCTTCTATGAGCTGATTGGAAGTGGGAAGTTATTCCTCATCAACCGCTTTTTGTGGACAGCTGTCGTGAAGGGCTATCGGGCAGGAAACGTTGAGCTACAAGAGTTTGTCATTCGGTAGTCTGAGTATGACAGTCACAGCAGAAGTTCGAGACGATGTCCATTAGGGATATGTAACCCTCTAAGCAGTGAAGAGAAGACACGAGCCGTAGAATATCCTTAACCTCAATAATAGATCTGCAGGCCAAGGTAACTCAGTTTGTGCACAATGGTGTGCTAAGGGGTTTGCTAACCCTAGAGCTAGTTGCACATCATTAGCTGTGAAGGGAACTAGTCCTGGCTACGAATGTAGTCTACTTAGACCTAATCTAACAGATAGTATAGCCTTATGCGCTAAGAAATGCGTTAATATAAAGAATAATATTAAGAATTATAGAGCTTATAAGTAACGTCTTTTATATTAACTCTACTGTCCTAAGGTAGAGCTATTTAGGCATCCTATAATTGCTCTATTATAGTATAATAAGCTTTTGCTAACATAATAATGTATTAATAATTAGCAAGACTTATAGATTAAATAATATCTGTAACTAGGGAATATGTATTGCATATTACTAATGTGACACGCTATCGCTAAGCTGTATTAGTCTCTACAACTTTTACATAAATAATCGTATCTGCGTTAAGCATATTAGCAATAGCGGGCAACAAATCTGCGTAAGTAGGGGGATTATATAGCTTATGCTAAAGATTTAGATTATAATAGGGGATTAGTTTATTTGTTAAAGCCTAATTAGAATTGTCGTACACAGCTGCTATTAAAGCTAGGGACGTGTGGATACTATACTAGCATCCTAACGTGTTCTACCACTCAGTGGGCAAAACCAGTCCGTGGGCAACCCCACCAAAACCAACCTGTACCACGTCCAAACAGTAATAGCCTCAACACAGTAACTCTAAATAGCTTAAAAAGAAAGTAGGGTAGAGCTAGCTATAGCAGTAATTTGAAAAAATCAAATTTCTAAAGTTTCTTATGCAGCTGCGCTATATGCAGTCCCTTATTTAACTTAAATGCCGCCTTAAAGGCACCCTACCTTAAGCTGTGCGTAACTACTAGAAGTGTAAGCTAGACCCTACTAAAGAGTAGTCCCTTATTTAATAAATACTAGACCTCGCCTAATAAGGCTTTCTACCTTAAATTATTACTGTATAGTAGATAGTAGATATACTATGCTACGTAAGGTAATAATTCTCCTCTTTGGCCTATTAGTAAGGACTAGATATTATAATTTATTAATTATAAGCTAGAGCTCTATATAAAAGCTAGAGCTCTATATAAGACAAAATAGAAAGCTCTACTTATAGTATACTCTAAGTAAAGACCTAGCTTCTATTAGTACGTAGTTTAAGCTTATATAAGAGATATACTATATTAGTGTATATATATAGTGTAGTAGATATAAACTTCTATAACTTTAATAAGACTAAGTTTATAGTAAGTATTATAGTAATATTAAAGGTTATTACTAGCTTAGATACTATAAGATAAGTAGTTATAGTTTAGCTAGGTAACTGTAACTAGGTTACCGTAATTATGTCTATTAGCGCGACAGGCTGAGTGCTACCTCTGTTTATTATCTTCTATGCTAAGATGCACTAACTTACTAGAGGGCGGGTGTTGGGGTGTAGGCAAGGCTTCACGTCAAATGTTTACAAGGGTTACTTGAGCAATGAGTAATTATGTGAAGAACTGTTCTTGTGTTAGATACAAGCGAGGGTACGCGATACTGTATTGTAGTACAAAGCTCGGGTGTAACCACTTGGCACACCCACACTACATAAAAGGAGAATAACAAGGAATAACACAATGAAAAAACAATAATTATTTTTTGATCGCCTAATTAACTATCTCGTTCAATTGTAATCCTATCGCGCCAGATAACGCATTTTATCTGACATCTTGACTACGGAGTTCTACCTATTACTGGTCATGTGTCCAAGCTCCCATACTTCCGGTAAGCCAGGTGATGCGCTTGCCGGGTGAGATTTGGCTCGTCTCGCCTCAATAGATAGCGAATGTTGAGGCTTTCTTTACTTGAGGCGTTAGGCTGCAGAAAGTTGTTTCTATATGGACTGAGCGCCTACTTTACTGTTACAGCGCTTGCGCACCCTCTATCCTTAGGCAATAACAGAAGGCCTGAACGGTCAGGGATTTTGGCAGAGGACCTCGGTGATGACCCATTACGCAGAAGCGATGTGCCAGCGAGTATGTGCAGGCATACATGCTTATATGAGTACTACGTTAGTACTACACCCACATAAGCAAGGCATCGTGAGACTCTTAGCCACTAGTAGCTGCTGACTCAACCACTCCCTCGGTGACGTTGATAGCTGTGGCTCTATAGAGATACTGAATGGTTTTGCTACCATCCACGTTCCCCGCAGCGGCCTTCACCACCTCTTCTGTGATTGGGGCGTCTGATTCCCGCCGGTCGAGAAGGAGTGCCATTACTTCTTTACTATTGTTCCAGAAATGGCACGAAACTGGTCAAACCGCGTTTCGGGGTCGTGGCCCACCGCACCCCAACTGAGGATTCCTGGTTACCGGAGAACGAGACACAAGGCATCCAGAAAATCATGGAGGATAATGACATGACGACCAAGGGCTACAACATACAGGAAATTGCATGGCTCAAGAGCAAGGGAAAAGAGCTGGGAAGATCAGCTTCGTTAGGGATATGGTTCGACACAGCTGAAGCAGCAGAATGGGTAATCAACAATGGACTACTAGTCGGCCAGCGATCCTCGTCACTGAAGAAGCTGCACAGAGAGAAATTGCGAGAGGAATGGAAAGCAGAATGGCAAGCCTCAGACAAAGGCAAACGCCTTCGTGGATTAGACAACGGACTCCCATCTAAGCGCACGCAGAGGCTCTACGGTTCTCGGCAGAGAAATCAAGCATATCTTCTAACACAACTCAGGACCGGACACTCATGGCTAGCGGCACATGCCCGAACCTTCCGCTTTAGTGAGGAAGACAAGTGCGAATGTGGAGCGAGAGAAACGGTGGTACATGCACTGGTGGATTGCCCGAAACTGAAAGAATTCAGGCAGCAGCATCTCCTTGGCATCTCTAAGACAGGCGAGGGGCGCATTCACCGATGCAAGAAGTTCTCAATGAGGTTCGAATTGAACTCTGGTAGCTCGATCTAGCATCCCGAGCGGTTATGATCAAGAGGCGAAACCCCGTGGCTATGCAGAGGTGGACATCCGGCTTGGAGAGTTGGTGGTTAACCGGCCGCGTCAGACCTTTAGTGGTGTTGTACAGCGACACCAGAAAGACGACACCAAGCGGGTTCGACGGACGGGGTCGCTGAACTCCCCACCGCAGATACTACTTGCATCAGTAGCCAGAGTGCGGGCAAACGAGCTTCGGGGCAAAAGCAGGCTCTCCGAGCACGTCTCCAATCTCGACCGCGTCCCCAAGATCCAGCGCAACAAGACGGGGCCTGGCGTTCTCTTTGAAGTCCGACAGACCCACTACGCTGATACTACCGACCTGCGATGCGCTTTGGATCGGCAGCACATCATCGGTATCAACGCGCATGTTGATTGGGGCTCGAGCTTGCGTGACATATCGTCATCACGGCGTCTCAAGCGTGGACGGTGAGCTGGACGAAGATGGAGATAGCGGCATGGCCGCGTCGCCCGTGATGTACAGGCATTAGGATCGTGGAGCGGTGGTTGGCAGACACGGATACGACCAGTCGGAAGCAGCCATTGCTCCGGCAAATCAAGCAACACAAATGAACATCTGGAAACTATTGAAAATGCTATACACTTGCACACTGTGGCTAGAAGCAGGCCTGCTTGAAGAAGAAGTCCTCCGATATCTACTTGCTGTAACGATTAAGGGGCACAATGTGCCATCGTCGTCCGGGATATATTCAGCTTTGCGAATCGCCCTGATAAGCATTCCCGGATGGACAGCCGCCAGACAGATAGTAGTCAGAAACAAAAGAGATGCATCGAATACATAAATCAGGGCCTCAGTCTTCATCAATATGCCCCCTGGGCCTTCAGCAAACTCGATGAGCGGGAATGTGCTCCGAACCACGATGAGGATGCTCACGGTATACAGCATCCACATATGTCTTCTCCACGTGACATTCGGTCGGCGGGACGTAGTGGTGGGTTCGTTGTTCAGTCTCTGGTGGAAAACGGCCCCCATTGTGATGAAACCGACAAAGGCAACCAGCTGAACACTGAGCCCTCCCATGACAATTGTCATTCCCTGCTTCGCGCCTTCCGGTCCGCTTGCCGTGGCGGCTGTTCCAAAAATCTGGCATACGAAGCTCGCAATGTCGATGAGGACGTAGGTCTTCGTCGTCCAGCTGGGGCGCATTACGGCGTGCTCTTCACCTTTGAGCGCGTGGATGAATCGTCTTATTGTCATATATATCGAAGCCGCCATTAAAGGCGCAGATGCGAGAATGAGCATCATTTGGACAAGATAAGGGGTTCCTTGCCGGATATTCTTATGCGACCATGCACGGCAGTAGTAGCCAACTGCTTCTCCTTGGCTTGATTATGTTAGTATATTTGTTCAAATGAGACCTTGCTCCAACAAGGTCAATACCTATACATCCCAAAACGAAAGGAATAAAGAACCAACTCCGCAAGGTGACTATATACCCAAAGTGTATGACCGCTGCGATGCCGAAAATAACTAGGAACGTGTATCCCACTACATCTGAGGGTGTGTACTGATAGAGATCGAAGTCGGCTTCTCCCCGCGAAACGAGGGAATGAGCGTCCATTTCGTACAATGGAAACAGTCGCTCGTTGGGGAAGAAAACCAAATGAGATTCGGATGACCAAAAGATATTGCGAACAAAAGAAAGAAATTAGAGGATGTTGGGTAACTATTTGCCCTTTCAATTGAGGCTGCTTTAGTAATTATATAACTCTGTTCTCTCTCTTTCGTTTACCCTCGTTTCCTCGTATTCTAAGAGCGCGACCGGCATCACATCGGGAACACTAAGGTGGAGCAGGCTAGCCGACACCAAAACTCCACAAAAATTATGCGATAGATCGATCTATCCGCCACTAGTTTATGTCAAGCATTGTCACCCATGAGGTACGCAATGCGCGATTGCTGGCTGTGGCATGCTAGATTGCACGAAACTAAAAGGACTGCCTGATCTGTCTCAAGTACGCAGGAGCCCTATCCACTTCGCAAGGTATGCCCTTTTCATGACAGCATATCTTGCGTAAGAAGCTATGGACCCCTGTTTCCGCGCAACCCCGGTTCCCGCGCATTCGATCAAAACGCAACCGGCAGGAGGAAACAAGTTCATCCTATGGGAAGGGACGATCGAAGTGGCCTGTTCCTCTCGTGATTGTACCCCTCAATCGCTGGCGCGTTTGTTTATACCTCAATCCGCCCCTTTGGTGATAGAAAATGTGTCTACTTAAGAAATTTAGGGTCTGTATTATAATCGTCAATCGAAGGACGTAACAAGAAAATAGACGCAATGTATGCGATTCCAACAGAGGGATATCACTCAAACCACCACAAAGGTGTGCAGTGCTCCTGTCATCGCTAATGCCAATCCTTCTCGAGTATCTTACGATAGAAGAAGAAATGCAAATTCATCAGCAATTCCTTAGAAGTCAATAGAAATCTAACAACCAAGTCTTGTAGAGCAGCATACTGCGCAAAGAGGCTCAAAAATAGGCGGATGAACGTGATATGCAAACACTCCCTACTGCAATAGGACTTCTATAGGACTTCTATAGACACGAAGGATCCATTATATTTAAAAAAGGAAAAATCAAATTTAGCATAGAGCAGATACGTTAAGGGCGCCTCTACAATATTTGCGTGGTATATCGCAGCAGGACAAAAGGTTATAGTCTTATCATCACCACCACCGGAAAAATTCCATCCTTCCGGGCTAACCAACTACTAAGCAATAGAAGAGCCGATTCTGAAATGGGCTATAGATGGTGGTGCTGACTTGCATATTGTGATGGTACATCCCACTGATGACCGTTTTGAATCTTGAATTACTGCCCCTGCAACATCTACCTGTGACGCGAAGCATGTGACAGACGTTATGCGAAGTTATGCTATATTCCTGTCTCTGCGAGATAAGGCTGCAAGATATATAATCTTAGACAGACTTTTAATACCTAGTTATTTAATACCCTCTTTATAGTTATTCTTTAAAAATTAAAAGTACTTAGAGCCTTATATAGTAATTCTAAAAGAGCTACTAAAAGTAAAAGAAAAGTATTTACTATAACTTATATTAAGAGCTAATTTATTTTAAGACTAGAAGATATTATTTAGTTTTAAAGCTTAAAAAGGTAGTATTTATTTTACTTACTATAATCTAACGTTTAAGCGCTAAAAGAAGTAAGCTTTAATCTTAGCTATATTATTACGAATAGAAGTAGGAAGGGCGGCGGTTATAAGGATGTAGGAGGAGGCACGGACGGCTAACGAGGGGACCGAGCCTCTAAACTAACTAATAACGCTAGGATTACGTAATCCTAGAAAACCTACGCTAAGGCAGACTATGTCCTATAGGACAGAGATAAACCTAGAAAACCTAGAGGCGGCCTTACAAGAATCCTATAAGATAATTATATATATAGACTTACATAATATAGCCCTTATAGTATATTATAATTTACTTAAGATAATCTATAAGTATACTACTATCTAATACTTCTTATTTAACTAACTTAGTACTATATATTTATAGAATACTCTAAAGAACCTAACTAGTTAATACTAGTTACTTTATATTATAACTACTTAATTAGATCTTTAATATTTTAATTACTCTTAAGATAAGTAATACTAGTAAATACATAGCTACGCTTAACTTTTTAACTATAACTACTAGAGGTTATCTAATTAGTAAACCTACTATATTTAGTAGTAACTAATAATACCTTAAAGGATAGTTACTCTAACTTAACTTATACTTCTACTTCTATAAAGATATTAATAAAAGTAATAAAGTACTAGACTAGGTTATACTATAACTAGAATAATATATAAACTAAGAAATTATTAATATAGAAAATATAGAAATATTTAAAGATTAAGATAAGTTAAAAAATATATCTAATAAATCTTTAGAATATAGACTAAGAAAATTCTAGTAAAATAATATATATAAGAATTTAAATAATATACCTTTATTACTAACTATACTAATAAGTTTAAATAATACTCTATAATTATTAGATAAGATAATAAAGCTCTTAAAAGAATATTCTAATAGAGCTTAAAACTATAAGTTAGAGAAGAACTTATAAGAATAAGATACGTTATTATAAATCTTAATAACTTAATTAATAACTATATAAGAATTAATAATAACTTATATAAACTAAACTAGGAACTATAGAGCTATAAGAAAGAAAAAATAATATATATAAGTAAATAAAAAGGCTATATTAACTACTCTAAAAATACTTATACTACTAGCTACTATACTTTAAATAAACTAGAACTAATATATTTAGATAATATTAATAAAAAGTAAAGAAATAGGAAGGTAAGATACTAGAAGATAGATATAAAGAAGTTAAAAGGTAATTACTATAATTATAAGAAGAAAAGATACTTTATAAAGAATTTTAAGTAAAAGAATAAAGTTGCTTAGCTTAAAGTTAATATAATTAATAGCTTTAATAATACCTAAATTAGAGACTAAAAAGTAGTTATTACTCCTAACTATAGTACTAGACCTTTATTACTACTTTAGTAAGATAATAACTAGATAAAAAAAACTTATAGATAGGTACTAACTTCTACTTAAGAAATTAATTAGAATAATAAAGTTCTACTAAAGCTATATCTAAGAACTAGAGTTAACTAAGACTAACTACTAGCTATAAAGAGTACTAAGGAAGTATAAGCGTAAGTACTAGACTATAAAATTAAAGAAATATAAAGTAAACTAGTACTATAGAAAGTATAAAGTAAGAAGTATATATACGTAAAGTACTAGAACTAAAAAATAAAGTATAAACTCTTAAAAAAAGAAATATATACTAAGAATATATAATTAAGAATATTAAGTGCGAAGAATTCTCTATAAAACACGCTAAATAATAAATAAAATAAAAAGCTATTATATAAGTAGAAAAAGGATAAAAACTATTCTATTATAACTATAACTAGAGAAACTCTTAATATAGACTACTATTATACCTCTATTATATATATAATTATTATAACTACTACTATACTATTAAGCTATAAGAAGGATATTTCTTAATACTAAAAAGAGCGTATAAATAGTAATAGTATAACTACTAATAAGATAATTATATTAACTACTTATAAGATAAATAAATAATAAATTAGTTTTTAAGATATAATAATAAGTATATAGCTAACTAAAATATTATTATAAATAAATACTATACGAATAGGTTATAGTACGTACATATAAACGTAAGATATACGTATTATAAATTAGAGAAGGAGACTAATAGCTTTAATAATAATTCTTTTTTAGAAAGACATTAGAAGCTAAACCTTCTTATAGCTAGAAGGCTAGAGCTAGATAAAAGATTTAACTATAACTAGATAGTACTAAGAAATAGTATTAAGCTATCTAATAAAAGGAAGAGAACCTCTTTAGACTTAGGATAAAACTTTAAAGAAAAGAGCTAAAAATACTAATATATTCTAAGATAGCTATATTAAAAGTAAGGCTATAACCTATCTTAAAGAGAAAACCTTATTAAATAATAGTAGTAAATAGAAAATTAAGAGGGATAGTAACTTATAAGGTTACTACTAGCCTTAGCCTAGCCGCTAAATTATACTAGGTTAGACTAGATATCTTTAGAATAGCTACCTATAATATTATATTAAGACTACTTTAGCTAAGATACTATAACTTAGTAATTAACTAGATAAAATAAAGAGTATCTATACGCGTTAGAGATAATATAAGAATACTTACGTAATAGTTATATACTTTAGTAGATAAGAAAGTAATAATAAGTATTAAACCTTTATAAGAAGCTAAAGAGCTACTTTATTAGTAGCTAGTAAAGAATACTAAAAAGAATAAAAAGTTAGTTACTACTTTAATAATCCTAAAAGAATATAAAGAATTTAGAGATATATTTATAAAAAAGGTAAAAAAGAGAGTACTACTAAAATACTAACTATAAGATTATAAGATAGAACTTATAGAAGGTAAGTAGCTTAAGTTTATACTAATATACTACCTTAGTAACTATAAATTAGGCGTTTTTAAGAAATATATTAATAAAAATTTAGTAAAGAGTTTTATTAAGAAATCTAAGTCTTTAGTAAAATACTTTATCTTATTTATACTAAAAAAAGATAGAGTACTAAGGTTATATTTTAACTATAGAAAGTTAAATAATATTACTAAGAAGAACTACTACCTACAACTTAATATATAAGAATTATATAATAGATTAATAGAAGCTTAATACTTTACTATATTAGATCTAAGAAGAGTATATAACTTTATTTGAATAGAAGAAAGAGAGGAATAAAAAACTACTTTTAAGATATAATATAAATACTATAAGTATATAGTAATACTATTTCGCTTAATAAATATACTAGTAATATATTAAGACCTAATAAATAATAGTTTAGTAGAATATATTAATATATATACTATAGCCTACCTAAATAATATTTTAGTCTACTTAAGGAATATAGATAAATATTAAGACTATATTAAAGAAGTTTTATAATAACTAAGGGACTACTACTTAGAGTTAAAGCTAGAAAAGTATAAATTTTATAAGAAAGAAGTAGAATTTCTAAAATATATAGTTAGAAGATAAGAAGTATAGATTAGTAAATCTAAAATTAAAATAATCTAAAAATAAAAGATACTATAAATAGTTAAGGATATCTAGTTATTTCTAAGATTTATTAACTTTAATTAATAGTTTATTAAGGACTTTTCTAAAATTATAGTACTCTTAATATAATTAATAAAGAAAGAAGAGAAATAACACTAGAGTAAAGAATAATAGTTAGCTTTTAAGAAATTAAAAGAAGTATATATAGCTAAACTAGTACTTATATTATTTACTAGTAAGTAACTACTAAAGATTAAAATAGATATATTAGACTTTATAATTAGAGTAGTAGCCTTATAGAAAAAAGATAGAAAATAGTACCTAATAGCATATTACTTATAAAAGTTCTTATAAGTAGAAGAATAATATAATTTCTATAATAAGAAACTTATAGCTATTATTAATATACTATAATATTAAAGAGTATATATAAAAAGTTACTTAGAACTTACTATTTATATACTACTAAAACTTAATATACTTTATAATAATAAAATAACTTAATTATAGATAAGTAAGATAGTTAGAACTTCTAAGATAATATAAGTTTAAGATTATATTGTGCCGATGCACTTGGTGACCTGGTCACCTGGCCACTAAGGGCATCTCAGCTAGTTAGATGCAGCAGTTCAGATGCAGCAGCTCAGGCCATAGCAGCTTAGGCCACAGCAGCTCAGACTTCAAGGCAATTAAGCGAGATTAGCAGAAAAATAAGGATATAAGGAGGCAGGCAGGCGGAGGGTATCTAGCATCTACTGGAAGGAAGCACGATCTAGCATCTACTATTAAGGATTCACTATCTAGGGGGAACATCTAGGAACTACAGAATAACAGCAGAAGTATAGACAGACAGACAGATACAGCTACCACAGCTATAGGCTATTAAAACCACCCCCCTTATTGTTTATCCTTGTTTACCTACCTCCTACCTCTCATCTCATCCTTGATGGGATGACTACCTAGCTGTGTTCAGTGTGCTCAAGGCTACCATCGACAGGGAGAAGTTGGCTGAGGCCTCTGTTCCTGCACAATATATATACTAGAAAAGGAAAATAGAAGAGTAGATATACTAAGTAGAAGATATAATATAGTAAGAAAGAAGACTAAAGTATATATAGTAATTTTAAAAATAAACAAAAATAGAACTTTAAGACCTTTATAAGAATATTATATAATTTTATAAATATAGGTGGAGGTTCCTAAGGATCTATATAAAACTATTATCTAATAGTATTATAATAACCTAATATATAAATACTTAGGAATTATAAAAACTATAGAACTTATATAATAAAACTACTATATTATAAGCCTAAGATAGAAAGTAAAGATATATATTAAGAAATACGTATCTTACTAATAGAATAAATATACTATATATATACTTTATAGTAAGTTAGAAGTAATTAAGATACTTATAAAACTATAGGAAGATATAGTAATAGACTTTATTATAGACTTACCTAAGTCTATAGATAAAGTAACTAAATAGAAGTATAATAAAATATATAATATAGTATATAAATATATTAAATATATAGAGTTTATACTATTTAGAAAGAACTTTATAGTACTATAACTTACAGAAATAATAAAAGACTAAATATTCTAATACTATAGTATACTAAAGACTATTATAAGTAATAAGGATAAGCTATTTATATCTAATTTCTAGTTAACTTTTATAGCTAAAATAGGTACCTAAAGGAAACTATTTATAGTATACTATCTAGAAACTAATAGATAAATAGAATAAATAAATAGAACTCTAAAATAATACCTATAAGTATATTATAATAAATAATAAAATAACTAAGTATTACTATTACTAATAGTATAAATTACATTTAATAATAGTAAATCTAAAGTAATAGGTAAAATACTATTATACGCCTACTATAAGAAATACCTAAACCTATTTAAGAGAAACTTTCTAAGTATTAAAGTAGAAGCTATAGTTAAAATAGTAGAAGAACTATAAGTAATATTAAAATAGTTATAAGAAAGACTTAAGAAAAAGTAAAGAAAATAAATTTTATATATTACTAAGAAAAGAAAAATAGCGCCTTAGCTAAAAAAGGGGGATAAAGTATACTTACTTATAAAGAACTTATATATAAAATAACCTAATAAAGGAATGGACTATATTAAAGTTAAACTATTTTTAATTAAGTAATATAATAGACTAGTTATATATATATTAGAACTACTTAAAAATATAAAAATCTACCTAAGGTTCTATATTAAGCTATTAGAACCTACGCACCTAGTAATACTACTGTAATAGGCTGCGCCCTTTAAGCAGGAGAGGCTTCGCTACTATCGCCCGGGGAAAGAACTCCTTAATCTCCTCTGCCCCCTTTTCTTATTAGCTCGTACAAGTTAGCAGCCAGAGGAGCACGTTCCTCTTCGCTCGTACGAACATATATATATATCCTCTAAGGATACCTGTAACCTCTTCTCTATCTTTCTCCTTCTGTAGTATAGGACAAATGCACACTCGTTAGTTAGGCCTCTTCGCCCATAACAACTACTATAGAAAACCTTTAAGTATAAGACTAAGAAAGAAATAGAGTATAAAGTTAAGAAAATCTTTAATAAAAGATACTCTAAGATTATAGGAAACTAGTATAAAAAAAGTACTTTATAAAATAGAAAAACTACCTTAACTTAGAAAATATATAAGAACCTAAGTTAAACTTAAGAAACTATAAAGAATAAATTAGTAAATATAACTATATAAAGAATAAGAACTTTAAGTATTAGAACTATAACTAACTTAGTCTAATAATATAATTCTTAGAAGAAGAGAGTTACTTTTAAGCTAAGATAGAGTAAAAACGCTCTAGTCTAAGGTAGAAGTACTAAGTATTAGCTCTTACTTAAGAATATTAACTTTATAGTTAATATCCTTAATAGCTTCTAATACTTTAATCTCTTCTATAATATAACTAAAATTATCTACTTATTACTATTTATAATACTATAATAACTTTTATTATTTATAAAGTTAATTCTTTTTAATATAAGTAGTAAGAAAAGTATTTAGTACCTTCTCTTCTACGTTATTAGCTTTAGCTTCTTACGTATCTAACTAAGCTAATTCATTATTTAGATAAGAAAAGTTTAGAACTAGTATATCTACTAGCTTATATAATAATACTCTGTTATAATAATAATTTCTATACTTCTCTTTTAATAACAATATCTTATACTTTAACTCCTTCTTTAAATAATATTTATAAGAAACTATAGTAACTTAACTAATAGTATTTATATAATCTTTAATAGAATAATATTAGGTAGTACTATAAGAAGCTATAGGTTAGTTATAAGGATATAAGGATTAGAGAGAGAAGATAGTATTATAAATAGAAGTAAGAAGGGTAGTAGTTATAAGGATATAGGAGGAGGTATAGATAACTAATAAAGAGACTAAGTCTCTAAACTAACTAATAACGTGTTACGATCCTGCCGGGACCCTGCCCCAGTAGCCCCAACTAGACCTCACGAACATTAGACTAACAAGCGAGATCACGTGACATGCTTAATTGATCAGTATAATCAGTAGTGCTAAGCACACCAAGCACACTAAGTAACCTATATAACTCTTATGTATATAGACTACTATAATAGACCCTTATAGCTTATTATACTTAACTTAATATTATACTTTATAGTATAGTAATAGTAATACTAATTATTCTTAACTCTTAGTACTCTTTATAGAAGTACCCTCTTACTATCTTAGTATTAAACCCCCCTCTATATAGTCTCTTACTCTATTCTAGAGAACTAACCTTATAATCTTATTAGTTATCCTTACTAATAGCTTTTAAGATTCTTTATACTTTAAACACCCTTAAGATAAGTAATACTTATATAGAAAACGCGGCCTACTATACTACTAGGCTAAGTAACGCTATTACTAAACTAGACCTCTTCTATAGAGATTAATTTAAGCTTAAAGAATAGCTACTTTAGTTTAACTTATTCTTTAAGTTTAATAACTACTATAGATAATAATAACTAAGTAGTACTTATAATAAGCTATATAAGAGGTAAAGCTACTAAGTAAGTAAAGCCTTACTTAGTTAAGTACCTAGGCGAAAGAACTAAGCTAAAGAAGCTAATTAAGATATTTAAAGATACAGGAGAGTTTAAGATACGCATATAATAAGCGTTTAGACTACTAAATAAGACTACTATTATAGAATATAAAATCTAGAATATATAATAAACCTAGTCTATAGCTAATTACGCTAATAAGTTTTTAAGGTATACTAGATAAAGTAACTAAAATAATAACACCCTAAAAACTATATATAAATAAGGCCTAAAGGTAGACGTCTAAACTAAACTAATACGCTCTAGTATAGGTATTATAACGCTAGATAACCTAATTAATAAAACTATCTAACTAGATATAGAGCTTTATAAACTCTATATATAACTTAAAGGATAATAATCTAGGTAAATAAAAGAAGATAAGAAACCTAGGAAGGATTATTATAATAAACCTAATAGTAGTTACTTATAGTATTAATACTAGCTATAAGGAGTACCTAGATAGTATATATCTAGCAGCCCTAAAGTAATATATTTAGATAACTTTAATAGAGGAAAGTTAGGTAAGAACAGGAAGAAAAAAGAAATAACTTATTTTAACTATAATAAGAAAAGCTATATAGCTGAAGACTATAAGAAGAAAAATAAGGTAACATACTAGATTAATATACTAAATATAAAAGAAAGAAATAGTAATAATAAAATACAGGAAGTTATTATAACTTAAAAGGAAAAGGCTTAAGATATAAAGATATTATAGCTACTTCTCTTAGAACTTACTAAGAAAAAGATTCTAAGAACCTAGTATAGTAATAAAGAAGAAGAGAGTAATAGCTCTTTATCCCTAGTCTATAAAGATACTAAAGAAGACTTTAATAATACTATAGTACTTTTAACTAAAGAATAAAAAAAGGAAAACTTCTAGAACTAGTATTAACTAAGAACTCTAAGGCTATTAACGCCTATAGAGGCAGAGAAAGATATAGTAGAACTTAACTACTAACTACGCGCGTATAATATATATAAAGTATAATATATTAACGCGCTAACTTTAGAAGAATAGGAAGCAGCTATAATATAGGGAATAAGTATAATTATTTTAGCTAAATAAGCGATATAAGACATGTTACAGGAATACTACTGTTACCCTAAACATTACGCAAAGGCAACACAGGAATAGGCGGAGAAAGCTAAGGAAGAATAGCAACCTATAAGCGTTAGGGACGCACTATAGAGACTTCAACAAGCTAGACAAATAATGCTACTATTAACACGGGAAGATACTTTCTATATACCTAACACTTAGGACCTAGTACGACAAGAGTACCTTTAAGTTAATTCCTACAGCGAGATTGTGCTTACAGACAGTAAGAAATAAGACATTTATACTTAGCTTAAATAATAAATATATTAGGAGGATAATAAAGAGAACGTTAACCCTAACTAGCTTCTTATAGGAGAAGAAGCTAGAGACTATTATAAACGAGCAGGGATAGCTTAAACCCTATATACTATATATAAGGGACTATAGAAACTAGGACTAGACTACCTAATAGACCTACGTAATAAATAATATAGCGTTATCTACTAGTCTTTCTATACTATAGACCTATATATAATACACTATTCTAGTAAAATAGAATAAGGATACTTTCTTTATTTATTTTACTAGTATAAGTACTAATAGTATAACTATCTTAAAGTTAAATATAATAACTACTTATAGAATAAGAGGACTATCTTCTATTTTCTAAGAAATAATAACCTTACAGCTACTATAGTAATACAGCTAGTCTTTAATAGAGAGTATAATTAGTAGTAATAGTAAACATACCTTAACTCTAACTACCTTAAGTATAAAGACGTAAAGATACTAAACAGATACTAAGAAGAGTTTTTTTAGAGTTATACCTCCTAATAAGTAAGAACTATAAACCTTATATATAACAGGCGTATAAGAACTTCTTAAGCTAAATATTAAGCTTAATAGAAGCTAGATAAAAGTACTAGTAGATTCTAGAGTATAATAGAGCTATATTTCTACGTAAGTAATAGAATAAGCTAGCCTTATTCTATTACTAAAATTAGTACTATATCTATTAATAGTAGCTAATAGATAACTAATACTATTAGAGTCTATAATTACCTATAAGGTAAAGAATATATAACTTATCATCTAGAACTATAGGAAAATAATTAACCTAGACGTCTTTAGACTATTATAATATAACATAATACTAAGACTCTTATAGTTAAGAGAATATAGTCTAGATATAGATTAGAAAAGGAAAAAGTTCTTATTTAGATACTATAAAACAGATATAACTATAAGTAGGCTTACGCTACAGCTAAGTACCTAGGTAAATAAGAAGATAATAATAAGGATTCTTACTTTAAATAAAGATAACTTTAAGATATAAGAGTCTAACTTAGTAGGTACTAATAGGAGGCCTTTAGACTAATAAGCTAGAGTTAAAAAGTAAAGTATAACTCTAGTAATCCTTAATAAGTATAAAGAATATAAGTTACTCTTTTAGGAAAAGATAAGTATAAAAGTATTACCTAAGTATTAACTTTAGGATTATAAGATAATCTTATAAGAAAGAAAGTAACTAACTTTTAGCCTAATTCATAGTTTATTAGAAAAAGAACTTAAAACTTTATATAAATATATTAAGATAAACTTAAAAAAGAAATTTATTAGAGAATTATAGTTACTAGTAGGATACTTTATACTATTTATACTAAAGAAGAATAAGAAGTTAAGACTATATATTAACTACTAGAAACTTAATAATATTATAATAAAGAATTAATACCCTTTACTAAATATAGTAAAGCTATAAAATTAATTAGCCTTTATGAAAGTCTTTATAGTATTAGACTTAAGAAGAGCGTATAACCTTATTTATATATAAGAAGGTAAAGAATAGAAGACTATATTTAGAATATGCTACAGCTACTATAAGTATATAGTAATACCTTTTAGTCTTACTAATATACTAGCTATATACTAAGTACTTATTAATAATATATTAAGAGAATACTTAGATATATTTATTATTTTATACCTTAATAATATCTTTATATACTCTAATAATTTATAAGAACATATTAAGTATATTAAAATAGCTCTTACCTACTTAACAAGATTTAGGTTACTACTTAAACTTAAGAAATATAAGTTCTATAAAGAAGAAGTTAAATTCTTAGGATATATAGTAAGTATATATAGAGTAAAGATAAGTAAAGAAAAAATAAAAGTAGTAAAAAAATACCCTAAACTTAAAATAGTTAAAGATATATAATTATTTATAAGATTTATTAACTTTAACTAATAATTTATAAAAGACTTTTCTAAGAAATTTATCTTACTTACTAAGTTTATAAAGAAAGAAATAAAATAAGGATAGATGAATAAATAAAGAAGAGTATTCTAGATACTTAAAGAAGCTTATATTATACTACTAGTACTAATGATATTCTAAATAAGAAAACTCTTATAGTTTAAAATAGACGCCTTAGACCTTATACTAGGTATAATAATAAAATAAGAGCGTAATAGGAAATAGTACTTAATTACTTACTACTTAAGGAAATTTATAGGGCTTCAGGAACGCTATAACGTGCATAATAAAGAGCTTATAGTAATTATTAACGCCCTTAACTACTAGTAGATCTATATAGAGAGCTACTTAGATCTTATAATATTTATAGTTTATAAGAACTTAGTTAATTTTACTACTACTAAAGATTTAAACTAAAGATAAGTTAGATAGGCTAAAATATTAAGATAATATAAGTTTAAGATTATATACACGATAGGAAAGGATAATAGTAGAGCTAATACTCTTAGCCGCAGATTAGACATCGTAAGAATAAAAGTAAGAATTAATAATACTATCCTTTAAGTAAACTAGGATAGAAGCCTAGGACCTAATAAGTTATTAAATAATACTATAATAATTACGTCTAAAGTACCTAAAGAATTATAAGAGGTTATTATCTAATAATACTATAATAACCTAGTATATAGTTACTTTAGAATTAAGAGAATAATAGAACTTATATAGTAATACTATAGCTTTAGGAATATAAAGGCTAAGGTTAAATAGTTTATTAAAAAATATACAGACTATTATAAGAATAAACATAGTACCTATATACTATATAGAGAAATATAAGCTATAGAGCTACCTAATAAACTCTAAGTAGATATTTTTATAGACTTTATAATAGGGTTACTACTATCTAAGGATCCTGTAATAGGAATTAAGTATAACGCTATTTTTAATATAGTCTGCAGGTTTATAAAAGTAGTAGAGATAATACTATTTAGAAATAATTATAATATAGAATAACTAGCGTTTATTATTCTAGACAGACTAATATAATACTATAGTATACCTAAGTTTATTATAAGTAATAGAGATAAGCTCTTTATATCTAACTTCTAGTCTATATTAATAGCTGTAATAAGAATAAAGAGAAAGTTATTAACAGCCTATTACCTATAAATAGATAGATAGATAGAAAGAATAAATAGAATAATAAAAACCTACCTAAGAATTTACAGTAACTAATAATAAAATAATTAGGTCTTATTATTACTAATAGTATAACTAGCCTATAATAATAAATTATTAGAATTAACTAGAAAAACGCTATTCTTTACTAACTATAGGAGACACCCTAATCTCTTTATAAAGTTATATCTTAGTAAAAAAGCTAAAGTAGCTATAAAAATAGCTAAAGAAATAAAGAAAATATATAAATAACTATAAGAAAACCTTAAGAAAGTATAATATAATAGTATTTCTTACTAGAATAAGAAAAGAAAAATAGCACCTTAGGTAAAGAAGGAGGATAAAGTATACTTACTTATAAAAAATTTACGTAATAAATAACTAAGTAAAGGACTTAACTATATTAAGGTTAGACTATTTTAGTTAAAGAATAAAATAGACTTATAAATTATATACCTAAGCTACTACTAGATATAAAAATCTACCTACGCTTCTATATCTCTAAACTAGAACTAGCTAACCTTATAATACTACTATAAAAAACATTTTAGTATAACCTAGAAGAAAAAAATAAGTTTAAAGTTAAGAAAATCTAAAAGTACTAATAAAATAGTGTAATAGGCTGCGCCCTTTAAGCAGGAGAGGCTTCGCTACTATCGCACGGGGAAAGAACTCCTTAATCTCCTCTACCCCCTTTTCTTATTAGCTCGTATAAGTTAGTAGCTAGAGGAGCACGTTCCTCTTTACTTGTACAAACATATATATATATCCTCTAAGGATACCTGTAACCTCTTCTCTATCTTTCTCCTTCTGTAGTATAGGATAAATGCACACTTGTTAGTTAGGCCTCTTCGCCTATAATATAAGGAGAAAGATTAATAACCTAAAAAATAATGGACGGACACTAAGGGCCCTTAAACTAACAAGCGTACGAGCTATAACAATAAGAGCACTAGATGCAGATGACAGGAGCCTTAGGACAGTAGTAACACCAGCTGCACTAGCACGCACCTCAGCAACACCAGTTGCATCAGCACGACCTCTGACAACTACGTAATAACCAACCCTTAGCAGAAGATCTATTAGTAACAGTTAACTCCTTACGAGACAGCCTTAACGAGTTAGCTAGTTAACAGCAGAGCTAGCTGTACGAGTTATTACAGAACTAAGTTTAGGAGCTAAAGAACTTAGTCGCTAAATTAAGCAGTGCACAGATAGTACGTACAGTCTCTACCCCCTTTTTAATAGAATAGTAAGACTCTCCTATATAAGAGATTAGGAAACTAAGACTGCTAAATATAGAAGTCTTTAAGAAAGGCTCGCATAAGTAATATCTTTAATAGAAAATAAAGGTCTAAGTAAAGCTGTACAGAGACTGTGCAGCCTACCTAGACGATAATAGTAGAGTGAATTACGTTATTACTTATACGATAGGCTAAGCGTTTAACGCCCTTAGCCTATATGTAATAAACCTTATAAATAGGCTAGTAACGCTATCCCTCCTTAAGCTATAGTCCTACCTTAATAACTTCTTTAAAGACCCTATAGTAAGAGAGAAAGCCCTTAAATACCTCTGTACGACTAAGTAAGGAAGAACAGAATTTAACCCTTATGTCTAAGCGTTTAACCTTAAGCTCCTTAAAGCTAGGTTAGACAACGTAAGCTATATTTAGAAGATTAACTATCTTAAGAGTAGCTTAAATAGTAAGCTGCTAAGGACCTAAGCAGGTTATTAACTACTGTTTAGAGAAACGTACGAAGAGTTCGTACGACGGACTAGGGTAACCTAGGAAAATTTAAGAGCTATAGAGAGAATTACTATAAGTAAGAGCTATATAGGCGAAGTGTACGACACGCAGAGCTAACTAATAACCTAAAGAGATAATAATAAGATAGACTAGATAACTTCTGTAGGAGCTTACTAGCTCTGTGCGAAACCTAGAAAAGAATTCTAGAGAACACGTAAATAGGTCTAAGAAAGAAAAGAGAACAGCGCCTGTTTAAGGTGCAGTCTGCACGACTACTAAGTAGCCTAGTGTACGATAAAGTTATTAAATAGCTAAGAAGGCTATCATACGAGACAGGTTAATAAACCTATAAAACCTATAAAGATTACATCTGCAACTACTAAATAAGTAACAGAATCCCTATCCTCCTTAGACAAGGGAAAAGAGTAGCTCTAGCATAAAGTTGTGTGCTAGAGCCCGCATAAGTCTAAAACCCTATACGAATAACAAGGTTACTTTTACTATAGCTAGTAACTACAAAACCTATATCTGTAAATATTATTATTAATTCTGTATAACTAGCTACTACTATAATTAATAACAGTTACTACACCTACTGTTTGTTAAGTAAGAAACTTGTAAGGGACTTAAACTTACTACATATTAAGATCCTCCCTATTAAGATTAAAGGAGTAAATAAATAAAAGAGTATAGTATTATACGTTACTAAATTTTTATTAGACGTAGGAGGAATACAGTAGCACGTAGCTGCGTACGTTACCCTAACTACTTACTAATACGATATAATCCTTAGGAAGACTTAGTTAGAGAGTATTAAAGGCGTTATTAACGCAGAGAAGAAACTTCTGTACTTAAAAGTATATAAAGTTACTGTACGTAGTATAGAACACGCTACCCTAGACTTTAGCTGTACCCTAGTATTAGCTGTAGCTTTCTAATAATACGTACGATACTATAGATAAAGCTATAGTAAGACTTAAATCTTTGCTATAAGCCTAAGGGATATTAAGAAAGTACTACGCCTAAAGGTCTAGAAAACACTGCAGGAAATATGCGACGCCCTGCTAGCTTACGTACAACCTTATCTAAAGATGTTCCTACCTAAGGAAAGAAATAAGCTACTCCTATAGTAAGGCCTATAATAAGACTACATAATAGAGTTAGAAGAGAAGGATAGACAGAAGCTAGAGATACTGTACAGACCTCTCTACGTAATGTTAAGAGATAAACTCTTAGTACTAGAGAAGACGCTATTAGACCTCCTAGATAAAGGGTTTATCTGTGTAAGCAGCTTACTAGCGGCCTTACCTGTACTATTCGTACGCAAGCTAGGAGGAGGACTATAATTCTGTGTAGACTACAGAGCTCTTAACGCCCTAACTAAGAAGGACTGTTACCTACTACCTCTTATACGTAAGACGTTAAACTAAATTAGACAAGCTATATAGTACACTAAGCTAGACGTTACTGCAGTATTCTATAAGATAAGGATAAGCAAAGGATTAGAATAGATAACTATGTTTTAAACACGATTTAGATCGTATAAGTAGCTAGTAACGCCCTTTAGCTTAGTAAATGCACTAAGTACCTTCTAGAGGTATATTAACTAGGCCCTATAAGACTTCTTAGACGACTTCGCCTTTGCATACCTAGATAATATCCTTATCTTTACTAAAGGATCTCTCTCTTAGCACTACGCCTATGTACGAAAAGTATTAGATTGCCTATAAGAAGTAGGACTACACCTAGAACTAAGTAAATATAAGTTTAATATTTAGCGTACGAAGTACCTTAGCTTTATTCTAGAAGTATAGAAGGGTATATCTATAGACCCTAAGAAAGTCTAAGCTATTTAAGAATAGGAGGCTCTAATAATAGTTAAAGGCGTATAAGGATTCCTAGGGTTTACTAACTTCTATAGATACTTTATCCTAAACTTCTCCTAACTAGCAGAGCCTCTTATATAGCTAATAAGAAAAGAAGAGAAATTCCTGTAGGATATAGAATAAGAGTAGAGTTTCTAAGCTCTTAAGGATGTATTCTTAGCAGATAAAGTCCTTACTGCTTTCTTACCTAAACGACGGACGATAGTAGAATATAACTCTTTAAGCTTTACTATAGGCGGGGTACTATTATAAGAAGATAAGTAAGGAACCCTTTATATAGTAGCTTACCTCTTAAGGAAATTTCTAGCGTATAAGAGTAACTACCTAATTTATAATAAGGAGTTGCTAGTAGTTATTACATGCCTAAATAAATAGGACGCAGAACTCTGTAGCGTATAAGAATTTAAAGTAATTACTAACTATAAGAACCTAGAGTACTTTATAAAGAAGTAAAAGATAATAGAATAACACGTATAATAGTTAGTCTACCTATTACGGTTTAATAATATAAAGCTGCAGTACTGTCTAGGTAAGGAGAACACCTAAGCGGACGCACTATCTAGAAGACACTAGGACCTACTATAAGGAACGGACGACAGCTGCCTAGTAAGTAGAGAGTTTGTTATATTAGTACTAGCCTAATAGTAAGATCTAACAGTTATAGGGGTTATACGAACCCCTACGTTAACCCTTAACAGCTTAATTATAGCTAAGTCCCTACTAAAAGCTCTAATCCTTAAGGACTTAATTGCTGAATACTAGGACTAAGCTGTACGAGATAACTTAACCTATTAGGAAGTCTACGACGCTATAAAGCTAGGTGCTAGGTTACTACCTAGTATAACAAAGAAACTTGCTATATTACTAGGAGATTGTACGATCAACTTAGAGAGAAAGCTCTAATAGAGATCTAGGATCTAGGTGCCTAAAAATAAACTCCTTTGTACGGGAATTATCTAGTAAGCACATCTAGCTGTGCAAACAAGTTACTTAGGAAGAGAAGAAACGTACCGCACGCTAGCTAGTACCTAGTACTGGCTAGGTATAAGTGAAAACGTCCGCTAATTTGTACGGAATTATAGCTTATGTAGACAAAGCACCCTGTGGAGAGACAGTAAGCACGGATACCTACGCCCGTTACTAGTACCTAGTTGTACGTAGTAAGACTTAATAGTTAACTTTATTACTAGTCTACTACCGTCGTCTAGCTGCACTAACCTAATAGTAGTTAAAGACCGCCTAGGTAAAGGCGTAATACTAATCCTACTTAAGATAATTAAAGCAGATAATGTAGCCTAGGCATTCGTACGAGAAGTCTTCCGCTACTACAGGCTCCCTAGGTCTATTATATTAGACAGGGGCACGTAATTTATAAGCGAACTATAGGAAAAAATCTATAAACTCTTAGGAGTATAGAGGAACCTGTTAACAGCCTACTACTTATAAACAGACGGCACTACAGAACGCGCGAATAGTAATATTAAAGTAGTTAGTCGAATCTTTTGTAACTACAACTAGAACAACTAGGCAACGCTATGCCTAATCCTTAAGCTAATGCTGAACACTTGTACGAACTCCTCTACAGGCGTCGCTTCTTTCTTCCTTCTACACGGCTATCTAAACTCGCCCTTCCTAGAGCTACCTAGGAAATTAGCTAGCAGCGACCTACTTGATAGAGTAACACCCCCTAGCGAATGAGCAGAAAGCATCGTACGAACGCTAAAATAAGCTGCTGACTAGGCTATCTTAGCTATGACACACGCTTAATAACAACAGGAAGCACAGGCGAATAAGACACGTCGCCTAGCTCCTAAGTATAAGGTTAGAGACTGGGTATAGTTAGACCTTAGGCACGTACGAACTATACGCAGAAGCAAGAAACTTAACTAGAAAAGTAAGAAGTACTAAGTCGCCTGCGTATAAGACCCCTATTAGGTTAAGCTTTATATACTATAGAGAACTAAATCGTACTATATAGAGAAGCTAAGACTAGCTGCTGAAGACCCCTTCCTATCATAACAAACTGACGACTTAAACCCTGCTGCTGTTATTGTATGAGACGACAACCTATAGGAAGACTACCTTAAATAGGTAATTAAAAACATCTAAGATAAGCGCTTATAAAATTAATATAATAAGTTCTATATAAAATAAGAAGACTACTATAACCTAACTTAGGAGCTAGAAGAGAATCTTATTACTATAGAAGCCTATAAGAAATAGAGGACTTATACACAGCTTGTACAGCTACTATCTAGGAAACTACTAAAAGGTTAGAGAAATAAGCTGGCATAAGCTAACTAACCCCGTATAAGACCCTCTAACCTAAGATGTCTGAGAAACGTTTATCCTCCTTAGGCTTAGTAAGGACTTAACCCTAACCTTAACTACGCTGAGGAACAGAGACTCTGTTAGAAGGTAGGAGAGGTAGAGCACGCCTAGCTGTACAAGACGCACCGTAATCCTGCTACACGTAATTAGAGTAAGCCCTGCTCTACTCGCTAGTAATAGAGACATACCTAGCAAAGGCTGTGAACATACGATACTCTTATATAGCCTTAGTATAGTTGTTAGAACAGAAGTTAGTGTTAAAGGAACTGCGGCTATAGATAAGGTAGGCTTTAAGGTAGGATTAACGACTAGAGAGGAGTTACTAAGCGTTAATTATATAACAAGCGATAACAGGAGAGAAATTATTAAGACTATAGCCCTACTAAGCATTGTACAGGGATTAATTAACAGGACGAAGGAAGAATTTAGTAATGCGAACTAGCTTAGGCTAAATAACGTTAGATATAGAAAAGAAAAGAGGAATAAGACGTATAGAAGCAGTTATAAAGAGACAGTAAAACTTATCTGCAACTAGAGTATCTAGGATATACTAGATTACGTAGTTAGCAGAGAGAAGAGACATATTACCCTAAGCAGCAGGAATAATAATACTAGCAGGTTAAGTTTAGTTAGGAGCGGTTTAAGTAAGCTAAGCGTGAGTAACCTAAGTAATATCAGCCCTAGTAGCCGCGTGCGTAGATATAATGTTGCTAGTAGTCGTACGAGTAAGATAGTTTACACCACCGCTATAACTACTAGAACCCTACACACTATAATTAGGCTAACTAGCTAAGGGAGCTACTTTAGGAGGCATGTTAGTAATAATAGGAAGACGAGTTATACGCAAGCAAGTTAAAGTTAAGCAGTAAAAGAGGAAGAAAGAGTTAGAGGAAAAGCTCTTTATATGCGCACGAGCGAGCAAACGACTAACCTCTCCTCTACTTTACGTTATTAGGTAATAATAATAGGTAAAGGAGGAAAATTGCTTGCAAATAAATAAGAAAAAGTACACGTAATATCTCTACTTTTACAGCACGATAATATAACGCTACCTATATAAGTATAAAGTTAAGGTTAAACTACGTACGAAGAAGCAACATAGTTATTTAAGGAGGAGGAGGGTATTATAATAGGCTGCGCCCTTTAAGTAGGAGAGGCTTTACTACTATCGCACAGGGAAAGAACTCCTTAATCTCCTCTACCCTCTTTTCTTATTAGCTTATATAAGTTAGTAGCTAGAGGAGCACGTTCCTCTTTACTTATACGAACATATATATATATCCTCTAAGGATACCTGTAACCTCTTCTCTATCTTTCTCCTTCTGTAGTATAGGATAAATGCACACTCGTTAGTTAGGCCTCTTCGCCCATAACAAATAGAAGAACTAATAACCTAGAACTAAACTTTAGTTACTTAGTTAAATAGAAAGAATACTTAAGCTTAGAAAGCACGTAGGAACTTAAGGAATACCTAAGAAGCTACTAAGAAAAATTAGAGAATACTAGACAAGAGAAAAATCTAGAAAAAAGAATAATACACTTTAAAAGCCCTAAGAACTAGAGGAAACTACTAAATCTACTACTAATAGCCTATTACTAATTAGGGCCTCCTAGTACTTAAGAGGGAAGCCCTTAAACGTACCCTAGGTACTAGGTAATAAACTAAACCTAAGAGTATTAGAAGCGTTTTTAGGTAATAAGGCCTCTACTACTTCTTACTCCTTAATATCTTACTCTTTTATAGCTATTACCTCCTCTATATATTAATTAATTAAATCTATTTATTATTATAACTACTCTTTATAAGCTTAAGTAACGCGTAGCTCCTCTAAAGCTTTTTTATACGCCTTTATTATAACTTTTTACGTATTTTTAGGTTCATTTATTTACTTCTAAAGCTTTATCTTTTAATTAACTAATTACTTAAACTTAGACTCTGTAACTTATATATTATAATGTTACCCTCAATATAGGTACTTACTATATTTCTTAGAATAAAAATAAACTTTATATACTTAATTATACTTTATATATATTATATACTTTTAAACTATAGCTTCCCTAAAAGAGTTAATAAAATTATAGAGATATTAGTAATAAATAGTACTAGATACTTATAGATATTTAGGTATAGTAAGATATGTTATAATAAAAAGTAGGAAACGCTTACGTTATATAATAAGTACTAAGGACAGCGCTAGGATAGGAGGGGGATAGTATTATAATCCTGCTAGGACCCTGCCCTAGTAGCCCTCACTAGACCTTACGAATATTAGACTAATAAGCGAGATTACGTGATATGCTTAATTAATTAGTATAATTAGTAGTGCTAAGTACACTAAGCATACTAAGTAACCTGTATAACTCTTATGTATATAGACTACTATAATAGACCCTTATAGCTTATTATATTTAACTTAATATTATACTCTATAGTATAGTAATAGTAATACTAATTATTCTTAACTATTAGTACTCTTTACAGAAGCACTCTCTTACTGTCTTAGTATTAAACCCCCCTCTATATAGTCTCTTACTCTATCCCAGAGAACTAACCTTGCAATCTTATTGATTATTCTTACTGATAGCTTTTAAGATTCTTTATATAACTCTAGAGTTATATAATCCTAAAAAACCTACGCTAAGATAGACTATATCTTATAGGATAGAGATTAACCTAGAAAACCTAGAGGAGGCCTTATAGGAATCTTATAAGATAATTATATATGTAGACTTGCATAATATAGCTTTATAGTATATTATAATTAACTTAAGATAATCTATAAGTATACTACTATCTAATACTTCCCTATTTAACCTACCTAGTACTGCACATCTATAGAATACTCTAAAGAGCCTAACTAGTTAACACTAGTTGCTTTATATTGTAACTACCTAACTAGATCTTTAACACTTATACGCGCTTAAAAACGTTAAGAAATAAGAGTATAAGCTTAGGAGTAGTAGCTTAAGCTCTAGTAGCTTTAATCTTTCTACTAATAATAGATATAACGCGTAGATTATCTTAAATAAAGCTAAAAATCTAGTTATAGCTAAGAGGTTTATAATCTTAATTAATAGCTAGAATTTAAGTAGCTATCTTACGCGCGTAAGTATAGCTAAGAGAGTCGGCTTTTAAGTCTTTATTAAAGATCTAGTTAGCTAAGAATTCCTCTTACTCTAGAGTTAACTTCTACTTATAGATATAAGTAATTATAGCTAGTTAATAACTAGCTTATTACTATTAAAGGGTTAATTAAAGGATACTATATACCTTTATAGCTTATCTCTAGCTAGTTAAAATACTAGATTTAAGATTAGTAAGTACTCTTTATATAGCTTCCTTACAGGCGCTTATTTTTAAGCACAGTGTGTTAAGGTATCTTAATTTTTTTAAGGGGTGATAATTTTGGTGGGGTGGCCTACCGCTGACGCGGCCTATCGTCACGGTGCCGAGCTTAACCGAAGTCCACTTCTTGAATCATAACCCACTGTGTCAACACGCCCATTTGGGCGCATTTCGAGCGGCAGCTGTTCTGTATGGCGGGTTTGCAACGTACACAATGAGCAGATTAAATAGCCCGTCTAATGTGAGCACGTCGGTGCTGTGCTTCGAGAAGGTTCTTGGAGATGTTTATTTGGTGGCAGGGTAACGTAACGTGCCCCACCACCTGGTGCACGAGCCCAGCTGATGCACGCGAACAGCCATGTACGCTCTCAACTTTATGAGGCTATAGAGGCATCAACAATAGCTATTATCACGAGATCTTTTGGTGGTGAGGTTTAATAGGTATATAGAGTAATTACGCGGCATTAGATTACGTAAGATGCCTTTGTGGCGGCCTGATTGGCCGCCCTCGTTAAGATTAAGCATGCAGAGCTTCTTAAGTAACGACAGGCTCCTCGTCTACTATAATAGATTTTTAAGCCTTAGCAGGCTTAAGGCTTTACCTCTTACTTAATCTAAATAATTTTATATTACTTTAGAGTTATTTTTAAAGCTTATAAGCCTCCTTTTACTCTTTATAAGATATAGCTTTCTAAGCTCTCTCTACCTCTCTTATCTCTCTAGCTACTAGCCTTATTCTTACCCTCTCTTTAAGCTATAAAACTTTAAGCTACTTTTACTAATTATAAAGCTTAATTACTTTACTTTTTTAGTATTATAGCTCTTTATTCTTACGCTCCTTTCTCTCCTTTTAAGCTTAAGCTGCTTAAACCTTACTAGGTAACTAGAATTAAGCTCTACTATAGTACTTATTAAGATACTTAAAAATTAAGGCCTTACTATACTTCTTACGCTTCTTCTTATTATTAAGGGCCTCTTTAAGCTAAGGATTTTTATATTAAAGTAGCTAATTTTAAGCTAAAATAGTATAGATTATTTAACTAAGCTTTTTTAAGTAACTATTATAGATATTATCTATAGCCTACTTTAAGAGGCGCTTTATCTTTCTTTAATTACTTAAACTAAGTACTAAGGAAGAGCTATTACGTAAAAAGAGTCTATCTCTTAAGGTTAGTACTATAGTAAAGTAGTAAAAGATAATATTAAGATAAAAAAGCTTAATACTTATTATTATAAAAGCTTTATAGATTATTATTTCTTTAATAGATAAGCTCTAGGCTTAATAGAAAAAGTAAAAGAAATCTCTTTTAGTAATATAGGTTAGACCTTAAGCTTAAGAGATAAAGTAAGATAGCTTAGCGCAGTAGGTAGTAGTAAGAGGCCCAAATACGCTTATATTAAGAGGCTGTAAAGTATATATAGAATAAGGAGGATAGATAGTAAGGAAGATCTTATTTTAATTATAGTAGCTTATAAAATTTATTATAAAGGTAAGATCTATAGCTAAACCACGCTTTGGCGCTGCCGCGCTAGCGTGCTTACCTAACGCGATTACTAGCCTAACTTAAAGAAGCTTACCTAGCTAGAAGAGGAGGTAATAGTTAATTATATACTTAATCTAGATTAGCGTAGATTTCCATCTACGTACGCAGCTATAGATGATATAGCTAATAATAAGCTAGCAGCGCGCAGTAGACAGTCCTACCCTTCCTAATCTTTGCTAGCTAGTATTACCTATCTGCCTAGTACTAGGAGGATACTATTCTACGTAACTAGGCTATTTTAGTTAGTAATAATAGCTAGATAACTAATTAGCTTAGAGTAGCGTAGCTAAAGCACTTTAATGCTTATATAAAGATAAGGGTAGTAGGCGCGTATTAGCTACTTATCCTTAATAGATATAAGAGCTATTACTCTCTTAAATTTTAAGAGTTCTATAGAGAGAGTAATATCTATACTCTCTATATACTACTACACTTATCTTATCTACTACAGCCTCTTAACGTTAGCTACTTCTCTCCTCTAAAGAAGGCGTACAGCTGCTAGATAGAGAGCTTAATTAAGGCTTATATTAACTATATTACTAAGCTTAAATTTCTGCCTGCCTTTAAAGTAGCCTTTAATTAAGCTTTTACTTTAGTAAATATACGCTTAGCGTTTTAAGGGGCAGGCCTTATCCCCCTCTAGCTAGACGTTGTCTTGTTAAAGCTAGATGTTTAACTGCGTACGCCATCACCAGCAGCTCAACTCGCAGCTCAGCAAGGAGCTCAACTCGCAGCTCAGCAAGGAGCTCAGCTAGGAGCTTAGCTAGGAGCTCAGCTAGGAGCTCTCTAGGAGCCTTAAACACCAAGGAACGTACGTGAGCTTAAGGCTCAATCTACTCTAATTAGTGATCGCTATTAACAGCATAACAGCTTATTACTAGCCTTAATTATTAAGGCGTTTAGTTAGTTTAAGAAGGGGGCTATAGTAAGGAGATATAAAGCTAAGCTAATAAAGGATAGGATTACTAGCCTTAAGTAAGCTAATAAGGTAGTAACTTAGTAGAAGAAGCGTAAGAGAAGGCAGATTTAGAAAGGAGGAGTCTTAATAAAGAGAGCTAGAGAAGATTTACTTACTTAGTAAGAGGTTAAGCAGTAAATAGAGCGTGAACTGCGCTAAAGTAGAGGGCAACTAGGGCCTAGCTGTAAGACTCTAGCACGCTGTAAAAGATGCAGAGAGACTGGACACAACTCGCGCACATGTTAAAAAGATACTATAGGTGCTGCTAAAGCTAGCATCTAGATATCTAAATAGTAATTAATTTTATGGTTGAGTAGGACGCTTATAGAGGTGCGCAAAGTTGGTGGGGTAGCACGCTCGCTTACATGGCCCGCTCGCTTGCCATGTACGTTACAGGTGTTGCTGAAAAGCAGTAGGGACGTGAGGCTCCAGTGATACCTCCTACCTTCCTAGGATGTCTATATATCCCTAAGAGGTTAGGTGTATCCTAGTATAAGCTACTAGGGGCAGATTATAGAGTAGTATTCTGTTAGGTTAAGCAGTAGCTTAAAATCCTCTAGGCTGTGCATAAGCGTAGTTAGGTACTTAAGGCCCTCTCTGCTATTGCTTGGGGGACTTGCTGGTCGGAGTGGCCAGAGGCGGAAGCGGCTAATCATCTTTCGGCAGTATAGGGTATGAGCAGGGGTCTTATTCTTCTTACATAAACACTTTATATTAGCGTCATTATATTTAAACTTCTTGTAGTACTAGGTAAAGTCTCTATGTTTAGTTTAGAGTGCTACTAGCCTGGCAAGTACGTTACGCGGAAGCCTGAGCTCTGGTGGCTCTGTGACCGCGTACGGGAGTTTCCACTAGCAGTACCAACGAGACAGCTCAGCCTTACGTTTTTACCACCACTCCTACTGGGCAGCCCTGAGGAAGCTCCTCGCACTCGTCCGAATGCCGGAGATTGTTGGGTGTGCGGCCTAGCCTGTATAGTTGTGAGAGTGACGTGCTTCAGCATTCCCTAGGCGGTCTGCCTCTTCATTCCCCTCGATGCCGCTGTCCTGGGCATCGGGTCGTGCTTATTGATATCTTGGACCCCAAGTTGGAGTTTGGGCAGGGATTTGGAGTGTGGTACTTTTAAGGCTGCTACGGATGTCTCGGCGGAGGAAAATGCGGAGAGGCAGCTGGAATATGTTGGTACCGATGGTGTTGACGTCGTAATTGAAGCTTCAGGGCTGCTCCATCGATTGAATCGGGGATTCATGTGCTGAGGCCAGGGGGAAAGTATGTTCAGACGGGACTGGAGAAGAAGAAGGTAGAGTTCCTGATTGTAGCGCTTTCGAAGAAGGAGATAACGGTCAAAGTATGCTTTAGATATAGCACTGGAGACTAGGAACTGGCGATCAGTCTCTTGGGAAAGGGAACGATTGATGTGAAGCCGCTCATCAGTTCTGTTTCGCTGTTTTCAGAGGCCACGGCTACATGGGAGAAGACCGCGAAGGGTGAAGGGATTAAGAACTTCATACAGGGTATTCATGAGTGACATGGACTCCGTTATTCATTATACCAATTACTACGTTTTTTTGGTAATATGCTCGCAATGCAATAGATGGTGTTATCATGCTGAAGAAAACTTCAGTACTGACAACATAATTACCCGCTTCTGATAGTCAGTCCTCTATGGGCTTTCAAGTCCCTGGAACTAAAACCTGCGTAGAAAGTGAACTCTCCAGATGGTATGACCCAAGACTGTGATGTTACGTCCCAGAAACTGACATCTCGTCTCATGAGACTGAAGCTCACACTCTTGCTTTCCGCAGGCTCAAGCGCAACGCTCTCAAAACCACGCAGAGACCTGACCGGAGTCCCTTCAGGGACCCCTGAAGATGGTAATGACATGTATAGTTGCGGGACTGCCTTTCCTGCACACGCACCGGTGTTCGAAACCGTGAGTTGGACTTCTAGAACATCGTCCCACAACTCTGGGTGGCCGCCGATCTTTACAGAGCGCGAAGAGTCCGGGGTAGCGGCTGGGTTCTCTTGCATGGTGTTGAATGTGAGATTAGTCGACATTTCAAATGTTGTATAGCTTAGCCCAAAACCAAACTCATACAAAGGTGTAATATTCCTTGCATCGAAACGCTTGTAATCGATGAATTGGCCTTCCGTAAAGTCATCCTGCCACCCCAGCGGGTCCGCGTTGTTGGTAGAGGAATTGACGATTGGGAATCCATAGTCTTCTTCAGTCAGTGGGATGGTGTATGGCAAGCGTCCGGAAGGAGCATGATCTCCCCAGAGGACATCAACGATAGAGTGGCCGCTCTGATCGCCTGGGTAGTGTGCAGCTAGAATGGCTGTAACATTCGGGTGTCGCGCCCAAGGCATGGTATTGACACCTCCAGAATGCGTAACAACTACTGTGTTGTTACACCACGAAGCCACGCCATTGACGACCACGGTTGAGTTGTAGTCGAGTTCAATATCCGGCCTGTCACCTCCTTCGCTAGCCCAAGACTTTAAGAATATCAAGCAAACGTCGGGCCAGGGATACAATGCCTGAAAATCACCGGCAGTAATAGCGGTATTGTTTACCAGGGTTTTAACACGGAATCCATCTTTGCGTGCGCGCTCTTTGATCGCATCGAGTGGCGCAACAGGGTTCTCGGCTCGGATGGCGCCAGATCCACTACCACCATACATAGTGCCAATATCAAAGTTGGTGTTGTCATGGGACGGATGGTCGTCCAATAGTGCTGCAGCATCGTTGCCAAAAACAGCTACGTATCTTAGCTTTTGAAGTGGTAGTGTGCCGTTGGTATTCTTGAGAAGGACTGTGCCAGCGGCACCCAACTTGCGAATCAGGGTCGGGTGATCTTATCGCACGTCTCGTCCTTCTACAATATTGATTTGCAGACCGAGATTGGCTCCAACTCCAGATGTTATCTCGGTGATGCGAGGAATGCCGTACTGTTCGGCTAAGAGCACACCCCCTGCGGATGGATCAACAGTTGGGTACGATACATCCTGGCCGAGAAGAAAGTAGGGTACCAGAAGCCTTGTTGCCATATCGTCTAGTCTCTCTTCGCTGACGGTACCATTGCTGACAGCAGCGAGTAGGACGCTTCCGTAGAATGGGCCTGCCTTAGGACCCTCTAAGTCAACGTTTGCGAACCCTCCAGGCATCTCAACGTCTAGACCTGAATTTGCCGAGGCAGCAGTGGAATGAGTTGCAAACCAGTCAGACACCACATATCCTCGGAATCCAAGTTCTTGCTTCAAGATGCGGTTGAGGAGCTCCGGATTCTCACACACATAAGTACCGTTGACGCGATTATAGGAACACATAAGGCTTGTGGCTCCAGCCTTAACAGCTTCTGTAAACGGCCATAGATAGAGTTCATGCAATGTTCGGTCGTCAATGTTGGAAGAAATAGCTTCAATGATGGTTCCATTGACACTTGTGATGGAGCGTTGCGTTTCCTAATCAATCGGAACACGATTAGCGCGCCACTTTAAGTCTTGGGGCAGTTTCCCTACCTGTTCGTTGCCGATGTAATGCTTTGAGCATGTCTGAACGCCGTTCTGCTGAACGCCACGGATAGTCGCTGCCATTGCTATGCCTGCTAGGTATGGATCTGGCCCGAACCTACATTCAAGTAGCGAGTCAGCACCGTCCAGAGAAAAAGGCCAAGGCATGATGCATGCGGGGATGCTGACCCTTCCCAATTTCGACCTCCAAGTGGGTGTCTTCCCATAGGGTTAACCGTTGGGCCTAACATAACATGCGCCCCCTTCCCCTTAAATTCGGAGGCCATGGCAAGGCCACGCTGATATATGAGGTCGCGGTCCCATGTTGAGGCCATTGTGATTCCCGCCGGGAAAACACTGACGAGATCTGCCCTGCCGACGCCCGACGGACCGTCTTGCATGCACAAGCCTTTGAAGCCGAGTCTTTGAATGGCCCCAATGTTTCCAATGCAGGAACCTTTGTCAAACCCGCCGGTGACCAAACCCACTTTCTCAGTGAGATTCAGCTGCGATACAAATGCCGCGGCCCGGGACTCGGCGGTGTCCCATGCAGAGTCAGATGCTGGAGCCAATTAGGACTGCTGGCAGGAGACGTAGAGGACACTCACCCAAATTGCCATAACTCCTGCGCACTGTTCCAACGCTCCGTTGGGAACTCAAGGCGACGAAAGGTAGGAGGTAACCCAAGAGATGCATTGCGATGGCGATGATCTGTAAAGCTACCCTCCTTTTTAATGCGGCGAGGGCTGCAACTTATATATGCGTGCGATTAACGATACATTAGCGGACTGGAATTTATACCAAGGTAAAGCTGGGGTGGCGTTGATTGACTCGTGCTGGCTTGACGTATACGTCCGCTGGTGGGTACTGCTATATGCACCGGGAAAATAAACAAGACAAATCGTGATGGAAGTGGCGGATGAAAGTAACATGGTGGGTTGTGTTTAGGTAGTTCCTGCGTATTTCTGCGTATTCGCTAAATTGACTATCCTGGTGCAGGTGCAGCTGGGAGGTAGCTGTATTTGTAAGTCCTGGTCGCCAAAATGCCCGGCTCGGACGCGGGGGCGCTAGACTATTGCGCTAGACAAATATCCGGAAGATCTTCGGAGTTGAATACGGGGGGGAGCGTATATGTCGTATTTGAATGTATATAGTTGTCGCACCCATTTATACCTAGTAAAGCTAGCTTGGTGGCTTTTAGTGGTAGAGCATGCGATAAAAGAGCTGCCTATGCTAAGCTTTTGTGAGCGCATGGCTAATAAGTGGTGTACCTGCAAATCCTGTCGCGATTTTGCAGGGTAAGTTACGCCGAATTAGCTCACTCAACCGCACGCTTGCTCCTTTTTGCTAGTCCTCTGTGGAGAAAAGCTCAAAGCATATGCAGAGGAAGATGGCTGTTTGCGTATTAGAAACGACTCGTCCATCTTTCGTGATATAGCGGTCGTGGAATGTCTGTCTGAGTTGGTGTAGAGATGCGCCGTAGTCCTTAGCTTGCTCGTGGCGACCGAGGTGAACGCTGATTTCATGCATTAAAGAGGTGCGTTAAATGAGATAGGCATTCGCAACAAGTATAGGGTCCGTCATAGAGTTCCTAGGTTCGTCCAGTGGAGCCTTGGGATCAAGCTAGTCCCCAAATTGGAACGTGTCTTCAATCTATAGGCTAGTATTTACATCCTGAGTGATTCTGTTGCCTAGCTAGGCTTGCATGCTCTCTATTTGCTGCTCTAGGATTGCTGAATTACTGAACAATTGGTATAATACCTACGGCAAACCCACCACTACGTCGCCCTCTAGGGCAGTTGGGACCTTCAGTTCGCGAAGATTCGTATTTGGGCAGTAGTGAGGAGGGATTCTGCTGTTGTTACACATTTGCTTGGCCACGAGATCTTTGGCCTATCCCCTTAATACTCTATAGGTGTCGTGTAAAGAAGTTTGCTGTGGGGGGACACGCATGAATATCTCCGGTCCAGCCTAGGCATTTATCACGCTAAGGACAGTCGGTAGGCACTCCCAGAAAATTTCCTCGCATTCCCCGACGAATGTTCTCTGCCTAACGTCAGCCAGATGTTGAGTCTCCAACCGAGCCATAACATACTATGTAGTTGATTTAAAAGAGAATTGGAGCATTCGAACCATCCCGTTTGTTTCATATCTGAGTGAATAACCACAGCAATAAAAAGTGATGGGTTAAGTTCCCCTCCACCCGGAAAGCCATCGACCTGGACATAACGAAAGCTATGGAAAGTGAACTTAGGCTCCCATACCTGGGGTGAGTTATTTAAGGTGATGAAATCTGTGGCGTTGCATTGTCTCAAAGGCCGTGTTACAATCTCCCTACCAGTGGCCGCAAGAATCGATTCAATGCTTTAAGATTCATTACTCATATTAAGTTAATTATTGAATTTGAATCTGAATTGCTAACATGAATCGCTATGAATAATTTATATCGTAATTTTACCCTAAATCGTTAATCTATGACGCTAATAGTTCTATTATAGATAGAATTTATTAAATATATAATAAAGGCTATTATATATTATAATCCTAACTCTGCTAAAGGGCTAAAACAGTGCAGTTAAACGTTGCTCTAGGGAAAATATCGCCCACGTAACTAACCTTTCTTCTTACTATTTCTTTTTGCTATTTCTTTAACCTCTCTTACGCCTTCACTCTCTTCGCCCTTATACGCCTTACCTATAGCTTCCTCGCTCTTAGATAGCTCTACAGATCTATCTATTCTTAATAGCGCCTACTTTAATAGTAATAGCGAGCTCTCCTCCGCATCCCCTAACTTAGCTAGTAAGGATATTAAGTAAGGAAGAGAATATAAGAAGAGGAAGATTTATGCTGTTTCTACATAGTCCTACTCTTAATCTCTAAAGCTTAGAGAGAAAGAGAAAGTAGACAGGCGTAAGGTATTCTACTATAAATTTAATAATTACAGTTAGAGCAGATATATAATAACTAATATACGCTGTTACCTTAAGAACTTCTATAACGTACTAGCCTCTAAAGAGGATTTAATACAGATAGAGATGTATAAGAAGAGATAGCAGAATCTCTAGGAGAAAGCAGTCTAGCTAGCTAGTAATATAATAAGAGAGAAAAGGGAGTGAATTTTAAAGGAGGATATTTAAAAGCGCTTAGTTTAAGAGTCCCTAGCAGAGCTTATTATTACTTAAAACCTCTTATATAAAGCAATTATATAGCTAGAGCTTTTAAATCTCTTAAAAGTAGTAAACTATTACGCTAGCAATGTTCTTCCTAAGTTACTAAATACAGTTAAGCAGGTTATTAAGCGTTCTTTTAAATTAGATAAGGAAGTTCTTAAGAAGAGGCTTTAGAGTTCGCTCTCTTAAGTTTATATCTCCTTTAATTACTAGCCCTCTCCTAACTAGAAGATATTTCTTACTATTATTAGCTACTTTATTAATAATAGCTTTAAGGTTTGTAAAGCCCTTCTTGCCCTCCGCTTTCTCCTGGAAAAACACGGTGCGGATTACTAGATTAAGCCCCTTTAGCGTATAATTGAGGAGTATAGTCTTCTCTAGAAGATTAGTTACTTTATTAGTAATAGCTATAGATCTAACAACAAGGTTATTAGGCTGGTAGCTACTGGGCTCAAGGACGGAGGATTTGAGCTTTACGATCTAGATGAACACCGGATTCGCTGCCACGGCATATAATCAACCTTGCTGTGCAAGCTTTCTTCTTCTGTAAGGATAAACAGGCCGTTAAAGATGCATTATCGCTAGCCCGTTCTCGGCTCAAATCACAAGGATCGCTTAAAGATAAGGAGATAGAAACCCAGCTCGCGGAGCTGTTTAAGAAAGATAAAAATAACTACTCTCTCTAGGGCACGGGACTACTAGGAAAAATATATAAAGTGTTAGTTTCTATACGATTCTTAAACGAACAGTACTAAGTCTACTTTAAATAGGCTAGAAGGATAATACTAATAGATAATAATACATGCTAGAATTTGTAGTTTTTTATGTGTTCTGTTACTATTAAACCCGCAGCTAAGAAGGTAATACAGAGATATTAAGAGTAGTATTATAAGGAGTTTAAAGATAAGGACATTCTTACGCTAGGAGGTTAGGGAATATTAAAGAATATAGTAGATTTTCTTTAGCCCTTCTACTAAGTTACAAAGGAGACTAAGGGAGATTGTGCAACTCTTAATAAGGTCCTTTAGATAAAAGACTTTCTTGTTGCTTATTACACTAAGTGAAAGGAGAAATACGCTAGCTTACTGAAGCTCTAGAACTGTATTATAATAAGCTAGTATATGTTTGATAAGTACTACGCTCTCACGGCAGATGTTGCTGCCTACGCTGCTGCTCTTCTACTTGCCCCTCATCGCCGCCTTGCATATCTCAAGAGAAAATGGAAACTAAAATGGAGGCAAGAAGCCATAAACGCATTTGGCCAAGACTCTGTCCAACGAACACTTCGTGGCGACACTTCCCTGCGTCACCGAAGGCCTCGGAATACGCACTATTAGTATCCCTGTGTCAGATTTTTTCTCTGTCTTCCTTTACGGCAACCTCTCTAACTCTTGGTACTAGATTTTGTGACTTGGCACCGTATAGACGCTCGTATTCTCTTGGATAAACTCTAATACGTGACATGCGCTGACCTGAACCTTAATTACTTAGGCTCACCTCGTAACGCCTGGCCCCTACCCCCCCGGGGTATTGCGGTGCCCAGATTCTCAACAGTGCCCGGCACCGCGCTAAGTAAGAGTCTTAACAGTGCCTAGCACCTAGCTAATTACTATCTAGTTCTTTAGTCTATACACTAGAAGAAGTTAAGTTCCTAAAACTTATATAAAAATCTAATTTTATATAAAAGCTTTTTATATTTTTTTTATAGAGTAATAATTACTTACTTCAGAGAACTAAAACTAGAACTTACTTTTAGTACTTTTCTTAAGTAGAATAAGAATACTATAGTTATAACTACTATATTTACTATAGCTTTAGTATACTTTATATACTACTTTAGATAGACTATATAACTTTATTAATAGCTAGCTATTTATTTATTACTTCTATTAGCTCTTAGTTATAGCTTAATTATCTTATTTTACTTAAAGCTACTTAAAGTTTAAAAGAAAGTAATATTATAGTAAATTTACTAGTAAATTAGTAAGTATTTTATAACTTTAGCTTATTTTAGTAAGAACTTTTATAAAAAAAATTACTACTATAGCTAAGGTTAGGCGCTACTAATATAATAGACTAAGATAGATAGTAGATATAAAGTAGTATATAAATATTATGTACTTATATCTATATTATCTCTTACTAAGGTTTATATATAAATTACTTAGAATAAAGCGCTTAGTAGCCTAAGTATAATTTAGTTAAGTAAGAGTATATAGTATTATGTAATTAGCTTAGTACTTACAAAGGGTATTAGGCTTAGCTCTTATATAGTATACTAAAGATTATTATAGCTGCTTATTATACTATTTAGTCTACTACTATTATATAAGTAAGTTATAAAAGAAATAATAGCTAGTCATCTTACTCTATATATATAAAGCTTAATATCTTATATATTTTAAAGTTATAACTATATACTTTTATATATATCTTTAAAGAGAGTTATAGTAGATCTAAGTAAGTAAAGAAGTTTTATTAAAAAAGAATATTCTCTTATAAGTCTTTATTTATATCTTTATAAAAGAGTAGTAAGTTAATAAAAAAAAATAGAATTATTTAAAGTATATAGAGAGAGAGGTATGAGCTTACTATACTTTAGAGGTAAGGTACTTTATTCTATATGGTAAAAATTTCTTATAAAGACTATAATCTAAAAAGATATTATCTATATAAAAGAGAAGTATAAGTTTACTATAGCTACTACTACTTTATATTAGCTTAAAAAGAAAATAGTTATTTTAATTTAGTATTACTAAGCTTATAAGTATTTTATTAGATTAGCTGGTAGTATATAACCTATATTAACTATATACTATTTAAGCCTATTTTACCTAATAGCTAAGATTTATCTTATATAAATAAGCTTAAGACAATGTACTCTAGCTTATCTATATTAAGTGCTTCTCTTAGTATAATATTACTATTTCTTATCTATCTATATATTAGTACTAACTAAAGAATACTATTATAGAAGTAGGTAGCTAAGTAGAAAAACTTATAGAGTCTTTTATAGTAGATAAACTAGAAACTACTAAGTTTAGGAACCTTATAATTAACCTAGCTATATTTTATTAATTACGTAATTTCTTACTTAATAACTTATACTAATAGTTAGGTGCGAAAGATTTTAGGGCGTAGTAGCTATAAAGAGGCTAGCCTAGTTTACTTTAGGCCTTCCTTTAGCGCTTTTATTACTTCTTTATTATCTGCCTCTAATACTATAACTTTTATATATGTTTTAATAATAGCGTAATATTATATTTTAGCTTTAATTTTTCTTTATAACTTAATATACTTTAGATCTACTTTATCTCTATCTATATCTAGAACGCGTATAAGAGAGTTAGATAAAGTATTTCTTAATACGTTATTACTTATCTAGATATATTACGTAGCTAGAGCCTAGTTAACGCTATTTTAAGCTATATTAGGCTTTATTAACTTAGAGTCTACCTAAGATAAGTATTTTATCTAAGAATATTCTTATATAGGCTTAATTAAGGTTAATTAGGCTAATATAGCTTTATACTCTATATTATATTCTTTTACTAGTTCTTTAGTAATAGTTTAGGCCTTTAAGACTTATTCTATATTAGTATTTAGGTATCTAAGTAGGTTAGCCTATCTAGGCCCTCTACTAGGGTATAGATATAAAACTATATTATCCTTTAAGTTATTCTATTTAAGTGCTGTCTCTAAAGAAAGTAATCTTAATATTAAGACTAGTTCTATATAGTTATAGCCTTATCTTTAGAGTTATTAGGGTTAGATAGGTATAACAGAGTTTAATAAGAGATAATAGGGTTATATTAGTAACTAGAAGGATTACTACTACTCTAGTAGGATCTTAAAGGGCTTTTATATTACTCTTATCCCGCACCTAGGACTAATTAGGCTAAAGAAGGTCTACCTTGCCCTTTATAGCCCTGATCTAGCCTATTATAGGCTAAACTAGCTAAGTATGCCTTAGGTACACTTGTTAGAATTTAAGGCATGTTTTTGGTCAGAGTGGATGGATTATTGATTATGTTCTGTCTGTTCCTTTCTTCTATAGCTCCTCTGCTTCTAGAGGTTCTCTGGATTATAATAGTTATTAGTCCTACTATTTATTACTCTTTCCTTATATTTAATAATCTAACACACCCTTTTAGCTTAGAGTAATCTTCTAAGCTAATATAAGCTTATATTTTATATCATTATTAAATCTTCTATTTAAGTCTATATATCTTTAAGTTTTAACTCTTTTACTAAGGCTAGTTTCTTATTTATAAGTCCTAATTAATTAAGAAAGTTCTCTTATTTATTTAAGGGCAGCGCTTTAGTAAGTTTATCTGCTATTATTTGTAAGGACTTTACATATTTAACTTAAACTTATCTAAGTAATACTTTTTATTATAGCTAGTAATTATAAATATCTATATGTTAAAGTTTAGTTTAGAGTTTTATAATCTCTTCTATTATAAGTTAAATTATCTATATATTATTATATTAAATTATAATAGTTAACTCTAGTAATAATATCTAGAGCTCTTTAAGAAGTTATAAGGTAAAGATAGCTTCCTTTACTACTTAGGAGAGTGTAAGTAGTTCTACTTTAGTTATTAAGGTAGTAATTATATCTTATTTACTTACTCTTTTAGTAATAAGACTACTAAATAGCTTAATTATATAACTTTATAAACTCTTTCTATTAACTATATTATTAGTAAATAATACGTTACTAGCTACTTTAAGCTTATTACCTTCTCCTAATTAAAGTACTCTTAATTTTATTACTATAAGGTAGAGTAAGACTTTATTTGCAGCCTCTTAATACTCTATACTAGAGTTAATAAGAAAGTGTGTAAAGCGCGATATTATAAAGGCGATATCTAGTTATATTATAATAGTAGTAAATAGTAAGGAACTAATCTTACGCTAGTGTTTATTAACTCTTAATAGTAATACTAATCCCTTATATAGCTAGAGTTTAACGCTTACTATTAAAGTATTATATTAGATATCTTTCTTATCTATAAGTCTACTAATTTTATTAGTATAAGCTAACTAAGAGAGTTAAATTAATTATTATTCTTAGTCTCTAATAACTTTAATACTAAGAAACTATTATAGGTCGTCTCTACTTATAAAGGTATATCTTTCTTAAAGAGCCTTAATAGCTTATTAAGCTTCTACTTCCTTCTTCTAGTAGTAAGCTAAAATAATATTATTAATATAAAAGAAGATAATAATACTATCTTTAATTATATAGTAGGCTTTATATAATACTTATTTAAAGCCTAGTTTAGTAAGAGTTAAGATAAATTCTTTGTACTATAAGAGTAGTAAAATTTAAAGACTATAAAGTATCTTTTTAAGCTTAAAGATTATTCTAAGCTTCTAGTATCCTTATAGTATTCTTATATAGATTTTTCTATCTATTATTAACGTCAAGTACTACCGAACCTACTACCCTACTGAACCCACCGAAATCTGCTAAGACTACTACACAACTTATTAACGCGTAATAGCTGAGCAACGCAACACGCTTTTAGTTTAACATAAAGGGAGACTACAGCTTACTCTTTAAAGTTATAATCTTAGCTAATTTAAATCTTATATAGCTGCTGCTAAAGCCTTTAACGTAAAGCGCTTAACCCTTACTAAACGCGCCCGTAGGGTAATATTTTAACTTAAAACACTACCTAATAGCTGTATCCTTACTACTACTAAAGAATACTTAATTATTAAGTGTATTCTTAATCTTAATGCAAGAGGCTTTCTACCTACACTATTAGAGGTAGCGGATATAGCAGATTACTTACTAGGAGCGCGGGGTATAGAGAACGTAAGTAAGAATTAGACTAAGAGATTTATATCGCGTACAGAGAAGCTTAAAGCAGCTTTTAATTAAGTAAAGGACTATTAGAGGATACTAAGGGAAGATCCTAAAGAGATAAACGCGTAGTTTATACGCGTTTAGGATATAATAGAGCAGTACAGCGTCTACCTAGATAATACATATAACTTTAATAAGACTAGCTTTTAGATAGGAATTACTAGCTTATTAAAGGTTATTACTAGTTCTAAAAGGCGTGCATAGCCTAAGCTTATCTAGGCAGGTAATTAGGAGTAGGTTACAGCTATTATAAGTATCTGCGCTGCTAGGTACTCTACCGTACCTTTTCTTATTCTTAAAGAGAAAGTTTACCTCTTAGCGTAGTATAAGGAGGTAGATATCCTACGTAATTAGAAAGTCTTAGTCTCTAATAATAGCTAAATAAATAACGTGCTTAGTCTTAAGTAGTTAAAGTACTTTAATAAGTATATAAAGGAGCGTATAGTAAGGGCACATAGGCTCCTCCTTTTAGACAGCTATAACAGCTACTAGAGCTAGGATTTTAAGTAATACTGCCTTAATTATAAGATCCTTACGCTCTATATACTATTATACTTATTATACATCTTTTAGCTGCTTAATATAGTTTATTTCTCCCCTTTAAAGCGTATATATAGTTCACGCGTTAGAGACTTAGCACAGAAGCGCGTCTTCTATATTAGTAAGGAAGGCTTTCTACTAGCCTTTAAAGACGCGTATAAACGCGTTTTTACAGAGGCTAACTATAAAGCAGCCTTTAAGGCGTTAAGACTTATTCCTATAAACCCTAATTAAGTAATTAATTACCTTAATATACGTATCTATACTCTGCCTTAAGCCCTACTACTAGAGACGCTGTAGTAATTAAAGACTCTAAGTAATTTATTTAAATTTAGCTCTTAATTAAAGCTAGTATTAAGTAAATTTACTTAATCGCCTAGTATAGCTTAGGAGGCGTATAAGCAGCTTATTAGAGGCAGTAATAAGTCTGTTAGTTTAGTTTAACCTTTAAGCTTCCTGTATTAAGGAGCTTAAAGAGTAATTAGTAGTATAAACTACATAGAAATCGCGTAAAAGAAAGTAGATCTAGAAGGGAGGTATATTAGAGTATAGGGCTAGAGTAGAGTTGAGTATTACTAGATTATTAAGTAATAATCTAGTAAAAAAGGCGCGTATACAGGATTATTAAGTAGGGCCTTAACGAGCTGCTTAGCGCTGTAGGAACTGTAGAGAGACTAGCTATAATAAAATAACATGTAGAAAACGTCTAGACAATTCAGAAGAGTTAGAGGCAAGCACTTATTATACAGCTAGTCTTGTTAATAGTAATAGTTCTAATAATAAATAAGCTGAGTTGGTAGCGCCAGGCATTTTCGGTGGGTTCGGTGGGGTGGTAGGTTCGGTGGTGCTTGACGTTATATATATAAATATATTAGTTATATTATACTATTTAAGTTTAAGGTTAAACTTAGTAGTAATTACTATAAGTATTTAAAAAGACCTACTAACTAAGGTAGCTATATATATATCTTATAATATAATATTTTATTACTAATTACTATAAATAACTAGTTATACTTTATATTTAATAAGGTAATAGTATTTATCTAATTTATAGGTATACACTTATATACAGTCTAATATTTAGTAACTTCTCTATTTAATAGGAGTAATTAGTACTTTAGCCTAAGACTTTATTTATTTATAGCTTCTTAGGTATTCTTATTTAGCTTTCTTAAATATTTTATATAGAAAATAATCTTTAAGCTTTAAGTAGGTTATTAGTAGAGGTAGTAATTAGTTTTAGTAAGGCTTTACCCTCTTTACTATTATTTTCTTTAGCTATACCTTATTAATAGGCTTACTTTTATATTCCTCTACGTGCCCTACTTAAGTGCTAGCTATAAATACTACTGCCTATAGTTTTATTTTTAATAAGCTCTATATTATTATACTATTAGCTTTAAGTTTATTAGCTTATACTTAGCTAAAGAGAGCTATAAGTAGTAAAGTATCTAGTAGTATTAGGTATAAGTCTATTACTTTTCTACTTTAGTAACTTCTTAACTTTTAACTTTATAGGCTTAAACTCTCTTTTATTATTATATTATCTTTATAGAATAACTTAGTCTTAGGCTATCTCTATTATAGTAGTATAGGTAGTTTAATTATTTTTACTTATGCTATAATCTCTAATAAGGTATTATATATAAAGTTATCTATAAAGTCTTCTATTTTACGACTAAATATTACGCTTTTATTAAAGACTATGTCTCTTATACTAATAACTTTAGCTAATAATAGGATCTAAACTTAGTAGATATTTATAAATTAATAGCTAATAAGATAGCTAACTTAAGCTTTTAGATTTAAGTGTTACAGTTATAACTTTCCTTAGTAGGTATTATTAGTTATTATAAATACCTTATAGCTATATACTTTAAAATAAGCTTAGTTTAGTTTCTATAGTCTAGTAATAATACTATTTATAGTAGTAACTCTTATAAAGAATACTTTATATAGGCTTTTTTAGTAGTTTAAGTAGTTTAGCGTCCTATTATATAGATATACTACTACTCTTATAATTTCTAGCTATAGTTCCTAAGGAAGATTAGTATCTAGTTATATTATGCGTGCCTTTTCTTTTATTACGCCTCCTAAGTATTCTCCTCTACTATTCTATAATTAAGTATTAAAAGTAAAAGGCTTAACCTTTATACTTTTAGATATATACTATCTCTTAACTTCTAGCTTAATAGTTACTATCTTATTATCTATCTTAATAACTTTTATAGAAATATTAAACTACGTATATAGAAAGTAAGTAAAATTATCTAGTAATTAATAATAGATTATACTAGTCTGTTATTAGTAAAGTAGAAATCTTAGTTATATACTAAGAATTAGTTAGTAATAAGTATTTAGCTCTTTTCTTTTAAGTAGCTCCTAACTTCGTAGTCGTGAAAGTTAATCGCGATTTATTCTCCTAGTCCTTCTTTACTTAGTTAAGGTTCTCTGCAAATCCTGCGCTTTAATTTAGCTCTCTTATATATATTATACTTAACTATAGTAACGCCTCTAATACGCACTCCTTTAGACTATTAGATAAGGTATTTAATTACTATAGGCCTTAGATGCCTTAGGCGCTTATACTATAGTATTATACTTACTCTTTATAACGCTTGCTTAGTTTAAGAGTTAAATTAGGTATAAAAGGTACTATTATTTACTTCTAATTACTTAAGTACTTATTAGTTATATACTTCTATTAGGTATATAATAATTAAGTTATTTTATCTCTTTAAAGTTATAGGTTTATTCTTATTATTCTACTAAATTCCTTACTATTTAAGTAGTCTAAATAAGATAAAGTTATATAGAATCTCTAGGTAGAAAGTAACGTTCTCTAATTAGAGTGTCTCTATACTATATAGTAACTTAACTTTAATATATATAGTACTATACTCTTTAATCTATATTTACGTATTACTTATCTATACGTAGTTACTAAGGATAGGTAGATAGAAGTAAGTTAGGCGTTACGCTATATTATAGATATATATTATCACGCCTAAATTAAAGATAAATATATTCTTTAGCAGATATAGTTAGTTCTTTATTAAAAATACTAACGTAGTATACGCAGCTTTAATTATTAATATAACTCTTCCTTTTAGTTAATCTTTTATAACTTTAGGTATTTATATATATAAATTCTTAATTAGCAGCGTCTTTAATAATTAGCACTTTAAGTCTAATAATTTAATTAGCTCTAGGTTATACTTTCTTTTATACTTAATAAGTTTAGCTATCTTTAAATCTAGTATAAACTACGTAAGTACCTTATCTTTATTTAGATAGAAATAATTAAAAAGATTATAGCGCTATTTATAAGTATAGTATTTTATACTTTTAACTACTACTATATCTTCTAGAGAGGAATGCTTAGATCTAGTACTACTTTATCTAAATTTATATTTTCTTTATATTCTACTATAGCTCTTACTTTATAAAGCTAATAATACTTCTTTAGCTATACTAGAGGCGTCTCTTTATACGCTTTAGTTAGATTTACTACTAGTAAAGTATATAGTATCTCTAGTAGTAAAAGCGCTCTTCTACTTACTCTTTTATAAGTAGGAGTAGTTTATATACTTTTAGAAGAGTTTTATTATTTCTTTTTTATTATAGTTTAGGTTACCTTTAGCTACTTAGCTAGAGAAGGTAGTTACCTATATAGGTACTACCTTTTTTACTACTAATAAGAAATCTTCTATAATATTATTATTATATTATACCTCTATAACTCCTTTAGTCTTAGCGTTAGTTACTACCTAATTATATTCTATAAGCTAAATATCCTAGTTTACTAAAGTCCTTATTAGCTTTAATATATTATAATATCTTATTTATACTTATTAGCGTTCTTTAAGTAGGTTAATTCTTACTATCCTTTAGATATTAATAATCTATTAGTAAATTATGGTACTAAGGAGGTAGTAGTTACACTAAATATATGTTATAAGTAACTAATAGGTACTCTGTTCTCTATTATATTTTTTCTTATTAATCTTATAAGCTTTAAGTTATACTTTAAAGTTCTCTTAATTAGCCTTATATATTTCTTAGCTTTTAAGTAATAAGTCTAATAGTTTTATTAGTATAGCTAGGGTTATATTAGTTTAGGATAGGTTTAATCTTATTATCTAGCTTAATAATCTAACCTAGTTACTTTAAGAGTTTAACAACGCGCTAGGTGCCTGTTATTAGACTATAGCTAGTACGTAGTTAGCTAATTATAGTAGGACTAGGGAGATTAGTTCTAGTAAAGGCTCTCTAGTTCTATTAGGGTCTGTAATTAACTATATATTATAGAACTCTACTTTTACTTTTAGTTATAGTAACTATAGCGTGTAGTTTATATAGTTAGTAAGAATAATTATAGCGTTACGTGCGCTAGTAATATTTGCGTAAGATATAATCCTCGCTCGTTATAGAGTTAGTAAGACTCTTAATTATTAAAATTTAAGGCATATTTTTAGTTAGAGTGGATAGATTATTAATTATATTCTGTCTGTTCCTTTCTTCTATAGCTCCTCTGCTTCCAGAGGTTCCGTAGATCGCAATAGTTATTGGTCCTACTATTTATCGCTCTTTCCTTGTATTTAACAATCTGACAACACTAGACTCGTTAGCCAGTCCAGGCGTGACTTATCGACTCCTAACAGTTAGTACTTTTACTAAATATCTAAATATTAACTAAGAGGTATATCTTACTTATATAGAGGTATAATTTAGCTTTTAAGAAAAGCTTCTTTTTAATCTAACTAAGTTATTCTTATTTAATCTAAAATTATTAAAGCGCTACAAAGATATATATAGTTAATATTATTAATATATAAGCTAAAGAGCTAGCGTATTTATTAGTAAATAACCTATTAAAATAATAAGTTAAGGTTAATAATTTAGTTAATAAGCTTATCTTTAAACTAAGTATTATTAAAAGTAACTTAATAGCTATTTATAGAAAAAGGAAGAGAGCGTAAAGTACCTGTAACTATAAAGAAAGAATTAGATAGTATAGAAAGAGCTCTAAACTTAACTATTCTATAAAAGCTTATAAAGTAGCTTTTAGCTCTAGATATTACTTTAGACTTGAATAAAGTACTTTTATAATAGCTTTTAAAGTAGTAAGGTTTATAGAGCTAAATTTTATTATTACTATTACTTATAAGTTACGCGCTATACTTATTACAACCTCCGACAAACTACTTATGCTAAAACGTTGTTTGAGGGTTTGATATTACTTTTGGCTCCCTGAGCTTCCTTATGTTACCAGCTAACTCGATATCTCTTGCATACTATAGTCATGATGCCGTATATCCCTGACTACAGTCTTTGACGTGTCGCATCACTATTCCGCCCACTGTATATTCAAGGCATAATGGCGAGGTTTCTTAATATGGGATGGTCTGAGAGTAAGCACGTGCGAGCAAGCGATGACAGGGTGGACCAAAACTTTAACCGAATCCGGACAAGTCCTTTTTAATTTGGCCTTAAACAGGTTTCCGGGTCCTTTTTTTTTAGCTACCTTCTTCTCTTAGCAAGCTCAGAAGTTATGAAGCTGATTTCGTTTCCTCCTGTAAAGTTCTACATCAATATATTTCCCGCATTGTATATTGTTGTAATTAGGTTTATACTTCCACCTTGGATCTTCCAATAATATTACCAAGCACAACTGATGAGTGTCGCCACCTCTATTACTTCGTACTCGGCCAAAAGATCCCACATCGAGGCAATCCTAATTTATTAGCAGTATAGACATGAAATGTGAGATCTTTCGGGCCTATACGAAGTAAGACGCGCAATTCTATGGACTGAGATGGGATTCCTCTTTGGGATGCCTGATGATGATCTCCTGCAGATTCTGAAGCTAGGATTGAAAACATACACATATAAGAGTCAAGTCCTTCGTGTGATTGTTTTCAATTGTCCTATTTACATCAAACTTTGACTATCTCAAAAAATCCGTTTTATTTTCAAAATGCAACTCTTTAAATACCTCATCATCCTAGCCCCAGTGCTTACGTTAGCGTCACCTGTCGGCGTGGTTGAACGGCAAGCACTGGCGAAATGCTGCTACAGCGTACGTATCGACCGTTTCCCGCTGCGATTTGCTTGTCTAACGAGTCTCCTAAAGGCTGCTGAGAATCAATTCACCTTTGTTGTGACCAACGATGGGGAGTACCTTGATACTCTGAAATGGTGTTACATGTCGTTTACCAGGTAGGTATAGATTGAGTATTAGATGAAACAACATTCTCATGTAATCTAGGAACACTGCCTCTCCCAATGACTGTGCGAAAGCTAGTCGCAGGATTTCGTCCGGTTATTGCGAATTCTCAGACCCTCTGCCAGTTACGACATGCCCTGCATGAGTATTGCCTGAGCTTTATTACTATTAGAGGCATCTCGAGACAGTCTGGTCAAAAAGAACTAAATGAGCTTAGGGAAGTTAGGGGTACAGGCAGTATTCCTCCCTGGCGATATATCAAGCTTTTAGCCGCAGAAATTAGACTCCTAGCAGTATGTCCACACGATTTTGCCACCGGTTTTATTCTACCTGCTATACCGATTGTCCGATTTCCCCCTTTTCTCTGCGCTGTTTTTGTTCCGTGATCGTGAACATGCTTTCCTCGCCCTTGCCTCTTTAATTTTCTTTGTCAGTAAAACACTAGCCCAAAATTTTGCATAGCCGTAACCGATTTCCCGGCTAAAAGCACGCCCCTACTTAAGGCTACTGAGATTTGTCCGCCGCGCTAGCCACATTTTATTAGCGCCAATATAATTATACAGTAATTAATGTGCATCGACATTTAGTCGCCTACAGGGAGGCCGATGCTAGATCGTTTATATCACTAGGCTTGTCTTCTACCGATGTCGTTGTCCCTTACGCGGGCCGAGACTTTTCCAGGCCACTGGAGCCATCACTGCTGCGGCACGCTTGGGCCGCGGTGTAGGTAATCTTATTCCTCTTAATTCCTTGCTATTCTGCTTCTAAGTCTTAGCAATGTTCCCTTTCTTTGGCCGCCCTCCGCTATAGCCACTATCATTGTCCTCCTCTAGAATAAAGTTATCTCCTCTCTCTAGCCAGGGCTTGGCGATTGGCTTAAGGACATAGTCTCTGTATACGTGGTGAGGCATCTTGCTATTCTTATTCTAAGTATTAAAGAAGTGAAGCTTGATCTTAAAGTCATGCCCTATAACAGCCTAGCTATGTTACTTCTTATTTTTCTTCTTATTAGTTTTATTACGAGTATGAATGAGTAGTCGATCTAGAAGGCAAGCCTGGCTTCTTATTCTAGTTATTTAATAAGAAGGGAGAGGCTGGGCCCACAACGAACTACCCGAGCTCGAGTTTCCGGTTACGGGAGTTAACTAGTATGGCCCGCGTGGTTTTAACGGGTACTTATACTCTGTCACCTAGTTTCAGAAAAAGAGCCCACTCACAAAATGGCTTAGATTCCCTAACACCACCAATAGCCTTACTAAAACGATCAAGGATAGCCATTTTAAGCAGTTTTTTAAGCAGTTTAAGGATGTGCTTAAAATTAAAGCTGTAATTTTGAACTAGATAGCTATTTAGAGCAGCTTTTTAAGCGTTTTTCCTCACTACCTAGTTATCTAGCTATCTAATTTAATGTAATCTCTTAGCCTTTAACGTATACTATTAACCTAAGCATTTATAAACTTTTTAGTAACTTTCTCCTATCCCTTAATAGCTAGCTTACGAGTTTTAAATTTATCCTAATGCGGGAATCTTAATATAAACTACTTAGGAGGTCGCGAGTAATTCTTAATAGGGGCTAGATCTAGCGAGCTAGGGCAGTTAAAGTAGTGCTTAAGCTTATTCTTCTGCTTCTAAGTCTTAATAATATTCTCTTTCTTTAACTACCTTCTACTATAGCTGCTATTATTATCCTCCTCTAGAATAAAGTTATCTCCTCTCTCTAGCTAGGGCTTATTAATTTGCTTAAGGATCTAGTCTCTGTATACGTAGTAAGATATCTTACTATTCTTATTCTAAGTATCTAAGAAATAAAGCTTACTCTTAAAGTTATACCCTATAGCAGCCTAGCTATACTGCCTTTTATTCTTCTTCTTATTAGTTCTATTAAGAGTATGCTAGATACAGTCTAAATATAGCCTCTCTCTAGGCTTCCTAATAATATAAATCTTACCCTTAGTACTTATAGACTAGTGTACCTTATCTAAGAATCTAACTCTCCTCTAGTCCTAAGGCTAAGGGTAGCAGCTAAGTATAACCTTACTCTATTCTTTTCTCTTTAGCGCGAGTCTGCTAGAGATCTAGGCTTTATAGTAAGTAATACACTTATAATAGTCTATTAAACCTATATAATCTTTAAGGTAATAACTATTATAGTTTAGATTAAGCTCTTTATAAATTTACTGCTATATTATAACTCTTACTAGCTATCTAAGGTCTTGAAGAAACCTGTCTACTTTCTTAAGCTCCTTAGGCGAGAGAGCTAGTAGCCTGTCTCTTTTCTTAGGTACAGTAGCATTATTATAATAATAGCGATTAAATTCTAGGTTATCCTCTCTTAAGATTACTTATCTTTACTCTTTACTAACGCTGTAATTAGTACTTAAATAGATTAGAATAGAAGTATAAGAGCCTATTGTAGTCTGCTAACTTAGCAGCACCCTTCAGCCTCGCTTCTTTAGGGGTCTTAAAGTCAGGAATACTATTCCTTAACATACCAAAAAAGATCCGCGCAAAAAATCCGCGTGTTGTGGTGGTGGTAGTTAAGATAATCGTGGTTGAAATCAGAGAGTTTGGTGAGCAGCATCGATTTTGGTGGGTGCTCGCTTAAGTTAACGTGTTGCACCACCTGGCGCACGTCCCTACCGAGGCTCACCTCGTAGCGATCGTCCCCTCGTAACGCACGCATTTCCTTACCAAAATCTGCCAAAATCCTACCTTTATTTCTATTTTTCTAGCCTTATTTAATAAGTAAAATATAAAAGTCTAAATATTAAAGATATATTTCTTTAGTAGCTCTATAATCTTAGTTAATTATATTTTTTAAAATAAATAGTTTAAGAAATTTATTAATTTTCTATAAAAATAAATAATATTTATTATAGTATTAGAAATTCTTAATCTTAAATAACTAAGTAAATATATAATTCTTTTATAAAGTTATTTAAGAATAACTTTTTCTTTAATAAAAATTTATATGTAACTTTATAAAATATAGTATAACTCTTTTAAAAAATTATATATTTACTTAGTTATTTAAGATTAAGAATTTCTAATACTATAATAAATATTATTTATTTTTATAGAAAATTAATAAATTTCTTAAACTATTTATTTTAAAAAATATAATTAACTAAGATTATAGAGCTACTAAAGGAATATATCTTTAATATTAAGACTTTTTTATTTTACTTATTAAATAAGGCTAGAAAAATAGAAATAAAGGTAGGATTTTGGCAGATTTTGGTAAGGAAATACGTGCGTTACGAGGGGACGATCGCTACGAGGTGAGCCCCGGTACCTAACGCACGCAGAGCTTATTTTTTATCCCAACTTCAACGCTCAATATCTCAACCACTATGGCACCTATTGACGAACCGCTTGCAGCTTTAGATTTGCTAAAGCCTAGAGAATGTTTTTAAGGTTTAGAATATGCGAGATTGTATAGCTGCAGCAGGTTAACGCTGTTAAAGCGCCACCGCGGGGTATAGGGTACTAGGGCAGAGAAGTATAAAAATAACAGCCTACTTAACACTACGCAGGAAAAGTAGCTTATACAGTATATCTATAACCTTTACGCATGCGGCCTACCTCCCTTAAAGCCTATAATATAAAACTTTATATCTTAAATAGCCTATAAGCTAGCAGGTAAAGACTAGGCTAATTACTTTATTACTGTTACGAACAGAAGTAAGAAGGGCGGCGGTTATGAGGATGTAGGAGGAGGCACGGACGACTAACAAAGAGACTAAGCCTCTGAACTAACTGATAACGCTAGAGTTATGTAATCCTAGAAAACCTACGCTAAGATAGACTATGTCCTATAAGATAGAGATAAACCTAGAAAACCTAGAGGAGGCCTTATAGGAATCCTATAAGATAATTATGTATATAGACTTGTATAATAGCCCTATAGCATATTATAATTAACTTAAGATAATCTATAAGTGTACTACTATCTAATACTTCCCTATTTAACCTACCTAGTACTGCACATCTACAGAATACTCTAAAGAGCCTAACTAGTTAACACTAGTTGCTTTATATTGTAACTACTTAACTAGATCTTTAACAATTACTTACTATAGCGTCTATATTATCTCTTACTAAGTATCTACTCTTAATTGGCGCTGCTTTAAAGCAGGCTCTACCTTTAAGTATAAGCTATACTTTAAGCTTTTAGATTATAAGATTAAGGAATATAAGATAGAGAGTTATTATATATAATATTATAGATAAGAAAGGCTTCTTAGTTAGTATACTATTAAAGGTAAAGTATATCTTCTTAAGAGAGCTTTTTAAGTATAGAAAGATAAAGAGTATAATCTAAGATAGTAATAGAGAGTAGATTACTACTATAGCTTATATCTATACTAATAGATCTACTCTTATACTTACACCTATCTACTAGGCCTAGAGTAGTAATATCTAAGACACCTAGCTATAGGACTTTAACGCTTAAGAGCACTGCGCCTTTTTTACAGCCTTACTTAGTAGATAAATAAATAATAATATAGGCCTTATGTAGCTTAAGTAGGTATTTAATTATAAGACTTAAGTAACGTCGCGCTTATCTTAGAGGCTCTTTATCCTTAACAGCTATAGCTCTTATATTACTATAGATTTTATTAAGTACTATAATAATAATAATAATAAGATCCTACTAATAGTATACTCTTCTTATAGTACTTACACGCTTTAACCTCTTAATATTATAATATTTATACTACTCGCTACTTTATATAAAGCTAAGCTTACTACCTTTATTAATAGCTTATAGGGCCTTACTTCTATTACTAAACGTAATTTTTATAAGCTCTTTAGTAAAGCCTAGGCTTCCTTCTTTAAAGAGAAAATAATCCTTAAGGCCTTTAAGGCTATAGGCCTCTCTCTCTTTAATCTTAATATTATTCTCTTACGCTTCTTAGCACCTATAAAGGATAGCTTATAGCTAGGCTTAAGTAGTAGCTTAAGCTTAGTTTTAAGCGTAAGTAACTAGAGAAAGATAGAGTAATTACTAAAGTAAGTAGTAGATAATATCTATAATTTAAAAGCTAAGAAGCTTAGCTAAATAATCTATATAATTAGCGTTAAAAATAAGGTCCTATAATATAAGAATAAGTAACTAAAAAAGGTACTAGTAAATAAGTAAAAGTATAAGAAGTAAGGTAAGATTTTACTACTTAAGGCACCTTAAGAGTATAGTAGTAGAGCGCTCTTTTAGTTACTAATAAAGGTAGCTTAAGTAAGGCAGTAACAGGAGTAAAAGGAGCTTAAAGAAGAGAAGCTTTAATACTAAAAAAGTAAGGCTATTAAGCTTAGAGAGTAGTAGAAGGTAGCTAAGGCAGCTCTCCTTAAGGAGCGTTATCGTAATAGAGTTATAGTAAAGGAGAGGCGTAAACTTAAGGCTGCTATAAAGGTTACTGCGCGTAAAGAGGTAAAAGTAGAGTAGTAAGTAAAATAATAACTCTAAAGCGATCTTAAATTATTTAAAAAAGGTAAGAGGTAAAGCCTTAAGCCTAGTAAAGCTATTAAGGCTGCTGTTATTAAGTAGGATTAAATAGTAGCAGAGGAAGTAGTTTATGCTACCTCTTAACGCGGGAGACTAAATAAGCTGCTGCAGAAGCTGCTAACGTAATTTAAATTAATTAAACTATTTTAATAGCTATCCTAATTACTCCACTAAAAAATCTTATAATATTAGCTATTGTGCGTGGCTTAAAAGCTTCAAATCGAGGATGGCCGCACCTTAGTTTTCCGTGCGCTAGGTACGGACGTGCGCCAGGTAGTGCAGCACGTTACCGAGACTCACCTCGTAACGTGCCCCACCACCTGAGGCACGCGAGCAGCTATATAGGCTGTCAACTTTATAAGGCTATAGAGCTACTAACAATAGCTATTATCACGAGATCTTTTAATAATAAGCTTTAATAGGTATATAGAGCAATTGCGCATTATTAAATTATAAAAAAAAGCCTTTATAGCGGCTTAATTAGCTAACCTCGTCGAGATTAAGTATACAGAGCCTCGTTAGTAACAATAGGCTCCTCCTCTACTATAGTTAATTTTTAAGCCTTACTAGGTTGTAGGCTTTACCTCCTGCCTTTTTTAGATAATTTAATATCGCTTTAGAGTTATTTTTTAAGCTCGTAAGCTACCTTTTATTCCTCGCGTAAGGTAGCTTTCTTAGCTCTCTCTTATTCCCTTATCTCTTCAGCTGCCTGCCTTATTCTTAATCTCTACTTAAGCTAAAAAGCCTTTAGCTGCTTCTAGGTTTTACAGAGCTTAATTACTTTACTTTTCTAGTATTATAGCTCCTCCTCCTCCTTACGCTCTTTCTCCTCCTTTAAGCTTAAGCTGCCTAGACTTTAGCAGGTAACTAAAACTAAGCTCTACTATAGTATTCCTTAGGATGCTTAAGGACTAGAGCCTTACTATAATTCTTGCGCTTCTTCTTATACTTAAGAGCCTCTTTAAGCTAAGCGTTTTTATACTAAAGTATCTAGTTTTAAGCTAAGATTATATAGATTATTTAGCTAAGCTTTTTTAAGCGACTATTATAGATATTATTAACTACTGTGGAGTTAACAAGGTGGTTCGGCACAATCCCGCAGTTCTGGTGTTGTGAATGAGAGGTGACGCTGGAATCAAATGTGCGTGAATAACAGGAGCAGCCCTGCCTGTGCAGTCTGCCAGAAACGAAGGTAAGTATGGAGCCTGATTAAAAGTAATAAACAAAATGGTCTGAAATCTCATTGAATTGACGTAGCTAATGCACTAGCTACTTCGCAAAATCTTAGTTTTGAAGTGAATTGTCGTGGTGTGTGGTGCATGGTGCATGAGGTTTGGTGCATGTCGTATCTCCACGTCTTATCACCAAATTTCGCTGACAAAGGAAACCTATTATCACCTGATTGCCCAGGTACCCTGTGCAACGGCATAAACCTCCCCTACTTTGAGCTTAGTCCTATTGAGCTTACAACTCCTACTTATTATTCCTTCTCCTCGTAAGTAGAACTACCAGCAGGAGGAGAAGAGAACTGGAAAAAGGAAAGAAAGAAAGAAAGAAAGAAAGAAAGAAAGAAATTGTTGCCCTATGAACAAAGGGAAGGCAGTATAAGCTGCATTTCTGCAGGAGGAGCAGTCCTCGTAATCGTGCAGGTTCCTTTATGAACTCTTACACTTTATCGTCAAATCTCTTAAAGACAGTAGGAAAAACAAAAGAAAACGCGCCTTAACCTTACTGTTGAAGACGCCGGCAAGTATGCCATCGTCCTAGTATCCCTTGAACGACCTGGAGGCACTCAGCTAATCAGAGTCTGTCAAGCCTTACCTGGCGATTGCTGATTGGCTAGGCTCTTAATAGTGCAGCCAAATCATCCTTACTTCTTCTTCTTGATCTCCTCAATCCTCTTGCTACGACAAGGAGTCTGCGATGGTGTATGTAGATTTGACGCGCTCATGTCAGGTTGCGCTTGCCCAGGACGAGAAGGCGCGAGAGGAGGTCCTATAGGTGACTGACCAGGCGAGTAGTAACTTGGCGCCTGCTGCTACGATAACGACCTTCGTGAACCAGCATGAGTTGAAGTCTGTGGAGACTTAGTTGCGCTTCAGATTGACAGACGCCTTGGTTTCTCCTTCCTGTCTAGCATCTTAGCAGCCTTGCTATCAGGATTGTTAGAAAGCTCCTTAAGAACCTTGTCTAGGGCAGTGCGTTGTTTAACCTGCCTATCGTGCTTCTACTACTTAGCTTCCTAAGCTAGATTTATACCTTTATTTAAGAAGAACGACCTGTTAAGTACGCTAAGGTCTTTGTCTTCCCTAAAAGTAAGCCTCTTATAATGCCGGCAGACAACCTAATACTCTTTAATTATCTTTACTGTAGCCTTCCTAGTATCCTTAATAAATTGACAGATTAAACTAGGATTAGGCTAATCTGTAAACAAGTTAGTTAGTTCCTCTAAGACTAGCGGAGAGTCCTATCTCAGCTGACAGTTTACAGCCTTAGCAATGTTTAACGAGTATACTAGTGTAACATCTCTAGGAAAGGCCTACTTGACGCCGCTATAGTGATTTAAGTGTCTAGAAGGTAACTTTAGCGCGGCAGTTAAGCTTTAAAAGGCAGCAGTAAGCTCTTAATAGGAGCCTATCTTAGGAATCTCTATCGTAGTCATGTCCTCTTCTACCTTAATAAACTAAGGTAAGATAGTTTGTTATTACTTAGTTGCAGGTCTAGTGGATCTATAAGGCAGCCTAGGATTAGAGATACGGACATAACTAGCCTTTCAAGGCTGACTAAACTATTTGACGTTAGGGAATTTCGCACTGCAACTCTCTAGCCAGTCCCTCTTATCATCCTATCCCTTAATGTAACTAGTAGAGTTCTTAAGTCCTAAGTTTTCTCGCTAGTTCTAGTACTTATAGATAATATTATAAAAGCTACGTAGTATCTGCGTGCAGTTATCTTTATCTTTATTATTAAAGGAGACGCTTCCTTAGATAATGTCTACACCCCTGCCCAAGTACACAGCCTTAGAGATATTTAAGTTAATGTAACAGAAGTAAGTCCTATCCCTAGGCTTAGTGTATTTTATGTAGTAAAGGTAAGAAATTAGGTTAGGCTCTTTTCGCAAGACTACATATAGCCGCTAATACTTAACGTTACTACGCATAAGCTGCTGCATTAACAAATAATATATTACCTAACACTAACTAAGGTTGCTCTTACTATTAATTAACTGCGTATAGTAGAGGTATATGTTGAAACTCTGATTAAGGATTAAGACTAGCTCAGGATCCTTAAAAATCTAGCTGAAGGCATCGTAGGTAATACTGCTGTACTCCTTAAATGCTTTAACATATACTCCCTAACTAAGAGCCTTAGTAACTTCGTCCTAGTTAATCTAGACTTAAACTTTTGCTAGGTAATAACAATAGCTCTTTAGGTCTTAATGCGTATAGTCTCCTTAAAACGGGGCTGAGAACAGAACTTAAGTTACTAGGTCTAACTAAAGCTAACCCTATCAATCCTAACGATAGTATAGTATCTTAAGGAGCTAAACTATGTTTAAAATGCTAAGGCTTCAAGTAAGCAGGCCTATCTTGCTAGCTACGTAACAGTAATATTGCTAGCACACCCTACAATAGTCGAATACCTAACTACCCTGCCTATCCTTAAGAGTACTAAAATTCACACACTCTTAATACTAGGTATTAATTAGCTAAACGCGCTTACTATTATTCAACTTCCTAGACGTAATTAACGCGGTTATCTTAACTAGAGCAGACTGTTTGTTTATACAGTTGCATCCCTTACGCGATTTTACTGTAATACTGGTTTTAAGCGAGATGTCTTCTTTAATTAAGTCTCAAACGTTAATACTATTATTAAGTGTCGCTAGCAGCATTTCTAACTCTTTGCGTAACTACCTTACTAACTCTAAGTCTCTTACGCGAATCTTATCTGGAGTAAGAGGCTGCGTAGAGAGAAATCTCTAACGCCGCCTAAGACAGAATTTCTCTTAAAGGGCCTCTACTGCCTTAACCTGTTATTAAGTACGCCTATTCCCTCTTAAACGTTGTTCTTCTAGCTAGATTTCTTAAATGCTTTCAGCTATAACAGACAGCCTGTCTGTTTAAGGCTCGCCTAGCTTCTCTAGCTTATTCTAGATATCGCCTCTAAATTCTTTACTTATGCGTTAGTAACTAAGACTAGAAGGCTTAATAACTTGCGTGCGCCCTCTAATATTTAATAAAGTAGCAGGGCTTTAGCTTCTAGCACGTTTAGAGGCAGTTATCGCTAAGGCTGTTGTCTAGACGCTAGCCTTAGCCGCAGAATTATTCTTACTATCGCCAGCAGCAGGAAGAAGTAACTTAGTCCGCTTATAATACCTGAAATAATTCTCTCGCAGCTACTTAGGCGTAATAGTTATATTTAGAGGAAGCTTTGTCCCTGCATGCAATTACTTTCTATACTATTTAATTACCTCTGTCTAGAACATCTAGTTAAGGTACCCCTATTGTGCCGTTGCACAGGGTACCTGGGCAATCAGGTGATGATGGGTTTCCTTTGTCAGCGAGATTTGATGATAAGACTTGGAGATGCGAGAGATCTCAACGTTATGCACCAAAACCTCATGCACCACACTCCACGAGAATTCACTCTAAAAACTGAGATTTTGTAAAGTAGCTAGTGCATTAGCTACGTTAATTCATGAGATTTCAGACCATTTTGTTTATTACTTTTAATCAGGCTCCATACTTACCTTCGTTTCTGGCAGACTGCACAGGCAGAGCTGCTCCTGTTATTCACGCACGTTTGGATTCCATCGTTACCTCTCATTCACAACACCAGAACTGCGGGATTGTGCCGAACCACCTTGTTAACTCCACACTATCTAGAGCGCGTGTCTATATTGTCAGCTGTGACCTTAGAGGTAGGTATCTTATGCTTGTTAACAATGCCGCGCAACTTAGCGTTACTATCCTTATAATACTTCTTTATCTAAGTAGGCATATTAGCTATCTACTAACGTACTTCTTCCTAGTTAGTAATATTAATAAATCTATCCTATCTCCTTCTCGCAGATTATTATTAATAGTAAAGGGCTATGTTAAGGAAAGGAGTAAGGTTGTCTAGCAAGGTCCTGCGTAGTAACTATTAGACTGGTGTCACGCTAGAGTGCAAATACACTACCTAAACAGAATATGGAATAAGAACCTGCCTTAGTACATGCTGATAGTGTTCGTCTAGATAGGTAAACACGCTCTCTGTCTCCTTTTTCCTCTTCTTCTTATAAGTGTCTATATCCTTAAGTATAGGATATTACTGCTTAAAAGCAGTAATGCCTCTATACTACAATATTAGGCTTAGTCTTCCTTTTAGAAATTCTCTAGTCGCAATAATAAGAGTTAAAGTCTTATTAAAGTAAGTCGCTAAGGCTACTATCTAATTATCTACTATGCCCTTCTATTTAACAGGCGAGACTTATAGTAAGTTTTAAACCTAAGTGTCTACTGTAATCCCTACGTGCTAAGGGACTTTAACGTTACTATAACGCTTAAGCTTAGTTCTGTAGTCTTTAATAGCTTCTTTACTAGTAAATTACACGATCTTTGTCAGCGCAGGCTTAAATGTAGTCGTAGTTAGTTAAGGATTTAGGTTTAATAGTAGGGGTGGACGCTTCCTAGGCTGTTTGGGTGTCTGAGGCGGCTGTAACATCGCTTAAAGTTTGTACCTAACAGGCACTCGTGTGTCTACCTTAGAAAGTTTTAATAGATAGTAATAGGAAGTAAGAAAGAGAAACTTAGGCCCTATAGGATTAACCGCAGGCTCGAGATTTAGAGGGGGTTCGAGCAGTAGAGGGTATCTTTCCCTCCCTAACTTTACTTAAAAGCCCCGCTAAGGCTTATCAACATAATAAAAGGTAAAGTTACTATTATTTTAACTCCTTCCTGTTACCTAATTAGCTAGCATAGCGGGTCCTTTTAAGAGTAGGCTACTTAGGAACGTTTCTTAAGCGGGTCTTATCTTACTGCTAAACGCAGCTATAAACTTACCTTCACACTTAAAAATATTAATTATCTTATCTTCTACCTCCTTTAATTAATTCTGCATCTTCGAATTGTCGCTCTGTGATCTCGTGGTTGCGTTGCTGCTGTTGGCGCAGATATTAAGTTGTCCAGCTAATCAGATTTTAGCAGGTCTTACTAAGCTTACCTAGCGATTGCTAATTAGCTAGATTCTTTAACACCCTAGTTTCTCTACTAATTTCGATCGCGTAATAAGGAGATTAACCTCCTAGCGACTCTAAATAATATTTCGTTTAATTTTAACTTATTTTTATATGGCTAGGAGGTTACGCTGCGTGTGTGTAATACTAAATATGTAAAAATATACAATAATTTAATAAAGGAAATGCAGCCCCTCCCCTACTTTAAGATAAAAGCCTGTCCCCTAGGCGTAAGCAAGCTTATCTTCTAAGTCAGAATTAATTTCTAAATTAGGTATTTAAACATATTATTGTCTCTTAGTCTCTGTCAAAGATCTTAGTATAATAACAGGATAGCTGCGCGCAGTTAGCTGTGTTATATCTTTAGATAAATCTAAGTTTATAGGAGGGTTAATCTCTATCTCTTATAACTAAATCGCGTCTTAGTTAGGATTCTTAATAACTGTAAACTTATTATCTTAAGAGTTATTAAATTAAATAGGCAGCGGTAAAAAGTTAGCCTTAATATCCTATAATAATAGATCCTATAGCTTTACGCGACCTTAATACTCCTAAGCAACCTCGCTTTTATCTTAAGGTACTTACAGTTTAAGTCTCTATCCTAGGGTAGTGTTTCTAAATTACGTGCTATTAAGGTCTATAAGTTAATAGTTACTTTTATCTTAGTTAGTATAAAAGACTTTATATAGTCTTAGCTATCTGCTCGTAAGCTTCTTATCTCTTAACATGTTAATGTCTCTAGCTAAGTCCTATATTAGTACGAAGTTATCGTCTTTAATTTCTTCTTAATAAATCTCCCTGTAATTATCTTAATATTCCTTCTTTTCGCGTTGTAGGCGCTTAGTTCTTAACACTGCGTCCTTAAGAAATTAATCTCTTAAATCTAGCTGCATAGCTTATACTGCTAACAACTAGCCTCTTAATATTACTTATCTGAATAGTAATGTGGAGTTAACAAGGTGGTTCGGCACAATCCCGCAGTTCTGGTGTTGTGAATGAGAGGTAACGTTGGAATCAAACGTGCGTGAATAACAGGAGCAGCCCTGCCTGTGCAGTCTGCCAGAAACGAAGGTAAGTATGGAGCCTGATTAAAAGTAATAAACAAAATGGTCTGAAATCTCATTAAATTGACGTAGCTAATGCATTAGCTACTTCGCAAAATCTCAGTTTTGAAGTGAATTCTCGTGGTGTGTGGTGCATGGTGCATCACGTTTGGTGCATGAGGTTGAGATCTCTCGCATCTCCAAGTTTTATCACCAAATTTCGCTGACAAAGGAAACCCATCATCACCTGATTGCCCAGGTACCCTGTGCAACGGCACAAACCTCCCCTACTTCGAGCTCAGTCCCATTGAGCTCACAAATCCTGCTTATCATTCCTTCTCTTCATAAGCAGAACTATTAGCAGGAGGAGAAGAGAGCCGAGAAAAGACACACAAAAAAAAGAAAGGAAAGAAAGAAATCGTTGCCCTACGAACAAAGGGAAGGCAGCATGAGCTGCATTTCTGCAGGAGGAGCAGTCCTCGTAATCGTGCAGGTTCCTTCATGAACTCTCGCACTTCATCGTCAAATCTCTCAAAGACAGTAGGAAAAATAAAGGAAAACGCGCCTTAACCTTACTGTTGACGACGCCGGCAAGTATGCTATCGTCCTAGTATCCTTCGAACAACCAGAAGGCACTCAGCTAATTAGAGTCTGTCAAGCCTCACCTGGCGATTGCTGATTGGCTAAGCTCTTGATAGTGCAGCCAAATCATCCTTACTTCTTCTTCTTGATCTCCTCAATCCTCTTGCTACGACAAGGAGTCTGCGATGGTGTATGTAGATTTGACGCGCTCATGTCAGGTTGCGCTTGCCCAGGACGAGAAGGCGCGAGAGGAGGTCCTATAGGTGACTGACCAGGCGAATATTGACTCAGCGCCTGTTGCTGCGATGACGACCTTCGTGAACCGGCATGAGTTGAAGTCTGTGGAGACTTAGTTACGCTTCGGATGGACAGGCGCCTCGGTTTCTCCTTCCTGTCCAGCATCCTAGCAGCCTTGCCATCAGGATTATCAGAAAGCTCCTCAAAAACCTTGTCTAGGGCAGTGCGTTGTTCAACCTGACTATCGTGCTTCCACCACTCAGCTTCCTGAGCTGGATTCATACCTTTATTCGAGAAGAACGACCTGTCAGGTACGCCGAGGTCTCTGTCTTCCCTAAAAGCAAGCTTCTTATGATGCTGGCAGACAACCTAATGCTCTTTAATTATCTTTACTGTAGCCTTCCTAGTATCCTTAATAAATTGATGGATCGAACCAGGGTCAGGCTGATCTGTGAACAAGTCAGTCAGTTCCTCTAAAACCAGCGGAGAATCCCATCTCAGCTGACAGTTCACAGCCTTAGCAATGTTTGACGAGTACACTGGTGTAATATCTCTAGGAAAGGCCCACTTGACGCCGCCATAGTGATTTGAGTGTCCAGACGGTGACTTTGGCGCGGCAGTCAAGCTTTGAAAGGCAGCAGCGAGCTCTTGATAGGAGCCCATCTCAGGAATCTCCATCGTAGTCATGTCCTCTTCCACCTTGACAAACTAAGGCAAGATAGTTCGTCGTTGCTTAGTTGCAGGCCCAGTAGATCCATGAGGCAGCCTAGGATCAGAGATGCGGACGTGACCAGCCTTGCAAGGCTGACTGAACCATTCAACGTCAGGGAATTTCGCACTGCAACTCTCTGGCCAGTCCCTCTTATCGTCCCATCCCTTAATGTAACCAGTAGAGTTCTTGAGTCCTGAGTTTTCTCGCCAGTTCTAGTACTTGTGGATGATATTATGAAAGCCACGTAGTATCTGCGTGCAGTTGTCTTTGTCTTCATTGTTAAAAGAGACGCTTCCTTGGATAATGTCCACGCCTCTGCCTGAGTATACAGCCTCAGAGATGTTCAAGTTAACGTGACGGAAGTAAGTCCTATCCCCAGGCTTGGTGTATTTCGTGTAGTAAGGGTAGGAAATCAGGTTAGGCTCTTTTCGCAAGACTGCGTACAGCAGCCAGTATTCAACGTCACCTCGCACAAGCTGCTGTATCAACGAATGATACATTACCCGACACCAGCTAAGGTTGCTTTTGCTATTAATTAGCCGCGTGTAGTAGAGGTACATGTCAAAACTTTGATTAAGGATTGAGACTAGCTTAGGATCCTTAAAAATCCAGCTGAAGGCGTCGTAGGTAATGCTGCCGTATTCCTTGAATGCTTTAACATATACTCCCTAATCAAGAGCCTTAGCAACTTCGTCCTAGTCAATTTAGACTCAAACTTTTGCCGGGCGATAACGATAGCTCTTCAGGTCTTGATGCGTATAGTCTCCTCGAAACGGGGCTGAGAACAGAACTTAAGTTACTAGGTCCGATTGAAGCTGACCCCATCGATCCTGACGATGGTATAGTATCTTGAGCAGCTAAACTGTGTTTGAAATGCTGAGGCTTCAAGTAAGCAGGCCTATCTTGCCAGCCACGTAACGGTAATGTTGCCAGCACACCCTGCGATGGTCGAATACCTGACTACCCTGCCTATCCTTGAGAGTGCTGAAATTCACACACTCTCGATACCAGGTATCAATCAGCTGGACGCGCTTACCATCATTCAACTTCCTAGACGTGAGCGACGCGGTTATCTTAACTAGAGCAGACTGTTTATTTATATAGTTGTATCCCTTGCGCGATTTCACTGCGATGCTGGTTTCAAGCAAGATGTCTTCTTTAATTGAGTCTCGAACGTCAATACTGTCGTCAAGTGTTGCTAGCAGCATTTCTAACTCTTCGCGTAACTGCCTCACTAACTCTGAGTCTCTCACGCGAATCTCATCTGGAGCGAGAGGCTGCGTAGAGGGAAATCTCTAACGCCGCCCAAGACGGAATTTCTCTTGAAGGGCCTCTACTGCCTTAACCTGTTATTAAGTACGCCTATTCCCTCTTAAACGTCGTTCTTCTAGCTGGATTTCTTGAATGCTTTCAGCTGTAACAGACAGCCTGTCCGTTCGAGGCTCGCCTAGCTTCTCTAGCTCATTCTAGATGTCGCTTCTAAATTCTTTGCTTATACGTCGATAACTAAGACTAGAAGGCTTAATAACTTACGTGCGCCCTCTAATGTTTAATAAAGTGGCGGGGCTTTGGCTTCTAGCACGTTCAGAGGCAGTTATCGCTAAGGCTGTCGTCTGGACGCCAGCCTCAGTCGCAGAATCATTCTTGCTATCGCCAGCAGCAGGAAGAAGCAACTTAGTCTGCTCATAATACCTAAAATAAGTCTCCCGCAGCTACTCAGGTGGAATAGGCACATTTAGAGGAAGCTTCGTCCCTGCATGTAATTGCTTTCCATACCATTTGATTGCCTCTGTCCAGAACATCCAGTCAAGGTACCCTTGTCTAGAGCGCGTGTCTATATTGTCGGCTGTAATCTTGGAGGCAGGCATCTTGTGCTTGTTAACGATGCCGCGCAACTTGGCGTTGCCGTCCTCATAATACTTCTTTATCTAAGCAGGCATGTTAGCTATCTGCTAACGTACTTCTTCCCAGTTAGTGATGTTGACAAATCTATCCTGCCTCCTCCTCGCAGATTGTCGTCGATAGTAAAGAGCTGTGTTAAGGAAGGGAGCGAGGTTGTCCAGCGAGGTCCTGCGCAGTAACTATTGGACTGCCGTCACGCCAGAGTGCGAGTACACCACCTAAACGGAATATGGAATAAGAACCTGCCTCAGTACATGCTAATGGTGTTCGTCTAGATAGGCAAACGCGCTCTCTATCTCCTTTTTCCTCTTCTTCTTGTAAGTGTCTATATCCTTAAGTATAGGATATTGCTGCTCAAAAGCAGCGATGCCTCTATACTGCGACATCAGGCTCAGTCTTCCTTTCAGAAATTCTCTAGTCGCGATAATAAGGGTCGAAGTCTTGTTAAAGTAAGTCGCTAAGGCCACCATCTAATCATCTACTATGCCCTTCTGTTTAACAGGCGAGACTTGCAGTAAGCTTCGAACCCAAGTGTCTACTGTAATCCCTGCGTGCCAAGGGACTTCAACGTTACTATAACGCTTAAGCTCAGTTCCGTAGTCTTTAATAGCTTCTTTGCTAGTAAATTGCACGATCTCTGTTGGCGCAGGCTTAATTGTGGTCGTAGTTGGTTGAGGATTTGGGTTTGACGGTGGGGGTGGACGCTTCCCAGGCTGTTTGGGTGTCTGAGGCGGCTGTGACATCGCTTGAAGTTTGTACCTGACAGGCACTCGTGTGTCTACCTTAGAAAGTTTTAATAGATAGTAATAGGAAGTAAGAAAGAGAAACTTAGGCCCTATAGGATTAACCGCAGGCTCGAGATTTAGAGGGGGTTCGAGCGGCGGAGGGTATCTTTCCCTCCCCAACTTTACTTGAAAGCCCCGCCAAGGCTCGTCAACGTAGTAAAAGGTGAAGTTGCTATCATTTTAACTCCTTCCTGTTGCCTGATTGGCTGGCATAGCGGGTCCTCTTAAGAGTTAGCTACTCAGGAACGTTTCCTGAGCGGGTCTCATCTTACTGCCAAACGCAGCTATAAACTCACCTTCACACTTTAAGACATTAATTATCTCATCTTCCACCTCCTTCAATTGATTCTGCATCTTCGAATTGTCGCTCCGTGGCCTCGTGGTTGCGTTGCAGCTGTTGGCGCAGATATTAAGTTGTCCAGCCAATCAGATTTCAGCAGGTCTCGCTAAGCTCACCTGGCGATTGCTGATTGGCCAGATTCTTCAACACCCTGGTTTCTCCACCATTTTTGATCGCGCAGCAAGGAGATCGACCTCCCAGCGACTCTAAATAATATTTCGTTCAATTTTGACTTATTTTTATGTGTCTGGGAGGTTGCGCTGCGTGTGTGTGATGCTGAATGTGTAAAAATATGCGAAAATTTGACAAAGGAAATACAGCCCCTCCCCTGCTTCAAGATGAAAGCCCGTCCCCTGGGCTTAAGCAAGCTCATCTTCTGAGTCAGAATCAATTTCTGAATCAGGTATTCGAACATATTGTCGTCTCTTAGTCTCTGTCAAAGATCTTAGTATGATGATAGGATGGCTGCGTGCAGTTGGCTGTATCATATCTTCAGATGAATCCAAGTTTGTAGGAGGATTATTCTCTGTCTCTTGTGACTGAATCGCGTCTTGGTTAGGATTTTCAATGACTGTAAACTCATTATCTTAAGAGTTGTCAGATTGAGTAGGCGGTAGTGAAAAGTCAGCTTCAGCATCCCACAACGAAGGATCCCATAGCTTTGCACGACCTCGATGCTCCTGAGCGACCTCGCTTTCATCTTGAGGTACCCACAGCTTAAGTCTCCATCCTGGGGTAGTGTTTCTGAATCGCGTGCTGTCAAGGTCCATGAGTTAATAGTTGCCTTTATCCTGATCAGCATAAAAGACTTTGTATGGTCCCAGCCATCTGCTCGTAAGCTTCTTGTCTCTTAACATGTTAATGTCTCTGGCTGAGTCCCACATTAGTACGAAGTCATCTTCTTTGATTTCCTCTTGACGAATCTCTCTGTGATCATCCCAATATTCCTTCTTTTCGCGTTGCAGGCGCTCAGTTCTCGACACTGCGTCCTTAAGAAATTGATCTCTCAAATCTAGCTGCATAGCTCGCACCGCCAATAACTGGCCTCTTGATGTTACTTGTCTGAATGGCAATGTCTGCTATGTTAGAAGAGCAAGCTCAATCGGAAGTACTGGATTCTGACCAGTGACTAACTGATAAGGAGAATATCCAGTCTGACTCTAAGTAGAAATTCTGTCTGCCTACAATACTGTCGGAAGATTATTAACCTAGGGTCCAGGAAGCTTTGCTAGTGCGTTGCATATTGGCTTGTGACTACCCTTAATTTTTCCCATAGCCTGAGGGTTGTATGCTGATGCCTAGATCCTCCTAATACAATAAATCTTAGTAAGGGCTTTAACTACCTTTCTGAAATTAGGTCCGCCGTCCACAGTAAGTGTCCTTGTTATGCTCCAGCGACACAAGATTTCCTTATATAAAAACTTAGCGACAGTAGATGACTTGTTGTCAGCTATTGCTCGTGCCTCTGGCTATCTACTAAGGTATTCTCGTGCAATTACGATAAATTTCTTTCCTTGACAATGCGGCATGTAAACAACGTCCATAGTAACTCGTTCCTATAACGCGTGACAGTAGGTATTCGTTAGTATTTCTTGCTTGCGACTTGATGATCTCCGCTGGCACTGTTTACATGATGCAATCGTGCGTCGTACCTCCTCATGCATCCTTTCCCACCAGTATCGTTGAGCAAGCATTGAATAGACGCCGTTCACTCCTCTGTAACTAATCTGTTGATGTACTTCCTATATAGCTACAGTCTTAAGATCAGGATCATCTACAACTCGACGAATGACTATATTCCTTGTAGACTTTCAGAATAAATAGCCTTCTCGCACAAAGAAATTCATCGCCCTCTTTTTCCACGCTTGAAGTTGTGCCCTCTTAAGGCCTTCAGGCTTCTTAAATCTTGTTAAGAACTAAGTAATCGCTTCTGACTCGTCTGAGTATTGCTTATTTAGTACCCTACTCGTCTCAGCAGGCGAGGTAAACTCGAGGTTAGCGACCAGGTTTTTAATGAAATCTTCGAGGTCGTCTTTAGTCTTGTCTGGCTGTTCCCATCCTTCTGGCTTCGGATAACGTGACAACGTATCAGCAACAACATTCTTCTTTCTAGGAACATGCTTAATGTTAAAGTCCTAGGTAAGGATAGCTGCGAGCTACCTGTTTTGGACTGACCCAGGAACGTCAGGCGATGATCTGTTGAGTTGATGAATGAGCGTCTGCGCGTCCGTTTTAATAGTAAAATGTTGTCTATATAGCCAGGTTCTGAATTTCTTTAGCGCCTATAATACCGCCTTGCACTCAAGCTTTGTTAAGTGCTAGAGGCTCTCAGCTTTTGACTATATTGTACTTTTAAATCGACATGGATGTCTTTTTCTGTCTGCTCCAATCTGTTCAAGAGACGCGCCTGCGCCTTCCTTGCTCGCATCTACTGCTACAAAAATCATGCCTCTATTCTTGTAGTTAGGACTCGCTAACGCTAGGGCTGAAGTGATGTATTGCTTCAAGGTACGCATAGCCTCTTGTTGAGCCTCCTGCCATGTCCATTCAACGCCAGTCCTTATTAACTGGAACAGGGGCTTCGCGCGAATAGCAAAGCTAGGCACCTATATCCTGTAGTAGACACAGATACCTATAAACGCCCTTACTTCTTTCACGTTTCTGCATTCTAGCTAATCCAGAATCTTGGCTACTTTCTGTCGATCTGGATGTCTCCCTTGCGCAGTAACCTTATATCTAACTACCCCTAATCTAGAGACTCCCTAATAACACTTCTTGCCTGAAATTGTAGCTCTAGCTCTTTCTACATCAGCTAGGGCCCTGTCTAGCTGTTGAATGTGTTCTAACACATATCTTCTTACTCCAGGAAATGCTTCTTCTCCTCCGTAGTTAGTTTTAGGACCGCCAGCAGTAATATTGTCTATAAAAGGAATAGTATGTAGCTAATAATCCTTTATAATCTTTGTAACTACTCGCTGAAAGACCGCAACTGAGTTGGTCGCGCCTTGAACTATCGTACAGTATCGAAGCAAACTAACTGGCGTATGAAAAGCAGTTATGTCTCTGCTGTCTAGATAAAGTGTTATCTGGTCATATCCTGAGAATAGATCCATAAGAGATAGAATATAACATCTACTAAAACGCTTAGAGAATTCATCTGCTGTCGGAGGCAGATTAGCATCCCTGAGAGACACTACGTTTATCTTGATTGACCTAAGTATTATCTGATAACTCTTATCCTTCTTTTTAACCAGAAACCATGAGTTTCTGTACTGACTGGCGCATCTTTCCAGTACCCCTCTATTGAGTCTGTCATTGAACATTGTAACTACCTCTTCCTTAACGGCTCGCGCTATTAGGAACGATTTTTCTTGCTAAGCTTTATGTTTAATAGTCTGTATCTTATATGGAGGACATACATCCTTAATAATTCGTCCTGTCTCAGAGAAAGTGAAAGCGATCGCGCCTTCTCTGTTCATCAACATTTCAATAAATAGCTGAACTTCTAATTTTGTTAACTCAGATCCAAACTTTTGTGAGGCTAGCCTTTCTAGTGTTAATCTTGTGCCTTATAGGAATGCTGCATGTCTGCATTCAAAAAGGTAATTAAAAGGCCCTATATTAGGAGGTCTCAGACTTTTTCTTAAGAGTTACAGTTCAACAGCATGTCGCTTCCAGTCTTCACGCCCAAACTCCTTAATATCTGATGCCTCAGGAATATCCACAGGTCGCACCTTGTCAGCTACCCTCTTATGCAGGGTATTGACTTGACTGCTTGTGTACTCCTTTCTCTTTTCCTATTGCGCCTAACGGTTGAGTTCACACATAACTAAAAAAGACTCTAATTCTCGCACCGCTAAAGGATCCTCAGAGGCTCTAACTCTATAGCTTATTACTTACTTTACCTATTCTTTAAATCGCTGCTTATTATTAGTCGTAAAAATAGGTGAAAATTCGCTAAATCTAACAGAAGCTTTCACAAACTCAGCCTCCTGAATATACTTAACCTAAGCATAAGATGAATAAGATTCTGAACTGAAACATCGTCCTAGGTATCTTCTACTTAAATCCAGACACTCCTCCCTAGAAAGGGTGTCTGCTACATGTTTTCCTCATCTTTAGGAGTCAGCACATAGTTTCTCAGATGCAGCGGAGCAGGATCAGAGGCTATGAAGACGGCGTTTCTGTCTCCATTCTTAGAAATAATCCTGCACGTGATCCTTCCATATACGTTATACTGAATTAACAACCTTACTAAAGCGCACCAAGGTCCACCCAAAATCGCTGATCTTGTTAGGTTTCAAACGATCCTAAAGTAACTGACAACAGTCACCTCCCCTACTTTAACTGGGACACTCCACGCAGTTCCCACAAAAGGATCAGTGCTTCCATTCGCAGTAACTACTCTATCTTAATGCGAGCTACCTTACTTATAGTCTTCATATGTAAGCTTCAATGCCTTGGCCGCACTGTATCTTAAAAGGTTCATCTGTGCGCCAGTGTCAATAAGACACTTTACTGCATGCCCATTAAATAAGGCCCAGCAGGTTAGAAGGTTACACTGCACGTAGGCTATGCCTATCTTCTTTTAAATTATCGTGGCTTCTTATTCAGTAGGATTAACTAAAGCTTTATGCTAAGTATTATATGTTCCCGGGGCTTCATGCCTAGTTTATGCATTAAAAGTCCTAAATTGTATTAAGTTAAGCTCTAAATTTAGTCCTTTTTCGAGACTAACCGTCTCTACTTAATTTAATTTAACCTTTTCTTCATCAGAAAAATGCCTCCGAACATCCCTAATAACATAGGCGGACGCGGGGTTGTGCGGGGTAAGGCACTGCAGTGTCAGCCAATCAGGTTCTAACAGGTCTCGCTTAGCTGACCTGGCGATTGCTGATTGGCTGGCCGGCCCAATACTTAATTCCACAGCGTTCACGCTGGCTAACGACGCGGCAGGCTCATCAATCGCTTTTAATATATTTCTAACTTATTTTTAAAGCTAATGTTAGCTTATAAGGTCCCTAAAAGTCACACCACGCACCTCCTAACGCAGTATAGTAGTGGCAATACGGTTTAGATGCGGGCCTAGCAAATGACGGAGCTCTGTGTTAGTAAGGCCGTTATTCTAGTTCTTCTTTTTCTTGTTCTGACTAATAAATTTAGGCTCAGCTTTCAAATCCTGAAAGCTTCCATCGTCGTCCAGAGGCTGTATGAGAGAGAATGGCTTGTTATAGGCTTGGCTGGCGAATGGAATCAGCTCCACTCGTTTAAACTCCTTAATATCCATTGGTTCGAATGCAGTGTTGCCCCTCATAGCAGGCATACGATGGTCCTTGACTGTGACTCGCTTTGGTTGCTCAGAATGAGGAGGTTTGGCAGGAGCTTGCTTCTGAACTTTGCTCTGCCTGACTTTCTTAAGAACTAGATCTTTCCCGACATTCTGACGCGTTTAAGAGCGTGTTGCTGCATAAGTTAAGCCAGCATTCACTGCTCCTTCCTTAAAAGCACCAAGAATAATGTCCTGAGATGTGACCTCATTGAGGGCAAAACACGCCTCAGTTGAGCCTCTTGGCAATATCCTGACGTTCTGAAAGTTCAGTAGGTCCTTAGCCGGGCTTATGGCTGTCCTGCCATATCTATCTTCTGCAATCGTATTCGTATTAGGACTAACCACCTTCTGTTACTGCACAGCTAGTAGTCTAAGCTTTTAATATTAAGCAGGCCTTAAGTCTACTCTATCAAACTTCTCCGGACATACTGCCAACGCTGGCTAATCTAGAACATCGTTAGTGACTCCGTAATACTCCCGAATTTTCTGTTTTAACTAATGGAGCTGCAGCGCTCGGGGTGCAGTTCCTTGGATTTGCCCTAACCTCTTGTGCGAAGGACCAAAATAGTAAGTCTTATATCTAACTTCCCTGTTCCACTTAAAGCTAATCTAGCCAAGATGCAAAAGTAGCTGATATAGCTCACATTCTCTAGCAATGTGACCAGGGAGGTTGCACATATTACAAGTGTTTTAATATTCACGTCCTTGGATAGTGATTGCGCCTTGCTGAGGATTCAAGTTGCGAGGAGCCGTCGTTATGTACGAGCCATCATTCCTTTCCGATAGTGACTGCTTGGCATCATCTCTTGAGACGACTCGGCCGATGAAGTACGCGTACGTAGCTGGGTTCCTCAGAATCTGACCAAGCTTGGGATGAACCATCATCTCGTTGACCTCAGCTAGGCTAATCTTCCAGTCGCCGAGGGCTGAAATAAGGTCTTGAACCTCTGGATCTATACTAGGTGGAAGAGTAGGCCTAGCTTCCTCTTGAACCTTGCTTTTCTTATACTCATCAACTGCATCTTTCAGCTGCTCAGCTGTTAATGTTTTCTTTTCTTGATCCAGGATCTGGTGGGCAAGCTTAGCCTCTCTTTCTGCATGGCCAGGGGATATCTGTTTTATCCCCTCTCTCTGGCGGTACACGCGCTTAAGATACGTGTAAATCTTCTTAATATCAAAACTCTCTAGCTTGTCTGGAATCGGCCCTTCATGCATGTGGATGAAGATCATGTCTTGGTCTTCTCTTGGAAGGCCTCTGGCGAAAAAGAAGCCAGCCTCTGTCTTATGCAGCTGGCCTGTCTCAATGCAAGCGTCACTGTACGCCGCGAAGTTGGTTGAATACTCAGATAGCCCTGGGAATTTTCTTAACGTCTCAGAAACATAGGTCTCCAGGAACGCTCGCGTTCCCATGCGTTGAGCTACATCTTGATCGTGCCAATGCTCTTTCATTGCTTCTTGAAGCTTCTTCCAGTCTGGCACCCTATATGGCCTCATTTTCTTAATGAAGCTTCTGCACATAGTGTCACAGAAGTCTGGAAGGATTCTTATCTTTTGATAGTCGTCATAGCCGCCATTGTCTGCCTGGCGATTGAAGTCATCTAGGAACTCAGTGACGTCTTTTCCTGTGAATAGAAAGTCTTTCCTCGCCGGCCTCATAGGCACGAGTACTTTGCTAGTATCCATGGTGTGTTTCTCAATGACCTCAATAGCAGGCGTAAGGTCTGATCTGAATGACAACGAATCTGGTGTCGAGTCAGCCATAAGGATGGCTGAAGGCTGAATCCTGAATAGGCTGCTGCAGCCCTTCGGTATAACTGAATAAGGAGACTGCAACTACTAGGCAGTTCCTTGCTAACGCTGATAATTAACTAAAATCTGATACTGTACTACTTCTAAATTATTTCTTAATCGTTCATAGCTGTTCTCGTTTCTGTTTTCTGTTATCTTATTCTTGTTCTTGTTACTATTCTGTTACTAAGTTAGCTTCCGCTCATTATATAGGAAGTCTTAATTTGTCATAGCAAGATAACAAGGATACAGCCTCAACAGAGCTGGTCCCTGTCAACTCTTGGCTCCAAAAATGTAGAGGGGGTGGCCGCAACAGCGCCATCCCTCTCTAAGGTTCCGAAGGCTGGCCGCAACAGCGCCATCCCTCTTAAAGGTTCCGAAGGCTGGCCGCAACAGCGCCATCCCTCTCTAAGGTTCCGAAGGCTGGCCGCAACAGCGCCATCCCTCTCAAAGGTTTGTCAGGGTCAAACAGACACCCAGCTCTTTCTAGGTAATCCTATGATCTCTGTATCGCAATATAGCGCTCTTATATTTGTGTTTTCGACGTTGACAGTTCAATGCCATGTAGGCTTTTTCTGCTCTCATTAGCTGTAGCCTAACCAGAACAGACCGTTGTGCCCCTTGGGCTTCGCCATTATATGTGGAGTTAACAAGGTGGTTCGGCACAATCCCGCAGTTCTGGTGTTGTGAATGAGAGGTAACGTTGGAATCAAACGTGCGTGAATAACAGGAGCAGCCCTGCCTGTGCAGTCTGCCAGAAACGAAGGTAAGTATGGAGCCTGATTAAAAGTAATAAACAAAATGGTCTGAAATCTCATTAAATTGACGTAGCTAATGCACTAGCTACTTCGCAAAATCTCAGTTTTGAAGTGAATTCTCGTGGTGTGTGGTGCATGGTGCATCACGTTTGGTGCATGAGGTTGAGATCTCTCGCATCTCCAAGTTTTATCACCAAATTTCGCTGACAAAGGAAACCCATCATCACCTGATTGCCCAGGTACCCTGTGCAACGGCACAGTAATATCTGCTATGTTAGAAGAGTAAGCTTAATCAGAAGTACTAGATTCTAACTAGTAACTAACTAATAAGGAGAATATCTAGTCTAACTCTAAGTAGAAATTCTGTCTGCCTATAATACTATTAGAAGATTATTAACCTAAGGTCTAGGAAGCTTTGCTAGTGCGTTGTATATTAGCTTATAACTACTCTTAATTTTTCCTATAGCCTAAGGGTTATATACTAATACCTAGATCTTCCTAATATAATAAATCTTAGTAAGGGCATTAACTACCTTTCTGAAATCGGGCCCGCTGTCTACAGTAAGCGTCCTTGTTATACTCTAGTAACATAAGATTTCCTTATATAAAAATTTAGTAACAGTAGATAACTTATTATTAGCTATTACTCGTGCCTCTAGCTATCTACTAAGGTATTCTCGTGTAATTATAATAAATTTCTTTCCTTAATAATGTAGTATGAAAACAACGTCTATAGTAACTCGTTCCTATAACGCGTAACAGTAGGTATTTGTTAGTATCTCTTACTTGCGACTTAATAATCTTCGCTAGCACTGTTCGCATAATATAATCGCGCGTCGCACCTCCTTATGCATCCTTTCCTACTAGTATTATTAAGTAAGCATTAAATAGACGCTATTTACTCCTCTGTAACTAATCTGTTAATATATTTCCTATATAGCTATAGTCTTAAGATTAGGATTATCTATAACTTAATAAATAGCTATATTCCTTATAGACTTTTAGAAGAGATACTCTTCTCGCATAAAGAAATTTATCGCCCTCTTTTTCTATACTTAAAGTTATGCCCTTATAAGGCCTTTAGGCTTCTTAAATCTTATTAAGAACTAAGTAATTGCTTTAGACTTGTCTAAGTATTACTTATTTAGTACCCTACTTGTCTTAGCAGGTAAGGTAAACTTAAGGTTAGTAATTACGTTTTTAATAAAACCTTTAAGGTTATCTTTAGTCTTATCTGGCTGTTCCTATCCTTCTAGCTTCAGGTAACGTGATAACGTATTAGCAACGACATTCTTCTTTCTAGGAACATGCTTAATATTAAAGTCCTAGGTAAGAATAGCTACGAGACACCTGTTCTGGACTAACCTAGGGACGTTAGGCGATAATCTGTTAAGTTAATAAATAAGCGTCTGAGCGTCCGTTTTAATAGTAAAATATTATCTATATAGCTAGGTTCTAAATTTCTTTAACGCCTATAATACTACTTTGCACTTAAGCTTTATTAAGTGCTAGAGACTCTCAGCTTTTAACTAAATTATACTTTTAAATTAACATAGATGTCTTTTTCTGTCTACTCTAATCTGTTCAAGAGACGCGCCTGCGCCTTCCTTGCTCGCATCTACTACTATAAAAATTATGCCTCTATTCTTGTAGTTAGGACTTACTAACGCTAGAGCTAAAGTAATATATTACTTTAAGGTACGCATAGCCTCTTGTTAAGCCTTTTACTATATCTATTTAACGCTAGTCCTTATTAACTAGAACAGGGGCTTCGCGCGAATAGCAAAGCTAGGCACCCATATCCTGTAGTAGACACAGATACCTATAAACGCCCTTACTTCTTTTACATTTCTGTATTCTAGCTAATCTAGAATCTTAGCTACTTTCTGTTAATCTAGATGTCTCCCTTGCGCAGTAACCTTATATCTAACTACCCCTAATCTAGAGACTCCCTAATAATACTTCTTACCTAAAATTATAGCTCTAGCTCTTTCTACGTTAGCTAGGGCCCTATCTAGCTACTAAATATATTCTAATATATATCTTCTTACTCTAGGAAATACTTCTTCTCCTCTATAGTTAGTTTTAGGACTGCTAGCAGTAATATTGTCTATAAAAGGAATAGTATGTAGCTAATAATCCTTTATAATCTTTGTAACTACTCGCTAAAAGACTGCAACTAAGTTAGTTGCGCCTTAAACTATTGTACAGTATTAAAGTAAACTAACTAGCGTATAAAAGGTAGTTATGTCTCTGCTGTCTAGATAAAGTGCAATCTAGTTATATCCTAAGAATAGATCTATAAGAGACAGAATATAATATCTACTAAAACGCTTAGAGAATTCATCTGCTGTTAGAGGCAGATTAGTATCCCTAAGAGATACTGCGTTTATCTTAATTAACCTAAGTATCATCTAATAACTCTTATCTTTCTTTTTAACTAGAAACTATAAGTTTCTGTACTAACTGGCGCATCTTTCTAGTACCCCTCGATTAAGTCTGTTATTAAATATTGTAACTACCTCTTCTTTAACAGCTCGCGCTATTAGGAATAATTTTTCTTGCTAAGCTTTATATTTAATAGTCTGTATCTTATATAGAGGATATACATCTTTAATAATTCGTCCCGTCTTAGAGAAAGTAAAAGTAATCGCGCCTTCTCTGTTTATTAATATTTTAATAAATAACTAAACTTCTAATTTTATTAACTTAGATCTAAACTTTTATAAGGCTAGCCTTTCTAGTATTAATCTTATGCCTTATAGGAATACTACATGTCTGTATTTAAAAAGGTAATTAAAAGGTCTAATATTAGGAGGTCTTAGACTTTTTCTTAAGAGTTATAGTTTAATAGTATGTTGCTTCTAATCCTTACGCCCAAACTCCTTAATATCTAATGCTGCAGGAATATCTACAGGTTGTACTTTATTAGCTACCCTCTTATGCAGGGTATTAACCTAACTGTCTGTGTACTTCCTTCTCTTTTCCCATTGCGCCTAACGGTTAAGTTTATACATAACTAAAAAAGACTCTAATTCTTGCATAGCTAAAGGATCCTTAGAGGCTCTAACCGTATAGCTTATTACTTACTTTGCCTATTCTTTAAATTGCTGCTTATTATTAGTTGTAAAAACAGGTAAAAATTTACTAAATTTAACAGAAGCTTTTATAAACTTAGCCTCTTAAATATACTTAACCTAAGTATAAGATAAATAAGACTCTGAACTAAAATATTATTCTAGGTATCTTCTACTTAAATCTAGATACTCCTCCCTAGAAAGGGTGTCTGCTACGTATTTTCCTTATCTTTAGGAGTTAGCATATAGTCTCTTAGATGCAGCAGAGTAGGATTAGAGGCTATAAAGACGGTGTTCCTGTCTCTATTCTTAGAAATAATCCTGCACGTAATCCTTCTATATATATTATACTAAATTAACAACCTTACTAAAGCGCACTAAGGTCTACCTAAAATTGCTAATCTCGTTAGGTTTTAAATAATCCTAAAGTAACTAATAACAGTTACCTCCCCTACTTTAACTAGGACACTCTACGCAGTTCCTATAAAAGGATTAGTACTTCTATTTGCAGTAACTACTTTATCTTAATGCGAGCTACCTTACTTATAGTCTTTATATATAAGCTTTAATACCTTAGCCGCACTATATCTTAAAAGGTTTATCTGTGCGCTAGTGTTAATAAGACACTTTACTGCATACCTATTAAATAAGGCCTAGCAGGTTAGAAGGTTACACTGCACGTAAGCTATACCTATCTTCTTTTAAATTATTATAGCTTCTTATTTAGTAGGATTAACTGAAGCTTTATACTAAGTATTATATATTCCTAGGGCCTTATGCCTAGTTTAGGTATTAAAAGTCCTAAATTATATTAAGTTAAGCCCTAAATCTAGTCCTTTTTTAAGACTAACAGTCTCTTCTTAATTTAATTCAACCTTTTCTTTATTAGAAAAATGCCTCTGAACATCCCTAATAACTTGGGCGGACGCGGGGTTGTGCAGGGTAACGCACTGCGGTGTTAGTGTTACGATCCAAGGAATGAGGGGACGCGCAGCTTAAAAAGGGCTCACTCGTGGTCCAGGGCTATAACGCATGTGCTAGCCTAGTAGGAACTAGTGTCCTAGAAAGCTTGGCGACGGCTCCTATAGGATTCTCTAGGATCCTACATATATCCTACAGATCCTATAAGATCCTAAGAAAACCTATGATAGGATTTATAGGATCCTATAGGACAGTGTGTATATAGATCGCTGTAATGAACCCTTATAGTTCAGTGTGTTCAACTTAATATTATACTCTACAGTATAGTAATAGCAATACTAATTATTCTTAACCCTTAGTACTCTTTACAGAAGCGCCCTCTTACTGTCTTAGTATTAAACCCCCTCCTATCTAGTCCCTTACTCTATCCTGGAGAACCAACCTTGTAATCTTATTAGTTATCCTTACTAATAGCTTTTAAGATTCCTCACACTTTGAACACCCTCAAGATAAGTAACACTGAGATGGAAACCACCTACTATTATGCCACCAGGCCAGGCAACGCTGTCGCCAAACCAGACCTCTTCTATGGAGATCAGTTCAAGCTCGAAGACTAGTTACTCCAGTTCGACCTGTTCTTCAAGTTCAATGCGACTACCATAGACGATGACGACCAAGCGGTACTCATAACAAGCTACATGAGGGGCGAAGCTGCCAAATAGGTGAAGCCCCACCTAGTTAAGTACCTGGCTGAAGAGACCAAACCGGAGGAACTAATCAAAATGTTCGAGGACACGGGAGAATTTAAGATACGCATGCGACAAGCGTTTAGACTGCCAAACGAGACTACTATCGCGGAACGTAAAATCTAGAGCATGCGACAAACCTAGTCTACAGCCAATTACGCTAACGAGTTTTTAGGTTACGCCAGACAAACTAACTGGAACGATGACACCCTGAAAACTATGTACAAACAAGGCCTAAAAGCAGACGTCCAAACTAAACTAATGCGCTCCAGCATAGGTATAGTAACACTAGACGACTTGATCAACGAAACTATCCAACTAGATGTAGAGCTCTATGAGCTCTGTGTGCGACTTAGAAGATAACTACTAGGACAAATAAAGGAAGATAAGAAACCCTAGAAAGATTATCGCAATAAGCTAAATAACAGTTGCCTACGATATTAGTATTAACCGCGGGGAGTGCCCAGACAGTACCTGTTAGGGGGCCCTAAGGCGATGCACCTAGATAATCTTAACAAGGAGAAATCGGGTAAGGGCGGGAAGAAAAAAGAAATAACCTGCTTTAACTGCAATAAGAAAGGCTATATAGCTAAAGACTGCAGGAGTAAGAATAAGGTAACCCCCTAGATTAACATGATAGTAGTAAAAGAAGAGAACAGCGACAACGAAACATAGGAAGTCGTCGCAACTTAAGAGGAAGAGGCTTAAGACGCAGAGACGCTGCAGCTACCTCTCCTAGAACCTACTGAGAAAGGGATTCTAGGAACCTAGTATAGCGACGAGGAAGAAGAGAGCAGTAACTCCCTGTCTCTAGTCTACGAAGATGCTAAGGAAGACCTTAACGATACTATAGTGCTCTTGACTAAGGAATAGAAAAAGGAAAACTTCTGGAAACGACATTAACTAGGAACTCTAAGGCTATTAACGCCTACAGAGGCGGAAAAAGATATTACAGAACTTAACTGCTAACTACACGCGCAATATATGTACGAAGTATAATACATTAACGCGTTAACTCTAGAAGAGTAGGAAGCAGCTATAAAATAAGGAATAAGTACGATTATTCTAGCTGAACAAGCGATGCAAGACATGTTACGGGAACACTACCGTTACCCCGAACACCATACGAAGGCAACACAGGAATAGGCAGAAAAAGCTAAAGAAGCATAGTAACCTGTAAGCGTTAGGGACGCACTACAGAAACTTCGATAAGCTAGACAAACATAGGCACTAGAACCCCTAGTAGTTAAGACCCCTAAATACGTACTACGACGCCAAATAATGCTACTACTAACACAGGAAGACGCTTTCTATATACTAAACACTGAGAACCCTGTATAATAAGGGTATCTTTAGGTTAACTCCTATGGCGAAATCGTGCTCACGGACAGTGAGAAGTAAGATATTTATACGCAGCTTAAATAATAAATACATTAGGAGAATAATAAAGAGAATGTTAACCCTCTCTGGCATCTTACAGAAGAAGAAGCCTGAGAAATGTATAAGCACGCTGAGGCAGCTTAGACCCTACATACTATGCGCAAAGGACCACAGAAACTAGTACTAGACTACTTGATGGATCCACGCAATAAGCGACACAGTGTTGTCTACTAGTCCTTTTGTACTATAGACCTGTGCGCGATCTATTATTTAAGTAAAACGGAATAAGGATACTTCCCTTACTTGTTTTACTAATGCAAATACTAATAGTATAATTATCCTGAAGTTAAATGCGACAACTACCTATAGGATAAGAGGACTGTCCTCTACTTCCTAGGAAATAATGACCCTGCGGCTACTATAGCGATGCAGCTAGTCTTTAATAGAGAATGCAATCAGCGATAATAGTAAACGTGCCTTAACTTAGATTGCCTTAAGTATAAAGACATTAAGACACTAAACAGGTATTAGGAGGAGCCTTTTTTAGGGTCACGCCCACTAATAGGCAAGAACCGCGAACTCTATGCGCAACAGGCACACAAGGACTCCTTAAGCTAAATATTAAGCTTAACAGAAGCTGGATGAAGGCACTAGTGGATTCTGGAGTATAACGGAGCTATATTTCTGCGCGAGCGATAGAATAAGCTGGCCTTATTCTATTGTTAAAATTAGTACTATATCTATTAATAGTCGCTGATGGACAACTAATGCTATCAGAGTCCGTAATTACACACGAGGTACAGAGCGTGCAACTTATTATCTAGAACCATAGGGAAACGATCAACCTAGACGTCTTTAGACTATTACAGCATGATGTAATACTAAGACTCTTATAGTTAAGAGAACATAGTCTAGATATAGATTAGAAAAGGAAAAAGTTCTTATTTAAATGCTGTGGAACGGACGTAACCACGAGTAAGCCTACGCTGCAGCCAAGTGCCCGGGTAGATAAAAAGATAATAATCAGGATCCTCACTTTGAATAAGGACGGCCTTAAGACATAAGAGTCCAACTCAGCAGGTACTAATAGGAGGCCCTTAGACTAACAAGCTAGAGTTAAGGAGTAAAGCGTAACTCTAGTAATCCCCGACGAGTATAAAGAATACGAGTTACTCTTTTAAGAAGAGATAACTATAAAAGTATTACTTAAGCATTAACCCTAGGATTATAAGATTATCCTACAGGAAGGAAAGCAACTAACTTTCGGCCTAATTTACGGTTTATCAGAAAAAGAACTTGAGACCCTGCGCGAATACATTAAAATAAACTTAAAAAAAGGATTTATTAGGGAATTACAGTCGCTAGCAGGATACCCTATACTATTCGTACTAAAGAAAAATAGGAAGCTAAGATTGTGCGTTAACTATCGAAAGCTTAATAACATTATAATAAAGAATTAATACCCTTTACTAAATATAGTAGAATTACGAGATTAACTAGCCTTTGCGAAAGTCTTTACGGCATTAGACTTAAGAGGAGCGTACAACCTTATTCGCATAAAGGAAGGTGAAGAATAGAAGACCGCGTTTAGAATATGCTACGGTTACTATAAGTATATAGTAATGCCTTTTAGTCTTACTAATACACTAGCGACATGCTAGGCACTTATTAATAACGTGTTAAGGGAATACCTAGATGTATTCATTATCGTATACCTTAATAATATCCTCGTGTACTCTAATAACCTACAGGAACACATTAAGTACGTTAAAACAGTTCTTACCTGCTTAGGAAGATTTAGTTTACTGCTTGAACCTAAGAAATGCGAGTTCTACAAGGAAGAGGTTAAATTCCTAGGATGCACAGTAGGTGCACACGGAGTAAAGATGAGCGAAGAAAAAATAAGAGTAGTAAAAGAATAGCCTAAACCTAAAATAGTTAAAGATATACAGTTATTTATAGGATTCGTTAACTTTAACTAATAGTTTATTAAGGACTTCTCTAAGAAATCTATCCTACTTACTAAACTTACGAGAAAAGATATAAAATAGGAATAGGGAAATGAATAAAGAAAAGTATTCTAGATGCTTAAGGAAGCCTGCATTATACTACTAGTGTTGATTGCATTCTGAACAGGGGAACCTTTACAGTTTAAAACAGATGCCTCAGACCTTACACTAGGTGTAACAGCGAAATAAGAACGCAATAGAAAATAGCACCTAATTGCCTACTACTCCAGGAAATTCACAGACCCTGAGGAACGCTACGACGTGCACGACAAGGAGCTCATAGCCGTCGTCGACGCCCTCAACTACTAGCGGATCTATACAGAGAGCTGCTTAGATCTTATAATATTTACGGATTATAAGAACTTAGTTAACTTCACTACTACTAAGACCTTAAACTAAAGACAGGTTAGATAGGCTAAAATGTTAGGATAATACAAGTTTAAGATCGTGTACACGCTAGGAAAAGATAACGGCAGAGCTGATGCTCTCAGTCGCAGATTAGACATCGCAGGAACAAAAGTAATAGTTAGCGATGCTATCCTTTAAGTTAACTAGGATAGAAGCCTAGGACCTAATAAGTCATTAAATAACACCATAATAATTACGTCTAAAGTACCTGAAGAATTGCAAGAGGCAATTATCCAACAACACCACGATAACCTAGTACATAGTTACCTAGGAATTAAGAAAACAATAGAACTTATACAGCGACACTACAGCTTTAAAAATATGAAGAATAAGGTCAAACAGTTTATTAAAAAATGCGCGGACTGTCATAAGAATAAACATAGTACCCACGCACTCTACAGAGAAATGCAAGCTATAGAGCTACCCAACAAACCCTAGGCAGACATTTCTATAGACTTTATAACAGGGTTACCACTGTCTAAAGATCCCGCGACAGGAATTAAATATAACGCTATCTTTAATATAGTCTGCAGATTTACGAAAGCAGCAGAGATAATACTGTTTAGAAACAACTATAACACAGAACAACTAGCGTTTATAGTCTTAGATAGACTGATACGACATCACGGTATACCTAAGTCTATTATTAGTAATAGAGACAAGCTCTTCACATCTAACTTCTAGTCTATATTAATGGCCGCGATAGGAATAAAAAGAAAATTGTTAACAGCCTATCACCTATAAACGGATGGATAAACGGAAAGAACGAACAGAACAATAAAGACCTACCTAAGAATTTACAGTAATTAACAACAAAATAATTAGGTCTTATTATTACTAATAGCACAACTAGCCTATAATAACAAATTGTCAGAATTAACTAGGAAGACACCGTTCTTTACTAACCACGGGAGACACCCTAATCTCTTTATAAAGTCATATCCTAGCAGAAAAACTAAAGCAGCTATAAAAACAGCTAAAGAAATAAAAAAAGTATATAAACAACTCTAAGAGAACCTCAAGAAAGTATAACGTAACAGTATTTCTTACTAAAATAAGAAAAGAAAAATGGCACCTCAGCTAAAGAAAGGGGATAAAGCATACTTACTCACGAAAAATCTACGCAACAAGCGACTAAGCAAGGGACTTAATCACGTTAAAGTTAGACCATTTTTAGTTAAAGAACAGAATAGACTAGTAAACTATACACTCGAGCTACTACTAGATGCAAAGATCTACCCACGCTTCCATATCTCTAAATTAGAACCAGCCGACCCTGCCACACTATTATAGAAAATATTCCGATACGAACTAGAAGAAGAAAATAAGTTTAAAGTTAAGAAAATCTAGGGATACTAACAAAATAGAAGAGTTAACGACCTAGAACCAAGCTTCAGCTATCTAGTCAAATAGAAAGGATACCCAAGCGTAGAGAGTACGTGGGAACCACCAGAAAACCTAAGAAACTGCTAAGAAAAGATTAGAGAATATTAGGAAAGGGAAGAGAGAAAGAAAAAGAAACAACGAACCTAGGAAGAAGGGATAGTAGCACTACTCCCAAAGTTAGCTGCCCTAGGAAGCAGATCACCATCCTCTAGTTGTGTCGGCATAAACACGCTCCAGTTAAGAGCTAGAGTGCCCAGCATAAGACCTTCCTTAAGATTAGCAATCTCCTGCCCTAACGCTTCCGCCGCCTTAAGGGCCTCGATTTCTTCCACGTACTAACCTAAAACGCCCACTAGACTTTGCTTACGCTTCTGAAGAAACTCCTTTTATTTACGTAAACGACTACGTTTAGAACGAGCGGCTAGCAATACGCTTAACGCCTTCTCCTCTGCTGCCTCGGCCTCCGCCTCTTAAGCTTCTAGACGATGTATCTCCTTATCTAGCTTAGAATAGTTTAGTAACGGGATGTTGACTAGTTTATAAAGCTTATTGCTATTATAATAGCAATTACCACACTCTTTCTTTAATAATAACATCCGGCACTCCCAGCCCCGCTTCGCGCAATAACCACAGGCAACTATAGCTAACCGGCTAACGTGATTTATTTAATCTCTAAGGTTATAGCGTTATAGGGTACTCTTAGAACTTATTTGTTAGTTTATAAGGGCATAAATAGTAGGAGGGGGGATAGTGTTACAATCTAAGGAATAAGGGGACGCGCAGCTTAAAAAGGGCTCACTCGTAGTCTAGGGCTATGACGCATGTGCTAGCCTAGTAGGAACTAGTATCTTAGAAAGCTTAGCGACAGCTCCTATAGGATTCTCTAGGATCCTATATATATCCCACAGATCCTATAAGATCCTAAGAAAACCTATAATAGGATTTATAGGATCCTATAGGATAGTGTGTATATAGATCGCTGCAATAAACCCTTATAGTTCAGTGTGTTCAACTTAATATTATACTCTACAGTATAGTGATAGCAATACCGATTGTTCTTAACCCTTAGTACTCTTTACAGAAGCGCCCTCTTACTGTCTTAGTATTAAACCCCCTCCCATCTAGTCCCTCACTCTATCCCGGAGAACCAACCTTGCAATCTTATTGGTTACCCTCACCGATAGCTTTCAAGATTCCTCACAGTTAGCTAATCAGGTTCTAGCAGGTCTCGCTTAGCTAACCTGGCGATTACTAATTAGCTGGCCGGCCTAATACTCAATTCTACAGCGTATACGCTAGCTAACAACGCGGCAGGCTTATTAATCGCTTTTAATATATTTCTAACTTATTTTTAAAGCTAATATTAGCTTATAAGGTCCCTAAAAGTTACACTACGCACCTCCTAACGCAGTATAGTAGTAGCGATACGGTTTAGATGCGGGCCTAGTAAATAACAGAGCTCCGTGTTAGTAAGGCCGTTATTCTAGTTCTTCTTTTTCTTATTCTAACTAATAAATTTAGGCTTAGCTTTTAAATCTTAAAAACTTCTATTATTGTCTAGAGGCTGTATAAGAGAGAATAGCTTATTATAGGCTTAGCTGGCGAATAGAATTAGCTCTACTCGCTTAAATTCCTTAATATCTATTAGTTTAAATACAGTGTTGCCCCTTATAGCAGGCATATAATAGTCCTTAACTGTAACTCGCTTTAGTTACTTAGAATAAGGAGGCTTAGCAGGAGCTTGCTTCTAAACTTTGCTCTGCCTAACTTTCTTAAGAACTAGATCTTTCCTAACACTCTAACGCGTTTAAGAGCGTGTTACTGCATAAGTTAAGCTAGTATTTACTACTCCTTCCTTAAAAGCACCTAGAATAATGTCCTAAGATATAACCTTATTAAGGGCAAAACACGCCTTAGTTAAGCCTCTTAGTAATATCCTAACGTTCTAAAAGTTTAGAAGATTCTTAGCCAGGCTTATAGCTGCCCTGCTATATCTATCTTCTGTAATCGTATTTATATTAGGACTAACTACCTTCTATTGCTGCGCAGCTAGTAGTCTAAGCTTTTAATATTAAGCTAGCCTTAAGTCTACTCTATTAAACTTCTCTAGACACACTGCTAATGCTAGCTAATCTAGGATATTATTAGTAACTCTGTAATACTCCTAAATTTTCTATTTTAACTAATAGAGCTGTAGCGTTTAGGGTGCAGTTCCTTAGATTTGCTCTAACCTCTTGTGCGAAGGACTAAAATAGTAAGTCTTATATCTAACTTCTCTATTCTACTTAAAGCTAATCTAGCTAAGATGCAAAAGCAGCTAATATAGCTTACATTCTCTAGTAATATAACTAGGGAGGTTGCATATATTATAAGTGTTTCGATATTCACGGCCTTAGATAGTAATCGCGCCTTACTAAGGATTTAAGCTGCGAGGAGCTGTTATTATGTAAGAGCTATTATTCCTTTCTAATAGTAGCTGCTTAGCATTATCTCTTAAGACAACTTAGCTGATGAAGTACGCGTAGGTAGCTGGGTTCCTTAGAATCTGACCTAGTTTAGGATAAACTATTATCTTGTTAACCTTAGCTAGGCTAATCTTCTAGTCGCCGAGGGCTAAAATAAGGTCTTAAACCTCTAGATCTACACTAGGTAGAAGAGCAGGCCTAGATTCTTCTTAAACCTTACTTTTCTTATAGTTATTAACTGCATCTTTTAGCTACTTAGCTGTTAATGTTTTCTTTTCTTAACCTAAGATCTAGTGTGTAAGCTTAGCCTCTCTTTCTGTATAGCTAGGGGATATCTATTTTATCCCCTCTCTCTAGCAGTACACGCGCTTAAGATACGTGTAAATCTTCTTAATATTAAAACTCTCTAGCTTATCTAGAATTAGCCCTTTATGTATATAGATAAAGATTATGTCCTAGTCTTCTCTTAGGAGGCCTCTAGCGAAAAAGAAGCCAGCCTCTATCTTATGCAGCTAGCCTGTCTTAATACAAGCGTTACTGTACGCCGCGAAGTTAGTTAAATACTTAGATAGCCCTAGGAATTTTCTTAACATCTTAGAAATATAGGTCTCTAGGAACGCTCGCGTTCCTATGCGTTAAGCTACATCTTAATTATACTAATACTCTTTTATTACTTCTTAAAGCTTCTTCTAGTCTAGTACCCTATATAGCCTTATTTTCTTAATAAAGCTTCTATATATAGTATTATAGAAATCTAGAAAGATTCTTATCTTTTAATAGTTATTATAGCTGCTATTATCTGCCTAGCGATTAAAGTTATCTAGGAACTCAGTAACGTCCTTTCCTGTAAATAGAAAGTCTTTCCTCGCTAGCCTTATAGGCATAAGTACTTTGCTAGTATCTATAGTGTGTTTCTTAATAACCTTAATAGCAGGCGTAAGATCTGATCTGAATGACAGCGAATCTAGTGTCGATTCAGCCATGAGGATAGCTGAAGGCTAAATCCTGAATAGGCTGCTGCAGCCCTTCAGTATAACTGAATAAGGAGACTGCAACTACTAGGCAGTTCCTTGCTAACGCTAATAATTAACTAAAATCTAATACTATACTACTTCTGAATTATTTCCTGATTGTTTATAGTTGTTCTTGTTTTTATTTTCTATTATCTTATTCTTGTTTATCTTCTTGTCCTACTACTACTAAGTTAGCTTCCGCTTATTATATAGGAAGTCTTAATTTATTATAGTAAGATAATAAGGATACAGCCTTAACAGAGCTGGTCCCTGTCAACTCTTAGCTCTAAAAATGTAGAGGTGGTGGCCGTAACAGCGCCATCCCTCTCTAAGGTTCCGAAGGTTGGCCGCAACAGCGCCATCCCTCTCAAAGGTTCCGAAGGCTGGCCGCAACAGCGCCATCCCTCTCAAAGGTTCCGAAGGCTGGCCGCAACAGCGCCATCCCTCTTAAAGGTTCTAAAGGCTGGCCGCAACAGCGCCATCCCTGTTAAAGGTTCCGAAGGCTGGCCGCAACAGCGCCATCCCTCTCAAAGGTTTGTCAGGGTTAAACAGACACCCAGCTCTTTCTAGGTAATCCTATGATCTCTGTATCGCAATATAGCGCTCTCATATTTATGTTTTCAACGTTAACAGTTTAATACTATGTAGGCTCTTTCTGCTCTTATTAGCTATAGCCTAACCAGAACAGACAGTTGTGCCCCTTAGGCTTCGCTATTATTTGTGGAGTTAATAAGGTGGTTCAGCATAATCCCGTAGTTCTGGTGTTGTGAATGAGAGGTGACGCTGGAATCAAATGTGCGTGAATAACAGGAGCAGCCCTGCCTGTGCAGTCTGCTAGAAACGAAGGTAAGTATGGAGCCTGATTAAAAGTAATAAACAAAATGGTCTGAAATCTTATTGAATTGACGTAGCTAATGCACTAGCTACTTCGCAAAATCTCAGTTTTGAAGTGAATTGTCGTGGTGTGTGGTGCATGGTGCATGAGGTTTGGTGCATGTCGCATCTCCACGTCTTATCACCAAATTTCGCTGACAAAGGAAACCCATCATCACCTGATTGCCCAGGTACCCTGTGCAACGGCACACTACCTGCCTAAGGAGGAGCTACCGCTTAAGGAGGGCTTATAACGCTGGATAAAGCGGCTAACCTAGTTTACACTAGGCTGCCTAGATGCTATTTAGGCTGCAAAATTTGGTGTTATAGGCTAAGTTAGAGGTAGGCCTCATGAAGATAGTCTCTAGATATACTGTACAAGCTCTGTTTCCTGCGCGTTGTTAAGTAACTAGTTATTATTAATCTTAGTTGCATAAGAGCTGTTAGGAGTCAATGAAACCTAACTAGACTAGCTAACAAGTCTAGTGTACCTAAGGTATACTCAGCTAGTTTAGCCTATAATAGGCTAGATTGGGGCCTTAAAGGCGGGGTTAACCTCCTTTAGCCTAATTAGTCCTAGGTGCGGGGTAAAGAGAATATAAAAACCCCTTAGGATCCTACCTATGCAGTAGTAATCCTTCTAGTTACTAATGTAACCCTATTATCTCTTATTAAACTCCTTTATACTTATCTAACCCTAATAACCCTAAGGACTAGGATATAACTATATAAAAGTAGTCCTAATATTAGGATTACTCTCTTTAGAGATAGTACTTTAATAGGATAACTTAAAGGATAACAAAGTCTTGTGTCTATACCCTAGTAGAAGGCCTAGATAGTCTAACCTATCTAGATACCTAAACACTAAGTATAGAATAAGTCCCTAAGACTTAAACTATTACTAAAGAACTAGTAAGAGAACGTAATATAGAGTTAAAGGCTATATTAGCCTACTTAACTTTAATTAAGACTATATAAGGATATTCTAGTATAAAATACTTATTTTAGGTAGACTCTAAGTTAATAGAGCCTAATATAGCTTAAGGTAGTATTAACTAGGCTCTAGCTACGTAATATATTTAGCTAAGTAGTAATATATTAAGAAATACTTTATCTAACCCTCTTATACGCGTTCTAGATACTAATAAGGATAAGGTAGATCTAGAGTATATTAAGTTATAAAAAAAATAAAGGCTAAGATATAACGTCGCGCTATTATTAAAATACGCATAAAAGCTATAGTACTAGAGGTAGATAATAAGGATACTATAAAAGCGCTAAAGGAAGGCCCTAAATAGACTAAGCTAGCCTCTTTACGATTACTATACTCTAAACTACTTTAAAATTATAATAAAAAGAATAAAATAAAGTATAACTACTAAGTAAAGAACTATAAAGCTTACTTTATATAATACTTTATAGACTTCTAGTAAGAAGTATATAAGATTACCTTCTCTTTTTAATACGTCTTAGATTACTATAAGATAATATAGGAAGAGTACTATTTATAAGAAGAGGCTAAAATTATAAGATAGTAACCTACTTAGAAGGACTTTAAGTAAAATATACTTAATATATTAGGAACTCTTAAAGAAAGACACCTTATTACCTATAATATAGTAAATATATATAAGTAAAGTCTAAAAAAGATACTTATAGCTATATTAGACTATTTATACTAATATTAAGAGGAACTAAGTAAAACCTACTTTATAGCTTTAAAGTAAAGCTATTACTTTAGATCTTTAACTAAAGAGATAACGTATTCTATTATCGAGTGCGCTACACCATCGAGTGAGCCAAAATCTCTTAGCACCACTAACTTATGTTACGAATTGTCTATTTCATTACTATTAAACAAAGAACTTACGTACGTTATGCTTATATTAGATTTAGAAGATCCTTCTATATCCTTTTTGCACGTTTAAGCGTTGTGCCCAGTCCCGCCACAATTTCTACAGCGCCGTAGAGCTAGTTAAGCTGTTTCTTGATTACTACTACTACGAGCCTTCTTAGATCGCTGAGACGCCGCAGACACTTTAGTAGCTACCTGCGCTAACGCTACACTATACTCTAATATGCTACCTTACTAAATCTACTTCCTTTTACGCTATTTCTGCTTAGTTATTACTACTAATTACTCTTTAAGCTTATAATTACGGGCAACAAGCAGAGCGTTTTAGTGCAGCATAAGTTCAGCGCCTTTTATAAGCTGAGAGAAGCCTACCTGCGCTGTAACAGGTAACTAAGTAAAGGACTCGCGTATAAGCTTAGATTAAGATCCAAACTCTTAAGTATTGCTTAGAGTCTTCGACTGCTACGGCGTCTCTAGGAGGAGAGGTTCTAGCAGGGTACGCAGCCGTACTTTAAGGCAATCTAACACTACCTGCGCGTTTATAGGGACTAGTCCTTACGCCTTAAAGGCCTTTTAACAGTTCTCCTCTGTAAACACGTTAAAAAACGCGTCTTTAAAGGCGGGGAGAAAGCCTTCTTTATTAATGTAGAAGACGCGCCGGCGTGCTAAGTCTTGAACGCGCTAGAAGTACTTACGCTTCAACAGCAAGAAGCAGACCACGTTAAGTAGCTAGAGGATGTGCGATAAGTAAGGTAGCATACAGATAGTGAGAATCTTATGCTTAAGGCAGTAGTCTTTAAAATCCTAGTTAAGATAGCTCTTATGGCCGTCTAAGATAAGCAGCCTATACCCCTAACTTAACGCGCCTTTATATGCGCGTCAAAGTGCTTCAACCACTCGAGACTAAGTGCGTTGTTTGTCCAGCTGTTCTTAGAGACTGAGAGCTTCTAATTATATAGTATATCTGCCTCCTCGTACCATACAGAGATATGGACGCGTCCTTTATAGACGATGAATGGCGGGGTCGCGTACCTAGCAGCGCAGATGCTCTAGATAACTGTAACCCACTCGCGATCGCCTGCCTAAACGAGCTCAGGTTAAGCGCGTCTCTCTAAGCCTGTAACAACTTTTATAGAGCCAATAATACCCATCTAGAAGCCAGTTTCATCAAAGTTGTGCATGTTATTGTTGTAAACGCCATACTTAGCTTTAGTGTCCTTAACTAGCTTAAACTACGCGCTAATTTTCTCTAGATCTTCCTAGAGTATCCTCTGACAGTCCTTTACTCAGTTAAAAGCTATTTTAAGCTTATCTGAACGCGTTACAAATCTCTTAACCTATCACTTACCTACTAGCTCTCTACTACGTACAGCCAGCAGTTTATCCGCTATGTCTGCTACCTTACACAGCCGGGGCGCAAATCCTCGCGAATCAAGGTTAAGGATATATTGGACGATTATCTACTCTTTAGTGCGCGTGAGCTTCTAGCGATTAGGCTGGCAATTAGCTCGAGCGGGGGTTCCGTTGTATCTTCGCTGCAGGGTTGATCAGGTAACGTTAAACGCCTTAGCAGCACGTCGGACACTTTTAAATTAGCCCTGATTTATAGCCTAGAGAGCAAGCTCTATCCTGCCTTCGTTTTGAGATTGATTTAACTGAGTTGGTTAAGACATTGCGCGTAGTAGTAGTCATGTTGGGTGCCAAGAGATTTTGGCTCACTCAATAGTGTGGCGCACTCGATAATGGAATACGTTATAAGTAAAGCTATAAAATATTCTAGTTTAAGAGAAGGAAACTTTCTCTTAGATAAAGAAATAAGCTAATATTATCTTTAAGTATCTTAGAGAACTTAATATTTCTATAAATTTACTAGTTTAAAGAATAAATAAAAAACTCTTACTTAGCTTAGAAGAAGATAAAAAGCCTTAAAAAAAGTATAAGAGAAATAAAAAGTAACTAAATTTCTTAAAGAGACTTAGTAGGCCTCTTTTTACCCTGAATATAGCTAAAGGAACCTACTACTTTTATAGTAAGAAAGGATATTATAAACCTTAATATCTAAAGCTAAATACTAAAGAAAAAGACTTATCTACTTGAAATAAGAGAAAAGAGAAAAGCTATAAGAACTAAGACTTTACCTTATAGCTTATTTAGAACGCTTTAGAGAAACTTCTAAAAAAGAGACCTTATAAGAGGCTATTTATCCTCTTTAAGTAAGGTTATTAATAGTAGTGTAGAGTAAATAAGGTAGTTTAGCATAATCCCGCAGTTCTAGTATTATAAATAAGAGGTAACGCTAGAATTAAATGTGCGTAAATAACAGGAGCCGTCCCGCCTGTGCAGTCTACTAGAAACGAAGGTAAGTATAGAGCCTAATTAAAAGTAATAGGTAAAATAGTCTAAAATCTTATTAAATTAAATGTAGCTAATGCACTAGCTACCTCGCAAAATCTTAGTTTTTAAAGTGAATGATCGTAGTGTATAGTGCATAATGTTGAGATCTCTCGCATCTCTAAGTCTTATCACTAAATTTCGCTGACAAAGGAAATCTAATATTACCTGATTACCTAGGTACCCTGTGCAGCGGCACAGTAGTTACTACTATTAGTACCTTAAAAGAAATTAAAGCCTTTATAGATAGAGAGTTACAGCTTAACCTCTTATTAGTAGTCTTAGCTAAAGAGTAAGACTTAGTTATTAAGCCTGCACTAGACTTCCTAGTAAAAAGTATTAGTAGTAAAGATTTAACTATTTATAATACTATAAGAGTAAAAGTAGCTATAATAGACTTAAGAGGGTAAAAATAAGTAAAACTAGCCTCTTTTATTATAGTAGATATTAAAAAGTTTAAAATCTACTTAAGCCTACTATAGATTAATTAAGTTAACTCTAAGTTAAACTATACTTAGCGTAGAATACTTTTCTAAGGCTCTAAAGGAAGAAATACTAAGCTTTTTAAGTAAGTTAGAATTAAGGATATAGAAGAATTTTAAAGAACTCTCTAAAGTATATAAACTAATATATATATACTTATTATCTATATAGTTAGCTAGACTAGCCTAGATTCGCCTATTATAAGATAGATACTTAAAGACTACGTAGATTACGCTAATATAGGCTTAGAGGAGGTTATAAGCCTTCTACTAGACTATAGACCTTAGGATTTAGCTATTAACCTAGAAGAAGGTACTTAGCTACTATAGTAACCCTTATATAACTTCTTAGTAACTAAATTAGAGGTATTATAAAAGTATATCTAGAAGTTACTAGTAAAAAGCTAAATAAGGCGCTTAAGGTCTCTTATAGGAGCCCTTATCTTCTTTACTAAGAAAAAAGATAGTTGTTTACGCCTTTATATAAACTATAGAGGCCTAAATATAATTACTATTAAAAGTTATTACCTTTTACCTCTTATTATAGAGTCTTTAGAGTAATTAGTAGCTACTGAGTAGTATTTTAAGCTAAATATCTGCGACGCCTATTATAAGATTAGGATAAGAAGAGGTAATAAGTAGAAAATAGCTTTCTATACTAGATATAGCTATTTTAAGTATACTATAGCCTCTTTTAAGTTAACTAATATACTAGCTTAATTTTAAGCCTATATAAATAAGGCTCTAGTAGGATTAGTTTATACTACCTACGTAGTTTACTTTAATAATATCCTTATCTACTCTAGTATAAAAGAAAATTATATTTATAATATTTAGGAAATTCTTTCTAAATTATATAAATTTAAGCTTTATATTAAACTTTTAAAGTATAAATAGTATACTAGGCGTATAAAATTTCTTAGATATATTATTTCTTTAGAAAGAGTATTAGTAAATTAAAATTAAGCTAAGATAGTTACTAAATAGCTAGAGCCTATAAGTATTTAAAATATTTATATATTTATTAGCTTTATAAACTACTACTAACGCTTTATTACTAACTTCTCTTAAATTACTTTACTATTAACTACTTTAACTAAGAAAGAGCTAAATATAGCTAAGTGTAGCTCTTCTTAGAAGAAAAAGGAGGGTTAATAGCTAAAGATAAAAGAAAACACTAAGAAAGCCTTTAGAAAGCTTAAGGCTATATTCCTAAAAGCCCTAATCTTAGCTTACTTTAAAAGGAACTAAAGAACTAGAGTTAAAACTAATACTTTAAGTAGCGTAATTATAAGTATTCTATCCTAATTTAAGCTTAATAAGAGTAAATTAGGTATATAGAGGCTAGTAGACTTTTATTCTTATAAACTAACCTAAGTAGAGTATAATTATAAAGTATATAATTAAGAACTACTAGCTATTATAAAAAGTCTAGTATACTAGCGCTATGACTTAGTTAAAACTCTATTTAAACTATAGACTAACTATATAACCCTAAAATAGTTTATAGAGACTAAAGCCCTAAATTACTAATAAGTAAAGTTATACTTAGTATTAACTAAGTTTAATTTTACTCTAGAATATAGGCTAAGAGTAATAAATCCTATAGATAGTCTATCTAGACACCTAGACTATATAGCTAAGCTTTAAACTCTAGCTTTAAAGTATAATTAGGCGTTTATAGAGCCTCTATAGAGATTACTAATAAAAGGCTAAATAAGGACTATCTATTATTCGCAGCTATTACTTATTCTAGCGCTAAGAGAGTAGATCTGTAGAAAGCTCTATATAAGCTTTAATAGGTTAAAATAAACTTTAGGCGTAGAGAGAATAATAAAGACAGGCCTAAAGAAATAGAGGGTAGTAATAAAGCCTTCTTAGTAGAAACTAAAGTAGGTAAAGATAAGAACATCATAATTAGGGCTAGAATAGCCTAATCTTACTCAAAGGTAATAGCTCTTATAGGATATTATAATAACCTAATAGTAAGATATTTTAGCGTAAAGAGGATACTTAAGAAGTTATCTCGCTAATATACCTAGCTAAGGATAGCTAAGAATATAGTTACTTACTATAATAACTACTTATATTATAGAAAGTTAATAGTAGTAAAGTAGAAGCTTTATAGTCTATTATATCTACTTCTAGCTCTTATATATATATAGGAGATTATTATAATAGATTTTATTATAGAATTACCTCTAAGTAAGTTCTAAGAGTTAGTTTATAATATAATATTAGTAATTATAGATAAGCTAACTAAAATAGCGTATTAAGTCTTAGTAAGAGGTAATTAAGATAAGTAGAACCTAGCCTAAGTCTAGCTACGCGAAGTTATTAAACTTTATAGAGTACTATAAATAATTATCTCTAATAAAAGTTCTTTAATAAACTTAAAGTACTAAAAGACGTTTAACTATTACTTTAATTTAAAGAGAGTTTTAATATCTACCTACTATCTATAAACTAATAGTTAGATAGAAAAGTAAAATTAGACTTTAGAGTAGTACCTTTAGTATTATTATAACTTAGAGTAAGATAATTAAGCTTTATAGCTATCTATAGGGGAATTTACCTATAATAATAGCGTATATTTAACTATAAAAGATACTTTATTCTATATAAAGTATAGAATAGACTTAATAGAGCTAAAATAGCCTAAATCTCTCTTAGATAGGGGAGAATTACTCTTTAGAAGGGATGTTACAGCTTATATTATTAATATCTAAAAAAGATATTAAAAAGAGATTAAAGCTATAAATAAATACTATAAAAGGTATCCTAATAAGAAGTAATTACTAGCTAAATTTAAAGTTAGAGACTAAGTACTAGTATCTAACTAAAATATTAAGTTATTAAAGCTAAAAAAGAAACTTAACTAGAAATACTTTAGACCTAGAACTATTATAGCTTAATACAGCTTATCTATATATAAAGTAGACTATCTAGAGCTAAAAAGAGTCTACCTAGTCTTTTATACCTTACTATTAGACTTATATATTAAAAAAAGTTTAATATATTACCTTAAAAATCTACTTATAGATACTCTCTATAGCTATAGTAATAATATTTATAAAGTAAAAAGAATAGTTAATTATAAGTGTAACTAAAAAGGCTAATAAGAATACTTTAAATAGAAAAACTACCTTAATAAAGATAATACTTAAAAAGTAGTAACTAATATTTCTAGTAATGTACTTAAAGTATTTTAGAAGAGGGCCTAAAGCCTTATTAAGACTTAAACTAGTATAAAATAGTATAGATTAAGAAATAATACTATAATTTATTATAAATAATAATAAAAAAAAAGAAGATAATTAAGAAGGAATAATACTAGAGATACTAGGAAAAAGAAAACTTAGCTACCTTTACTTTATAAGTTTTCTAATAAAGTTTTTTCTAAAGTATTTAGTAGCGCTATAACTACTAGCTTAATAAAGTTTCTCTTATATACTTATTATCTAGGTTATTATAGCCTAGAAATATATAATTTAAGATAATCTTAAGAATATATAGTATATTATACCTTATAAAGTACCTAATAGGCTAAATAGGCCTCTTTTAAGCTAAAAGAGCTTATATTACTTAAATACTATTAAGATACTATAAGAAGTAGAAGAAGAGCTACTAAAGGCTAGAAAGAGAGTATTAAATTTAAAAATATACTTAGACTAAACGCTAGATAACTAAAACTACTATTTTTTATACTAAACTAAGCTAGTTCTTTATACTATTCTAGCCTATTATACTCTAATTAACTAGATTATAGCTAAAATTACATATTAATAAGCTCATTAAGTTTAGTCTAAGCTACGTTAATAATAGCTTTCTAATTATTTACCTTAGTCTACTATTTTTTCTTAGTAGTAGTAGTTTTGGTACTACTTAAAGCTTTTTTAGCTTTATTTAGCTTTTTTAAGGCTATAGCCTTCTTATTAGAGAGTTTAATAAGCTTTTAGTAATAATTATAAATCTAATAAGTAGTTTAAAAGCCTTTACTAGTAGTAATATAAGTATTCTACTTCTTCTAGAAGATATTAAGTTAGTAAAAGCTAAATTAAGCTATTTTAGCCTAAATAGGGGTACTTATAGCCTTAGAAGGTGTAAAGTTAGCCTCTTTATAAGGAATCTCCTCTAATTTATACTTCTAAGCTATATTCTTAGTAATAATAGTATCTTTTACTCTAGAATAACTTTTAGAGTATATAGAAGTACTTACAGTCTTAGGATCTAATAAAGTACTACTATAAAAGGTATAGCTATTAGAATATAGGTAGTATAAGCTAAAAATATATTAGCTATACCTCTTTCTCTCTAAGTTTAGCCTAGAATAGGCTAAAAGTAGCTACTTACTAGTAGATAGAAGTAATAAGTTTATTATAAGAATCTATAAGGTTACGCTTAGCCTTCTTAATAGTAATCTAAGTATTATTAGTATATAATAGGGTAGTATAGCCTAGTTTAGGAGAAAGAGAGCTCTTTCTAAAAGTAATATAGAAATATCTATTAATAATAACTAAGAGCTTATAGAAGTTATTATCTTTAGGCACTTATAGCTTAGAATTAGCTAATTTAGCCTATTTTAGCTAGTTATAGCCTATTCTAAGCTAAAAATAGTACTTATAGTAAAATAATTAGTAGAAATAGAGTAGTAACGCTTATACTACTTATATTAATACCCTCTAGTATAAAGAAATACCTAAGAGTAAGTAGTAAGTAAGAAAATATAGTAAGAATTAGAAAAACTCTTAGCTTAAGTAGTAATATAGTAAATATAGAGTAAGATAGTTACTACTCTAGTAGTAGAAAAGTCTTCTAGGTAACGCTAGTAATCTATAGTAACTATTATACTAAATTAAGCTAAAATAGTTTAGATTAAGTAAAAAAGCAGAAGATTAAGCTAAATATAGGCTAAAGAGAGATAGAATCCTAGTAACTAGCTCTAAATAGATAAGTTAGCTGTATTCTAGATATACTTACCCTTCTCTATAGTCCTTTAGGCCTTATTAAGCTAAATTAGCTTAATATAGCCTAAACTATAGTAAATTAAAAGAATCTATATAAATTTAGCTAAAAAAGTACTTACTAAAAAATCCTTAAAATAAGAATAGAGTATAAGGAAGAGAGAGGATATAGGCCTTATATACCTATAGTCTATATAGCTAGTCTATACATAAGTAAAAGTCTAGAACTTTCTCTTACTTAAGTTTACTTATAGATTACTTAGTAGTATAAGCTACTACGCCTTTTTACTAACTATAACCCTCTTTTATCTTTATATATACTATATTTAGCTAGATTATACTAATTTAGCTTTTATAAGGGGTAACTAAGTTATATAGCGACCTTCTTAAGATAAGCTAAGACGTCTTTATTTAAGAAAGGGGATAATATTAAGAGTTAATAAAACTTAACTAGACTAGCTAATAAGTCTAGCATACCTAAAGTATACTTAGCTAGTTTAGCCTATAATAGGCTAGATTAGGGCTATTAAAGGTAAAGTGAACCTCCTTTAGCCTAATTAGTCCTAGGTGCGAGGTAAGAAAAATATAAAAACTCCTTAGGATCCTGCCTGTGCGGTAGCGATCCTTCTAGTTACTAATATAACTTTATTATCCCTTATTAAACTCCTTTGTGCCTATCTAACCCTAATAACACTAAGGACCAGGCTATAACTATATAGAACCAGTCCTAACAAGAGCCTGTAACGCCTTAGTAACGTTTTAACAGCGCTAAGCGACTGCACTTATACTTATCCGCATATTCTTAATAATTAAAGAGTTCTGCTACTTGTAGGGAATTTAATGCTTCACTTGCAGCGTTAATACCTGGCATGGTGGTGGAGAAATCGCGTGTTGAAGTTTCGCGGAATTTTCGTGTTCGCGTGCCTCAGGTAGTGGCGTTCCTCAGGTGGTTGGGCACGTTAACGCCCGGCCCCTCGTAACGCCCGCTCCGAACATCAAACCTATCAACAAACTTAAGGCTATTAAGCCTCATACTATAGCTATTATCGCGATTTTTTCTAGTAGATTAATTTATAAGGCTAATAGCTATCTAGAGCTACTAGTACTTAATAGGAACTTTAATTTCGCGGCTGCTATGTAATAAAATAGGTAGTAGGCCTAATTCTGTACCTGCGGCCTTCTTACTACTACAAGGCCTTATAACCTACCTTTTTCTAGTAACAACCTTTATAGTAGTTTTAAGGCTGCTTTTTTTTCCTTTTAGGATAATTTAAGAGCTTATGTAAGTTATTTTACAGCCTTATAAGCAGCCCGCCTAGCGGCCTAATTAGTAGCTTAATCTACCTTTTCCTTCTGCCTTAGTAACCTAGCCTTAGCCCTAGCTACTCGCCTTACTTAAACTATCTTAGCCTTAGCCTACTTTTACTCTTTATAATACTTAGCTGCTTTAAGCTTTTAACGTTACTACTCCTCCTCCTTATAAGCTCTAGCCTCCTATTAGTTACGTGCCTCCTTATAAAGATCTTAAAAACTATTAGTAAGGATAATTAGTAAGACTGCAAGGTTAGTTCTCTAGGATAGAGTAAGGGACTATATAGAAGGGAGTTTTAATACTAAGATAGTAAGAGGGCGCTTCTATAAAGAGTACTAAGAGTTAAGAATAATTAGTATTACTATTACTATACTATAGAGTATAATATTAAGTTAAACATAATAATTTATAATAGTTTATTATAGTAATCTATATATATAGAGGTTATACAGGTTACTTAGTATACTTAGTATGCTTAGTACTACTAATTATACTAATTAACTAAGCACGTTACGTAATCTTAGTTATTTATCTAATATCTGTAAGATCCTGTTAGGGCTACTAAGATAGAGTCTGAGTAGGATTATAATACTATCCTCCTTCTATTCTAGCGCTGTTATTAGTGCTTATTATATAACGCAGGCGTTTCTTACTTTTACTATATTATATCTTACTAACTTAGTATATAGTTACTTTAGAATTAAGAGAATAATAGAACTTATATAGTAATACTATAGATTTAACAATATAAAGGCTAAGGTTAAATAGTTTATTAAAAAATATATAGACTATTATAAGAATAAATATAGTACTTACGTACTATGTAAAGAAATATAAGCTATAGAGCTACCTAATAAACCTTAAGTAAATATTTCTATAGACTTTATAATAAAGCTACCACTATCTAAAGATCCTGCGTTAGGAATTAAGTATAACGCTATCTTTAATATAGTCTGTAGGTTTATAAAAGTAGCAGAGATAATACTATTTAGAAATAACTATAATATAGAATAACTAGTATTTATTATCTTAGATAGACTAATATAATATTATAGTATACCTAAGTTAATTATAAGTAATAGAGATAAGCTCTTTATATCTAATTTCTAGTCTATATTAATAGCTGCAATAGGAATAAAAAGAAAGTTATTAACAGCCTATTACCTATAAATAGATAGATAGATAGAAAGAATAAATAGAATAATAAAAACCTACTTAAGAATTTACAGTAACTAATAATAAAATAATTAGGTCTTATTATTACTAATAGTATAACTAGCCTATAATAATAAATTATTAGAATTAACTAGAAAAACGCTATTCTTTACTAACTATAGGAAACACCCTAATCTCTTTATAAAGTTATATCTTAGTAAAAAAGCTAAAGTAGCTATAAAAATAGCTAAAGAAATAAAGAAAATATATAAATAACTCTAAGAAAACTTTAAGAAAGTATAATATAACAGTATTTCTTACTAGAATAAGAAAAGAAAAATAGTACTTTAGCTAAAGAAGAGAGATAAAGTATACTTACTTATAAAGAATTTACGTAATAAATAACTAAGTAAAAGACTTAACTATATTAAGGTTAAACTATTTTTAGTTAAAGAATAAAATAGACTTATAAATTATATACTTAAGCTACTACTAGATATAAAAATCTACTTACGCTTTTATATCTCTAAACTAGAACTAGCGAACTTTATAACGCTACTATAAAAAATATTTTAGTATAACTTAGAAGAAGAAAATAAGTTTAAAGTTAAGAAAATCTAGGGGTACTAATAAAATAGAAGAACTAATAACTTAGAACTAAACTTTAGTTACCTAGTTAAATAGAAAAGATACTTAAGCTTAGAAAGCACGTAGGAACTAGAGGAATACCTAAGAAACTACTAATAAAAAAATTAGAGAATACTAAAAAATGGAAGAATGTAGAAAAAAGAATAATATACTTTAAAAACCCTAAGAACTAGAGGAAACTACTAAATCTACTACTAATAGCCTATTACTAATTAGGGCTTCCTAGTACTTAAGAAGGAAGCCCTTAAATATACCCTAAGTACTAAGTAATAAACTAAACCTAAGGGCGTTAGATGCGTTTTTAGGTAATAAGGCCTCTACTACTTCTTACTCCTTAATATCCTACTCTTCTATAGCTATTACCTCCTCTGCACGTTAATTAATTAAATCTATTTATTATTATAACTACTTCTTATAAGCTTAAGTAACGCGTAGCTCTTCTAGAGCTTTTTTATACGCCTTTATTATAACTTCTTACGTATTTTTAGATTCCCCTATCCACTTCTAAAGCTTTATCTTTTAATTAACTAATTACTTAAACCTAGATTCTATAACTTATATATTATAACGTTACCTTTAATATAGGTACTTACTATATTTCTTAGAATAAATATAGACCTTATATACTTAGCTATACTTTATATATATTAACGTACATAGCAAGCGAGCGGGCTATGTAAGCGAGCGGGCCACCCTACTAACTTTGCGCACCTCTATAGGCGTCCTACTCAACTATAAAATTAATTGCTATTTAGATATCTAGATGCTAGCTTCAGCAGCACCTATAGTATCTTTTTTACATGTGCGCGAGTTGTGTCCAGTCTCTCTGCATCTTTTACAGCGTGCTGGAGTCTTGCGGCTAGGCCCTAGTTGCCCTCTACTTTAGCGCAGTTCACGCTCTAATTGCCGCTTAACCTCTTGCTGAGCAAGTAAATCTTCTCCAGCTCCCTTTATTAAGACACATCCTTTCTAAATCCGCCTTCTCTTGCGCTTCTTCTGCTTAGTTGCTGCCTTATTAGCTTGCTTAAGGCTAGCAATCCTATCCTCTATTAGCTTAGCTTTGTGTATCCCTACTATAGCCCCCTTCTTAAACCGACTAAACGCCTCAATAATTGAGGCTGGTGATGAGCTGTTATGCCGTCGAAGGCGATCGCTAATTAGAGTAGATTGAGCCTCAAGCTCACGTACGTTCCTTGGTGTTTGAGGCTCCCAGAGAGCTCCTAGCTGAGCTCCTAACTGAGCTCCTAACTGAGCTCCTAGCTGAGCTCCTAGCTGAGCTCCTAGCTGAGCTCCTTGCTGAGCTGCGAGTTGAGCTGCTGGTGATGGAGTACGCAGTTGAACATCTAGCTTTGACAAGACAACGTCTGGCTGGAGGGGGACAAGGCCTGCCCCTCGAAATGCTGAGCGTATATTTGCTGAAGTGAAAGCTTAATTAAAGGCTGCTTTAAAGGCAGGCCGAAATTCAAGCTTAGTAATGTGGTTGATATGGACCTTAATTAAGCTCTCTATCTGGCGGCTGTACGCCTTCTTGAGAGGTGAGAAGCAGCCAACGTCAAGAGGCTGCAGCAGATGAGATAAGTGTGGTGGCATGCAGAGGGTATAGATGTTGCTCTCTCTGCAGATCTCTTGAAATTCAAGAGAGTGATGGCTCTCATGGCCACCAAGGATAAGCAGCCGACGCGCGCCTACTACCCTTGTCTTTGTGTGAGCATCAAAGTGCTTTAGCCACGCTACTCCAAGCTAATTAGTTGTCTAGCCCTTATTACTAACTGAAATAGCCCAGTCGCGTGGAATAGCATCCTCCTGGTACCAGGCAGACAGGTGATACTGGCCAGCAAAGATTAGGAAGGGTGGGACCGTCCAGCCAGCTGCATTAATGCCTTAAATCAACGTTACCCACTCGCGGTTGCCTGGCTGGATGGCCTTTGGCCGACCCCTCCTCTCTAACCTAGTCACGACTAGCTGAGTCGTGATCTTACCCATCCTAAAGCCAGCTTCGTCAAAATTATATGTATCCTCATCTGCAATGCTATATTTTGCCTTTATCTCCTCTACTAGCTTAAACTAGCAGCTTATTAGCTAAGAGTCTTCACATAGAGCTCTCTGCCTATCGTACGCTCGGGTAAAACGTGTCGTAAGACTGTCTGTACGCTTGACAAAGTTATATGGCCACTTCTGCCCAACCCTACCTTAACTGCGCGCTGCTAGCAGCTTATTAGCTATATCACCTATAGCTGCGTACGTAGGCGGAAATCCACGCTGATCTAGATTAAGGATATAATTAACTATTACCTCCTCTTCTAGCTAGGTAAGCTTCTTTAAGTTGGGCTAGTAATCGCGTCGGGCAAGCACGCCAGCGCGGCGGCGCTGAAGCGTGGTTCGAGGGACTTCAAACGTCTGTGCAGCAACTTGCTCAGTCCGAATTTGATCTAGATTGAGAGCTAAGATTGCGAGATTAACGTTAGCCTCGCGAGGAGCTAGTTGAGGTTGAATTGGTGGAGACATAATTGATTGAAGTTGATGCATTGCGCAAAGTTGGTAGGGTGGCCCGCTCGCTTACATGGCCCGCTCGCTTGCCATGTACGTTACGTACTTTTAAACTATAGCTTCCCTAAAGGAGTTAATAAAATTATAGAGACGTTAGTAATAAATAGTACTAGATACTTATAGATATTTAGGTATAGTAAGATATATTATAATACAAAGTAAGAAACGCCTGCGTTATATAATAAGTACTAAGGATAGCGCTAGGATAGGAGGGGGATAGTATTATAATCCTGCTAGGACCCTACCCTAGTAGCCCTAACTAGACCTTACGAACATTAGACTAATAAGTAAGATTACGTAATATACTTAATTAATTAGTATAATTAGTAGTGCTAAGCACACTAAGTATACTAAGTAACCTGTACAACTCCTATATATATAGACTACTATAATAGACTCTTATAGCTTATTATATTTAACTTAATATTATACTCTATAGTATAGTGATAGTAATACTAATTATTCTTAACCCTTAGTACTCTTTACAGAAGCACCCTCTTACTATCTTAGTATTAAACCCCCCTCTATATAGTCTCTCACTCTATCCTAGAGAACTAACCTTGCAATCTTATTAGTTATCCTTACTGATAGCTTTTAAGATTCTTTATAATAGGCTGCCCAGGAGCCCCTAAGAGCCCCTAAGAGTCGGGCCGAATAGGTACAAGAATAAGTAGTTCACCTCGTACGGACAATTATAGTATTATTAGATAATTACTTCTTATAATTCTTTAAGTACTTTAGACGTAATTATTGTAGTATTATTTAATAACTTATTTAGTTTTAAGCTTTTATCTTATTTTACTTAAAGAATAGTATTACTAAGTATTACTTTAGTTCTTATAATATCTAGTTTATACCTAAGAGTATTAGCTCTACTATTATCCTTATTTAGCGTATATATGATCTTAAACTTATATTATTTTAATATTTTTACCTATTTAACTTATTTTTAGTTTAAAGTCTTAGTAGTAGTAAAGTTAACTAAGTTCTTATAATCTATAAATATTATATAATCTAAGTAGCTCTCTATATAAACTTACTAGTAGTTAAGGGCTTTAATAACTACTATAAGCTCTTTATTATATATACTATATTATTTCTTAGAGTTTATAAATTTCCTTAAGTAGTAAAATTAAGTACTATATCTTTTTATATTTTTATTTTACTATTACACCTAGTATAAAGTCTAAAGCATTTATTTTAAACTATAAAACTTTACTTATTTAGAATATAATTAATACTAGAAGTATAATATAAGCTTTCCTAAGTATTTAGAATACCTTTATGTGGAGGAAAAAGGGAGAGCTTGGCAACAGTTACTCAGGTAATCTATGAGATGGACCACTATTTTATCTAGGAGGCTTTAGGAGAGCCAGCTATATAAAGGAGAGCTGAGCACGGCCTATTACAGGGGCTATTATATAGTAGGAGCGTGAGCAGCGTGTACGCGTGCGTGAGCGCGTACGTGATCGCGCACGTGATCGCGCACGTGAGTCTACCTTCAGGTGTCTCCTGCGTGAGCTTGCCCATCAGCTTGCACGTGAGCGTGCACGTGAGCGCGCCCGTGAATGCACACATAAAGTACGTGTCTCTCCAGGGTAAGCTCCCACGTCAGCGCGCACGTGAGCCTACCGTACCCTAGGGCACAGCGCGTTGTTTGCAACACTTTATTTATTTATTTTTTTCTAAGTTTAGTAAGTAAAACCTCGTAGGGGAAAGCCTTGAAAAGTTTGAACGAGTAGCAGCGATTGCCTCCTTACTAGTCCTTTGCGAAAGAAAGCCCTTCTTTAAGCGGGATCGCTTAGGAAGTAGGTCTGGGTCAGCGCACAAAGGCGCTTTTTGATGGCTGCTGGATTTAATAAGTACTGTAATATTACTTCTCATTTATTCTAGCGTTAAAGATTTAGTAGGGTTATCTTATAGGCCTACTAACTACCTATACAAGCCTAGTCCTATACCCCCACTATTACTGTAGACTGCCTACGGAGTTGCTGGACAGAGGTGGCAGTAGTATTAAGGGGTAGTTGGACCGCCCATAGCAATCGCTGCTCTAAGAAAACTTCATCACCAGTAGGTTCCCCTCCTAACAGCTGCCTATTACCTCTACTCGTTAGGCTAAATGCACGACCTTGGGGCCAGCGCACACTTGTGCTCCTCCTGCGAGTTGTAGAGAGGAAGTTCTTCCCAATCGAGCTAGAAAAATAACGGCGCAGAAAAGATTTTGTATGAGGTAGGCAGGCACAGATAATACCTACGTGTAGTTCTGTTGCTCTAAGCATAAGTCAGCCATAATTTTGCCTAGAAGAGGTAAGCTTAATATTTGCTGCGTACGACCAGACCATATTCAGAGCTTGGTACCACGTCGCATCTTTTCGACCGTCCACGTTCAACATAAGTTTAAGTCTTATGATGCTTACACCGAAAACACTACTAGGATGTTAGCCTTATATGCCGTTTGAATTAAGGGAGGCCTTACAATCCTCCGGTCATAAAGAGACAAATGATCCCAATTTTTTGCAGTGTTAGGACCGGCACTCTCCAGAATATAAAAGATGGTAGAACTAAAAGCAGGAGGTCTGTAACCATGTTTGCAACGGCCACAAATATCGCGATAGGTGTAATACTGGGGCATGAACCATAAGTGATAGTAATATCCCAGAATTTGGCCATTGGTCGGCAGGCATATAGTGGGAATAGCAACCCCACAAGGGAGTATATAACAACAACTGCCATGACAGTATATGCTCCTATCTTACCATGTGTTGACAGCGTGAATCGTAGGTAGAACAGCAAAATGGATAGCTTAACCATCATGATTGATAACACGTAGGAGGGCGAAGCACCAAAGATCGATGCCTGACAGCATGGTCTATTAGTCGTCGTCAAAATGTCACAGCTAAAGATTCTAGATCTCCGCTTACCTTCAAAAAGTTGGCAAACTCAGACGGGCTAACATCCCAGATATGCATTCCCATTCCATATCTAGTGGCTATATTCACATTAATACGCTTAGAAATTTTTAATGCTTGTGCGTGTACATACCCACGAAGTTGGCGCCTGCATGGCCCCATGCCAAGAACTGAGCATGAAGTCTACGTGTAAGCAAGGACTCTGATGTCCGAAGTCTGGAAAGGTATACTTCACTAGCTATGATTGCATCTATAAAGTCAGAGAGAGAGACTGTAGTGATAAATTTCCAATACATACAGTCCTCGCTAGTTACAGTACCGACGATATATCGCCTAGCATACATTCGTACGAGGAGAACGCAAGTCGAGAGAGCTGGCAAAACAGCATTCACCACCATAACTCTACGACCAATACTTTCGGGACGGTCGAAATTAGGCAAAATTCCAGGGGGTGAAGGAGCAACTACTGTGCTATCTCTCTTCATTGTTTCGGGAAGAACGCACATACTATGTGACTTGATGGAACAAAGGAGTTAATCTCTCAGCATTAGAGGGAGCAAACACAGCGCAAGACATAAACTTCCTCAGAGTAACATTCAGTGGAATTTGGGCGGCATCAGGAAAGTTTGGAAGTGGAATGGTCGAGAGCCTGTTTCCAGCCATTTGGCTGGGCATAATAGCCACCGAGTTACGTGATAGGTTACCGACTGTTTGGCCGCAGCACCAAAATCATGTGCAGGGGGTCAATGATCGGTGATTGGCGCAGAATTGGACTGGACAGCGAATCGGGAAACGCTGCATGGGAATCGAGAAGAGCTGAGAAGCTTTAGAGCGCGCTGGGTAAAGCATAACCCTCCCTTTCGCGGCCAGCGGCTTTCGTTCCCGGGATATTCACATGCGATCAAGCCATGCAGGTGTGTCAGGTGTTGGCGGTAATCCCTCTGATTGCCACACAAGTCTCCGGAATTTAGCATTTGCAGGGTTGAAGACATGGCGCACACTCATCCCATGCTCATTAACGTAGATCCCGGCTACTTGAACATCCCTGCTACCTGACCAGGCTCACCGCCTCTAAACCCACAAACATCAAAATCGTCTAAAATAGTCAAGGAATTAGCTATTCAGAAGGAGATTAAAGATTTAGATTCGCAAGAGGCGCCAAATTATTCTTCAACCGTAAGAAAATTCAGCATTAATCGCAAAACCCTTCAGCGCCAGCTTTAAGCTATAAGCCGGTCTATTTAGTAAGCCCACTTAGAATCTCTTTAGCTGCTCACAGATACGCAAGAAGTGGCGCTTATATAGCATATTAATAATCTTTTAGACTATAGCTTACCTCTTATACCTTAATTTCTCTAGAATCTTATATTTAAGATCTTTAAAAAGTAGCCTAAAAAGAACTAAGTAGCTATATTTTATAAGTAGTACTAAAATAACATTAAAAGCCTTTATCTTCGCGTAATTAACTAAATATATTAAGTTACTAATAATTCTACTTATTTAAGTTACTTTTACGCTAATATAAGGTCTTAAAGCTATTTATTATATTCTATTACTTATACCTTAAAACTTAAAGTAAAAAGTAATGAAATACTTTATAAAGTTATATAATATTTATAATATTAATAAGAAATGCTTTCTTCTTATCGTCTACTACTCTATAAAGTATATTATTAAGATTATATAATTGTTAGGCCCTGAGATCCTAGTTAGGGAGAGAACGCTCCTAAAAAGCTGACGGCCAGTTAGGAAGCGCTAATGTCCCACTCTGTTACACGTCACGTGACCGCTCGCTCTGCCAAGGACAAGCGCTCGCTATGCTTATACCGAGTGTAATAAGCGCGCTATATATATAGATTACTATAATAAACTCCTATAGATTATTATATTTAACTTAATATTATACTTTATAGTATAGTAATAGTAATACTAATTATTCTTAAACCCTTAGTACTCTTTACAGAAGCGCCCTCTTACTATCTTAGTATTAAACCTCTTCTATATAGTCTCTCACTCTATCCTAGAGAACTAACCTTATGGTCTTATTAGTTATCCTTACTAATAGCTCCTAAGATCTTCACAATAATTAAAGTAAAAAAATTATTAGTATAAGTTAAGATAAGAGCTAAGAGTTTATCTCTTTTCTTACCTATATCTGCGTAGAAAGAATAACTATTCTACTAGCTCTTATTTACTAAGAAATATCTAAAGGCTTTTAAGATACTTAGTTAGAGGATTTTAATTACTTATCTAATTAATAATACTTTATAACTTTAAAGAAAAGAGAGATAAATAAGAATCTTAGGATAAAATAGCTTAAGATATTTAATTAGGATATAAAAGAGAAGTAGGTAATATAAGGCGCCTATTACTTATTAATAACTATTTAAGTTATATAAACCTCTAGTTTATTAACTATTATAATAAGTATAACAAAGTATCGTGAATCTAAATCTTAGTGTTACAGTATTATTACGCTAGGCCTTTTTAAGGACTAGCGCGTAACGTAGCAGACCTGCTTAAAACCTGCGCTAACTGCGCAGAGCAGGGATAATAAGTATTATTCTCTCCTATAGCTAAGTTACAGTAATACAGAACTATCCCTTTACTATTATCTGTAGTGTAAAGTAAGTACTATTGCCTGAAACTATACGTTACAATAAGAATAGGATTCTACTAGTATTTTTACCTATATATTTAACTAACTGCCTATAGCTACTTAATATTAGTATTTTCTTACTTTTTACGTATGCATACTCCTAAGAGATTAATTAGTTAATTTAATTAAGATTTAAGCCGTAGATTCTCTCGCCTAAGGAAACGAAGCTTCTGGCAGCTTTTTACAGCTGCTTAGAAGTGCTCAGCTACAGTTTTAAACAAACATTAAATTAGCATTTTCTAGCCTTAGAATCTTCCCTCTAGAGCCTAAGGTTAATAAAGACGAAGACTCTATCTCTAGAAATAGCGATAATAATATTAAGAGGAAGATGCCTAGTTCTATAAGAGGAGTCCGCTAGCTAGCTAAAGAACTCTATAAGGAATAAGCTATATATATAGCTAAAATAGGAGAAATTATCTAAGTATGTAATAAGTTCGTACTTTAGAATAAAATTCTCTAGCATAAGAATATTAGGTTACGTGTAGCACTTATAGAAGAGAAGAAAAAGCAGAAAGAAGATAAAGGCATAGGGCATTTTAATAAAGAACGACCTAGAGAGGCGCAATTCTTTTCGCTAGCGAAGGTCGCAGCTGTTAAGTAGCGAGCGGACGAGATTCAAATTAAAACCCAACTGCAAAAGTCTCGCGAAGAGGAAAGAGGGTCCAGCAAGCGCGAGAGAAGAAGGAGAAGGCACGAGAAGGAGAGGAAAAGAAACAAGCCAAAATTGCGGAGTGCGAACAGCTTGCAAAGCAGAGGGAAGAGCGCAGAGTTGAACGGCTTATTTTGAAACAAATTCAGCTGGAGAAAAAGGCTCAATTAGCTGCTGAGCGGGAGGCCCAGAGAAAGCGGGGCGGAGATCTGCGAAACCCAGCTGCGAAAAGACGCAAGATTGCAATCCAGGAACAGGCGAAGGCGCCTGAAAAAGCGACTCTAATCGAAAATCAAGCAGGTGTCCACTGTGGGTCAGGAATGTATCGTAGGAGACCAAACGCGGATATTATTTTGGATAACGTGCGCACTGGTCAACAAGGCTGAGAGCCACCGTTTCACAATTGTGGTGCAAGCGTCAGCCACTAATCTAGGGAAGCATGCACACTCATAAACTTTTCTCATATACCCATGTCCTGCATGGGACATGCGGAATCCGTTTCTAGAGTGAAAAAGCAATGGAGAGGTTCCTCGCTGGTTATGAGCTGCTCGACAAACGCCGAGTCATGAGAGGCGTGAGGAAATTAAGTTAGGATCGAATGCCGATCATAAATTCAGATTTTTCTCCAATCGCCAGAGAAGAAATGGGGAAAGAGCTGATGATTTCCCGTTCTGTAATTCCACCTCCTCTGGCAATAACTCTGTGTAGATTCATAGTCAGACACATAAGTAACTCAGTCAATTCCTATGGCACTGGTGGCATTTCTGCGGGGACGGTACCTTTAAAGTTAGGGAGCTGGGAGCCAAAAGGTCAGCTAGGACACTTTAGGTTAGCCTTGACCGTAGAGTCGCCAATGTCATTGATCGTTCAATCTCAGCCCTAGTGGAGATAAGGATCTCCCGCGCCTGTTAGCCAACCGGAGGGAGGCTGATTTCTGCACGGGCTAATTGTAACGATAATTCATGAGGTTACACGCCACACAGCTTCAAATAGTGAGAGTTCAAGCAAAACTCCACATTCAATCCTTGAATTTCGATTTCGTCACCAGACACCCCCTCAGAGAACCCGTAAAACTGTCACATTAGAACACTAAAACAATCATCTGCCCTAGCATAGAATGGCATGCATCCATACTTTCCCGCTTCCCCGTCAGCGCCGAAGCCGCCGCCACCTCAGACCCAGACCCAGACACAGCAGCGCGAGCGCCTCTGACTAGATGTAGAGGCTTCAAGGGCGGCTCAGATCGCATTATCGATATCTGCTCTGTCAGAAACAGGAGGTGTTAACAAACTCTGAATGCCAGCCGCTGTCCTTCCCCTGGTTTCGAAACCAGACGCCGCCAATATATGATTCATATTCAATTATTTAGGTTCGAAATATAGCCATCGGAATGATGCTGAAAGCCAAAGAGATCTCAGCCTTAGGCTAAAGGCTAAGGCGCGTTTCCTTTCCTTTTGCTTTTGTTCACCTACCGTTATCAATACAAATTTTGGGTGGAGCTGAACCATATGTCTTGATTCAAATATATGTCAAGCCGTGATAGTTAAAATCCTGCAACTCTTGACAAACGTCACATAGCTGTAATCCAGCCCGGCTAGAAGAAATGCCTCAGTCTGTGCACAATCTAAATAAAGAAAAGATTCGCCTATCTTCAAGGAATTCAGGGCATCAACTGCAGCCTGAATATTCGCCATTTTGGTGGAGCTATCACGTGTTGAAGATTGGATGGAGAATCGCGTTCGCGCGCGAGCTGTAGGGACGTGCGCGTGGTGGTGGAGCACGTTACGCCGTCCACCTCGGTTCCTTTTTCGGCGGAGTGCTCGTGACTTGAAACCCATTAGCACCGATCGTAAGACCCAGTAGAAACTTTCTGTTCGAAGTCACAACTGCCTCCCCTGGAACACGCGTTCCTGAACGACATGAGGGCCGATTTGGATCCTGGATGCGCTTAGTCGGGTCAGGGCAGGGCATTGCATACCACACCGACTTATCACATAAGGGCAGAAGCACGTTTGCCGTTTCGATCTGGCGCAAGCGAGGCATGGGCAGCTTACACCTGTCTTTCCGAAATGCAAGTCAAAAAGCTAATGCAGGCTTCACCCTAACAATCCGGGGTGGGCCTCTCTACATAGAAGATGCCTGTGGAGCAGCGTTCAACAATGCTAAATTTGGCGCCAACGTGATATCTCAGGCGAATGGCGAGAGAAGGTTTGCAGGGATGGTTGCGGTATTTGTTTTTTACTTCGATGGAGGCGCCGTCTTCACGCGAATCGGCTTAGTAATGGCCGGCGGGCTGGGTCGACATAGAGAGGAGACAGGTTCATTGGACGGGTCACCTCCAAAAGGCATGACAGGCGATTCGGGATGCCGTGGTCGATGAGCGGGGATGCAGGCATGGGTTGGGATTCGCAAACTTACTAGTGCGATAAGGATGCTGCTGCTGCTGTCGTTGATACTGCGATACGGTCGGCCTCGTATTACTGTTGTAAGGAATATTTTAGCGTCGCATAGATTCAGTCAGGAGCAATAAGATGGTTTCGTTAATAGTAGATTGATTAACACGGATACTTCATAGCGTTACCATGCACTCGTGTGCCTAACAAGTTACTTCGAGGACAATACAGGAAGAGACAGTTAATTATATTCGTACATAGGGTACGTAGTATGATGAAAACATGCAATATGATGTAAGTGACTAGGAATGCGGGAACAGTTAAGCGCAACAAGGTATCTCGGGTGACTGCGTAGTGGAACATCGAGATGCTTTTCGAAGAGAATACTGACGTGAGAAAGTGCAACCCTGTAAACGAAACGTCACTGAAAGACAAACTTGCAGATACTCCGCTAACGCCACACGTGCGATAAGGGAATTGACAGAAATGCTGTGCAGGTAAGGCACCACCTGAGACGAGAGAAACCGGGCCGAAGGGGCATCACGTCCAAAATACCCAGCGTGAAAGATCTTCGTAAATAGGTTTGCGTACTTTTGCTTGGGGTGGTGGGGTCTGAGCGAGACCCCGATAGATATACGTTCAATATGCCGTCCAGTGTAGGTTCAGTAGTCATGGTGTGAATTGTATGCGTGTTTCTGTTCTGGCACATACTTTGCGTTTGTCACATAGTATGACTGAGGTTGGCCGTAGGTCTGTAGAGCTACCGGTGCCAATGGCCGCCTTTGTGGATCGCGCTGCGAAGTTGAATTCTGGCTTGGGAGTTGAGCGGACGGCGAACTCTATGGGACTAGAACGTGAACATTAAAAGTGGCAGTTTGGGGGACAGTGTATGGTGTAGGTTGTGGAGCTTGATGGTGGCGAGGTGGCTAGTACTGCGACGCTGGTACCGGTTAGTCATATGGCGCAGTTGTAGTGGTCTGTGAGGGTGGTTGGGCAAATTGCTGAGTTGAAGGTGGTTGTCGGGGAGCATACTGATGCCCGAGCTGTGTAGCCGAGTATTGAGCAGCAGCGAACCGAGGTGAGATGTAATGCTGCGAACTGTGGTGGCTCAGTGTATACTGCGATGCCTGCTGACCATGCTAGTATTCTGGTACATGTAAATGAAGAAGAGCATGGGTTTGGATCATAGTGTGCCCTGTAACTGTTTGTGTAACAGCTCCGATGCCATGATGCTGCAGGTGGCTCGGCTGGATGTGGTGCGGGTAGCCTGCGACAAGCGGCATATCCTCGCTCTCTTTATCCTCAAGACTAACCTTCTAACCTTTGAGCAGCTCCGGTCAAGGTTGGATATTAGCCAACTTAGGATCTTGAAACGGCCGCCTTAACTTTCCGCTAATGACATCTTTGAGACTGTAGTAGAAGATGACGTAGTAGCGTGTTCCTTAATTCTTAACGAAATAGTCTTTTTTATTAAACCTCCTTCCTTAGACGCGTGCCTGTTAAGAAGAGATCTACAGAAGCGTTACTGTTAGTCTAGGATTAGGCTCTGCGCGAAGTTAACATACACCTTATATATAGAGTTAGCGTCACTAGGTACTAAGCTATTAAAGGAAGGGTTCTCGTATTCGTCGTTAGAGTTATTAAGATTCTTACTAGTTTTAGTTATAGTAGGTCTATGTTACGAACAGAAGTGGGAAGGGTGGCGGTTATGAGGATGAGGGAGGAGGCACGGACAACCAACGAAGAGACCGAGCCTCTGAACCAACCGATAACGCTAGGGTCACGTAATCCTAGAAAACCCACGCCAAGACAGACTCAGTCCTATAGGACAGAGACAAACCAACAGAACCTAGAGGGGGCCTTATAAGAATCTATAAGATAATTATGTATATAGACTCGCATAATATAGCTCCTATAGTATATTATAATTAACTTCTAAGAATCTATAAGTATACTACTATTTATACTTTCTATATTTAAACTCCTTAGTACTGCCTATCTATAGAATACTCTAAAGAACTTACTAGTTAATACTAGTTACTTTATATTATAACTACATAATTAGATCTTTAATATTTTAATTACACTTAAGATAAGTAGTACTAGTAAATACGTAGCTACTTCTAACTCTTTAACTATAACTACTAAGAGTTATCTAATTAGTAAACTAACTATATTTAGTAGTAACTAATAATACTTTAAGAGACATTTACTTTAACTTAACTTATACTTCTACTTCTATAAGGATATTAATAAAAGTAATAAAGTACTTATTATAATAACTTACTTTATAAGTAAAGTACTAGATTAGGTTATACTATAACTAAAATAATATATAAACTAAAAAATTGTTAACGTAGATAATATAAAAATATTTAAAGATTAGAATAAGTTTAAAAAGTATATTTAGTAAATCTTTAGAATATAGACTAAGAAAGTTATAGTAAAATAATATATATAAGAATTTAAATAATATACCTCTATTACTAACTACGCTAATAAGTTTAAGTAATATTCTATAATTATTAAATAAGATAATAAAGCTCTTAAGTAAATATTCTAATAAGGCTTAAAACTATAAGTTTAGAGGGAACTTATAAGAATAAGATATATTATTAAAAACCTTAATAACCTAATTAATAATTATATAAGAATTAATAATAACTTATATAAGCTAAACTAAGAACTATAAAGCTATAAGAAAGGAAAAATAATATATATAGGTAAATAAAAGAACTATATTTACTACCTTAAAAATACTTATACTATAAGCTACTATGCTTCTAATAAACTAAAACTAATATATTTAAATAATACTAATAAAAAGTAAAAGAATAAGAAATTAGGAAACTAGAAAATAGATATAGAGAAGTTAAAAAGTAATTACTATAATTATAAGAAGAAAAGATACTGTTATGGGCGAAGAGGCCTAGCTAACAAGTGTGCGTTTGTCCTATACTACAGAAGGAGAAAGATAGAGAAGAGGTTACAGGTATCCTTAGAGGATATATATATATGTTCGTATAAGTAGAGAGGGACGTACTCTTCTAGCTACTAACTTATATAAGCTTATAAGAAAAGGGGGTAGAGGAGATTAAGGAGTTTACTCCCTATATAATAGTAGTAAAGCCTCTCTTACTTAAAGGGCGCAGCCTATTATAATACCCTCTTCTTCCTTAAATAACTATATTACTTCTTTATACGTAGTTTAACTTTAACCTTATACTTATATAGGTAGCGTTATATTATTATACTATAAAAGTAGAGATATTACGTATACTTTTTCTTATTTATTTATAGGTAATTTTCCTCCTTTACCTATTATTATTACCTAATAACGTAAAGTAGAAGAGAAGTTAGTTATTTACTCGCTCGTGCGTATATAAAGAGCTTTTCCTCTAACTCTTTCTTTCTCTTTTACTACTTAACTTTAGCTTACTTACGTATAACTTATCTTCCTATTATTACTAATATACCTCTTAAAGTAGCTCTCTTAGCTAGTTAGCCTAATTACAGTATGTAGGGTCTTAGTAGTTATAGTAGTAGTGTAAACTATCTTACTTATATAACTGCTAGTAATATTATATCTATGCACGCAGCTGCTAAGGCTAATATTACTTTAGTTACTTACGCTTAGCTTACTTAAACAGCTCCTAACTAAACTTAACCTACTAGTATTATTATTCCTACTGCTTAGGGTAATACGTCTCTTCTCCTTACTAACTACGTAATCTAGTATATCCTAGATACTCTAGTTATAGATAAGTTTTACTGTTTCTTTATAACTACTTCTATATATCTTATTCCTTTTTTTTTCTATATCTAATGTTATTTAGCCTAAGCTAGTTCGCATTACTAAATTCTTTCTCTATCCTATTAATTAATCCTTATATAATGCTTAGTAGGGCTATAGTCTTAATAATTTCTTTCCTATTATTACTTATTATATAATTAACGCTTAGTAACTCCTCTCTAGTTATTAATCTTACCTTAAAGCCTACCTTATCTATAGCTATAGTTCCCTTAATACTAACTTTTATTCTAATAACTATGCTAAAGCTATATAAAAGCGTTATATGTTTACAGCCTTTACTAAGTATATCTCTATTACTAGTAAGTAGAGTAGGGCTTACTCTAATTATATATAGCAGGATTATAGTGCGTCTTATATAGCTAGGCGTACTCTACCTCTCTTACCTTCTAATAGAGTCTCTATTCCTTAGCGTAGTTAAGGTTAGAGTTAAGTCCTTACTAAGCCTAAGGAGGATAAACGTTTCTTAGATATCTTAGGTTAGAGGGCCTTATATAAGGTTAGTTAGCTTATACTAGCTTATTTCTTTAACTTTTTAGTAGTTTCCTAGATAGTAGCTATATAGGCTGTGTATAAGTCTTCTATTTCTTATAGGCTTCTATAGTAATAAGATTCTCTTCTAGCTCCTAAGTTAGGTTATAGTACTCCTCTTATTTTATATAGAACTTATTATATTAATTTTATAAGCGCTTATCTTAGATATTTTTAATTACCTATTTAAGGTAGTCTTCTTATAAGATATTATCTTATATAATAATAGTAGTAAGGTTTAAGTTGTTAGTTTATTATAATAGGAAGAGGTCTTTAGTAGCTAGTCTTAGCTTCTCTATATAGTATAATTTAGTTCTCTATAGTATATTAAGCTTAACCTAATAGAGGTCTTATACATAGGTAACTTAGTACTTCTTACTTTTCTAGTTAAGTTTCTTACTTCTGCGTGTAGTTTATACGTGCCTAAGGTCTAACTATACCTAGTCTCTAACCTTATACTTAGAAGCTAGGTAACGTATCTTATTTACCTATACTTCTTATTATTATTAAGCGTATATTATAGCTAAGATAGCATAGTTAGTAGCTTATTTTAGTAATTATATAATACTTTTTACTTATTTACTAGGGGGTGTTACTCTATTAAGTAGGTTACTACTAGCTAATTTCTTAAGTAGCTTTAAGAAGGGCGAGTTTAGATAGCTATATAGAAAGAAGAAAGGAGAGACGCCTATAAAGGAGTTTATATAAGTATTTAGTATTAGCTTAAGAATTAGGTATAGCGTTACCTAGTTATTCTAGTTATAGTTATAAAAGATTTATCTAACTACTTTAATATTACTATTCGCGTATTCTATAGTGCTATTTATTTATAAGTAGTAGGCTATTAATAAGTTCCTCTATACTCTTAAGAGTTTATAGATTTTTCCCTATAGTTTACTTATAAATTACGTGCCCTTATTTAATATAATAAACTTAAAGAGCTTATAGTAGCGGAAGACTTCTTATATAAATACCTAGGCTATATTATCTACTTTAATTATCTTAAGTAGGATTAGTATTACGCCTTTATCTAGGTAGTCTTTAACTACTATTAAGTTAGTATAGCTAGATAATAGTAGTAGACTAGTAATAAAGTTAACTATTAAGTCTTACTACGTACGGCTAGGTACTAGTAATAGGCGTAGGTATCTGTACTTACTATCTCTCTACAGGGTGCTTTATCTACATAAGCTGCAATTCTGTACAAATTAGCGGACGTTTTTACTTATACCTAGCTAGTACTAGGTACTAGCTAGCGTGCAGTACGTTTCTTCTCTTCCTAGGTAACCTATTTGCACAGCTAGATATGCTTACTAGATAATTCCTATATAAAGGGGTTCATTTTTAGGCACCTAGATCCTAGATCTCTATTAGAGCTTTCTCTCTAAGTTAATTATATAATCTCTTAGTAATATAGTAAGTTTCTTTATTATACTAGGTAGTAACTTAGTACCTAGCTTTATAGCGTTATAGACTTCCTAATAGGTTAAGTTATCTTATATAGCTTAGTCCTAGTGTTTAGTAATTAAGTCCTTAAGGATTAGAGCTTTTAGTAGGGACTTAGCTATAATTAAGCTATTAAGAGTTAACGTAGGGGTTTATATAACCCCTATAACTATTATATCTTACTATTAGGCTAGTACTAATATAATAAACTCTCTACTTACTACGTAGCTATTGTCTGTTGTTACGAACAGGAAGTAGGAAGGCGGCGGTTATGAGGATGAGGGAGGAGGCACGGGCGACCAACGTGGAGACCGAGCCTCTGAACTAACCGATGACGCCAGAATCACGTGATCCTAGAAAACCTACGCCAAGACAGACTATGTCCCATGGGACAGAGATAAACCTAGAAATCCTAGAGGGGGCCTTATAGGAATCCTATAAGACAATTATGTATATAGACTCGCATAATATAGCCCTATAGCATATTATAATTAACTTAAGACAATCTATAAGTATACTACTATTCTATACTTCTACCTTTAACCTAGCCTACATATCTACAGAATACTCTAAAGATACTAACTAGTTAACACTAGTTACTTTATATTATAACTACTTAATTAGATCTTTAATATTTTAATTACCCTTAAGATAAGCAGCCCTAGCAAATACATAGCTACTCCTAACTCTTCGACTGTAACTACTAAAGGTCGCCTAATTAGCAAACCTACTACGTTCAGCAGTAACAGATAATATCTAAAAAGATAGTTGCTTTAACTTAATCTATACTTTTATCTCTATAAAGACATCACTAAAAGTAATAAAGTACCTATCGCAATCACTTACCTTACAGGTAAGGCGCTAGACTAGGTCACGCTATAACTAGAATAATATATAGACTAGGAGGTTATTAACGCGGACAATACAGAGATGTTTAAAGATTAAGATAAGTTTAAAAAGTATATCTAGCAAATCTTTAGAATACAGACTAAGAAAGTCGCAGCAGAACAACACATACAAGAACTTAAACAACACACCTCTATCGCTAACTATACTAACAAGTTTAAGCAGTATTCTACAATTATTAGATAGGACGATAAGGCTCTAAAATAAATGTTCTAACAAGGCCTGAAACTACAGGTTAGAGAGGAACTTATAAGAACAGGATGCGTTATTAAGAACCTTAATAACCTAATTAACAACTGCGTAAGAATTAATAATAACCTATATAAGCTAAACTAAGAACTATAAATCTATAGAAAAGGAAGAATAAACTACATAGGTAAATAAAAAGGCTATGTTTACTACCCTAGAAACACTTATACTACTAGTTACTACACTTCTAATAAACTAGAACTAATATATCTAAATAACGTTAATAAGAAGTAAGGGAATAGGAAGGTAGGAAACTAGAAGACAGATATAGAGAAGTTAAAAGGGAATTACTATAATTATAGGAAGAAGGGACACTTCGTAAAGAATTATAGGTAAAAGAATAAGGTTACCTAACTTAAAGTTAATATAATTAAAAACTTTAATAACACCTAATTTAGGGACTAGGAGGTAGTTACTACACCTAACTATAGCACTAGACCCTTATTACTACTATAGTAGGATAATAACTAGATTATAGGAACCTACAGACAGGTTCCCTTAAACACTTAGGAGATTAACTAGAATAATAAGGCTCTAGCAGAACTACATCTAGGGACCCTAGTTAACTAGGACTAACTACTACCTATAGAAAGTATTAAGGAAGTACAGGCACTAGATAATAAAATATAGAAAACATAGGGTATTACAGCACTATAGAAAATACACAGTAAGAAATACGTATGCGCGTAATACTAGGACTAGAAAATAAAGTGCAAACCCTTAAACTAGAATAATGTATATTAGGAATACGTAATAGAAAATATTAAGTGTGTTAGATTCTCTATAGAATAAGCTAAGCAGCAAATTAAATAGAAAGCTGCGGCCTAAGCAGAGAAAGGTTAAAGGCTCTTCTAGTACAATTACGACTAGAGAAACCTAAGGCACGGACTACTATCCTACCTCTACTACACATACGACTACTGCGACTACTATTATACTATTAAGCTACAGGAAGGACACTTCCTAACACTAAAGAGAGCGTGTAAGTAGTAATAGTACGACTGTTAACAGGACGATTACATTAACTACTGATAAGACAAACAAACAACAAACTACTTCCTAGGACATAATAATAAACATACAGTAAACTAAAATATTATTATAAATAAGCGATATACTAATAAATTATAGTAGACCTGCATAAATCTAGGATGTAAACGCTATAAGCTAGAAAAGGAAGCAAACAGTTTTAAGGAAAACTCTTTTTTAGACAGAAACCAGAGACTAAACCTTCCTATAGCGAAAAGGCCAGAACTAGATAAGGGATTCGTCTATAATTAGACAGCACCAACAAGCAGTATTAGGCTATCTAACAAAAGGAAGAGAGTCTCTTCCAACTTAGAATAAAACTCTAAGGAAAGGAGCTAAAGGCACTAATAGATTCTAGATTACAAGCAAACTACATCTCTAAGACAGCCATATTAAAAGCAGGGCTACAACCTATCTTAAAAAAACACCCTACTAGGTAACAGTAGCAAACAGAAAATTAGGAGGGATAATAACCTATAAGGTAACTACTAGCCTCGGCCTAGCCTCCAAAACACACTAGGTCAGACTAGACGTCTTTAGGACGGCCGCCTACGATGTTATACTAGGACTACCTTAGTTAAGACACTGTAACCTAGTAATTAACTAGACAAAATAAAGAGTATCTGTGCGTACAAAGAATAACGCGAGAATGCCTACGCAATAGTCGCATACCTTAGTAGATAAGAAGACAATAATAAATATTAAGCCTTCGCAAAAAACTAAGAAACAGCTACTTTATTAGTAGCTAGCAAAGAACACTAAGAAGAATAAGAAGTTAGTTACTACTCCTAAGATCCTAGAAGAATATAAGGAATTTAGAGATATATTTACTAAAAAGGTAGGAAGAGAAGCACTACTAAAACACTAAGAATAGGACTATAAGATAGAACTTATAGAAGGTAAGTAGCCCAGGTTCGTACTAATATACCGCCTAAGCAACCGCGAGCTAGGCGTCCTAAAGAAATATATTAATAAAAATTTAGTAAAAGGTTTTATCTAGAAATCTAAGTCCTTAGCAGGATATCCCGTTCTGTTCGCGCTAAAGAAAGATAGAGCGCTAAGGTTATGCATTAACTATAGAAAGTTAAACAACATTACTAAAAAGAATCGCTACCTACTACCTAACATATAAGAACTACGCGACAGATTAATAGGAGCTTAATACTTTACTACACTAGACCTAAGAGGAGCGTACAACCTTATTAGAATAAAAGAAGGAGAGGAATAGAAGACTGCCTTTAGAATAAGATACAGATATTATAAGTATATAGTAATGCCCTTTAGCTTAATAAATGCACTAGCAACGTGTTAAGATTTAATTAACAACGTCTTAGCAGAATATCTTAATATATATACTATAGCCTACCTAGACAACATTTTAGTATACTTAAGGAATATAAACGAACATTAGGACTATGTTAAGGAAGTACTACAACGGCTAAGGAACTACCACCTAGAGTTAAAACTAGAAAAGTGCGAATTTTATAAAGAAGAAGTAGAATTCCTAGGATACATAGTTAGAAGACAAGGAGTACAGATTAGTAAATTAAAAATTAGGATAATCTAAGAATAGAAGACATTACAAACAGTTAAGGATATTTTGTTATTCCTAGGATTTATTAACTTTAATTAACAATTTATTAAGGACTTTACTAGGATCGTAACACCCTTAACAAGACTAACAAAAAAAGAAGAGAAATAGGACTAGAATAAAGAGCAGTAATAAGCCTTTAAAATGCTAAAAGGAGCCTACATAGCTAAACTAGTACTTATATCATTTACTAGTAGACAACTACTAAGGATCGAAACAGATGCATTAGATCTCGCAATCAGAGCAGTAGCCTTATAGAAAAAAGACAGCAAATAGCACCCTATAGCATATCACTCACGAAAACCCTTATAAATAGAAGAATAATATAATATCTATAATAAAGAACTTAAAGCTATTATTAATGTACTGCAACATTAGAAAGCATACGTAGAAAGTTACTTAGAACTTACTATTTACACAGACTACTAAAACCTAACATACTTTATAATAACTAAATAACTTAATTATAGATAAGTAAGATAGTTAGAACTTCTAGGATAATATAAATTTAAGATTATATATATACTAGGAAAGGAAAATAGGAGAGCAGACGCTCTAAGCAGAAGACACGATATAGTAGGGAAGAAAACTAAAGTTTACATAGTAATCCTAAAAACAAACAAAGATAAAACTTTAGGACTATCGCAAGAATACTACGTAATCTTAAAAATATAAGCAGAAGTGCCTAAGGACCTATATAGGATTATTATCTAACAACACTATAATAACCTAATATATAGACACCTAAGAGTCACAAAAACTATAGAACTTATCTAACGAAACTACTACATTAAGAATCTAAGACAGAAAGTAGAGACACATATTAAGAAGTGTGTACCCTGCTAATAAAACAAACATACTACTTATGCACCCTACAGTAAGTCGTAAGTAATTAAAATACCTACAAAGCTATAGGAAGATATAGTAATAGACTTTATTACAGACTTACCTAAGTCTGTAAACAAAGTAACTAGATATAAGTATAATGCGATATACAATATAGTATGCAGATATATTAAATACGCAGAGTTTATACTATTTAGAAAGAATTTCACGGCACTACAACTCGCGGAAATAATAAAAGATTAAATATTCTAACACTACGGCATACTAAAAACTATTATTAGCGATAGAGATAAGTTATTCACATCTAATTTCTAGTTAACCTTTGTAGCTAAGATAGGCACCTAAAGGAAACTATCTACAGCGTACTACCTAGAAACCGACAGACAAACAGAATAAACAAACAGAACCCTAAAATAATACCTACGGGCGTATTATAACAAACAACAGAATAACTAGGTATTACTATTACCTACAGCCTAAATCGCATTTAATAATAGTAAATCTAAAGTAACAGGTAAAACACTATTTTACGCCTACTACGGGAAACACCTAAACCTGTTTAAAAGAAACTTTCTAAATATTAAAGCAGAAGCCGCGGTTAAGACAGTAAGAGAACTGCGAACAACGCTAAAATAATTACAAGAAAGACTTAAGAAAAGATAAGGACGACAAATTTTATATATTAATAAGAAAAGAAAAACAGCGCCTTAGCTAAAAAAAGGAGATAAAGTATATTTACTTATAAAAAACCTACGCATAAAACAACCTAACAAGGGATTAGACTACGTTAAAGTTAGACTGTTTTTAGTTAAGCAACGTAACAGACTAGTTACATATACATTAGAACTACCTAAAGACGCAAAAATCTACCTAAGGTTCTATGTTAAGCTATTAGAACCTGCACACCTAACAACACTACTATAGAAGACCTTTAAGTACGAGACTAAGGAAGAAACAGAGTACGAAGTTAAGAAAATCCTTAATAAAAGACGCTTAAAGACTACAGAAAACTAATACAGAGAAAGAGAGTACCTTATAAAATAGAAGGACTACCCTAACTTAGAGAATACATAGGAACCCGAGTTAAACCTAGGAAACTGTAAGGAACAAATTAGTAAATACAACCGTAATAAAGAATAAGAAGACCTTAGGTATTAGAACTACAACTAACCTAATCTAACAACGTAATTCCTAGAGGAAGAGGATTACCTTTAAGCTAGGATAGAGTAAAAACGCTCTAGTCTAAGGCAGAAGTGCCAGGCATTAGCCCCTGTTTAAGAACGTTAACCTTATAGTTAACATCTTTAATTGCCTCTAACGCTTTAATCTCTTCCGTAATATAACTAGAATTATCCACCTATTATTATTCACAACGCTGTAGTAACTTCTGTTATTTACAAAGTTAATTCTTTTTCGCGTGAGCAGCGAGAAGGGCATTTAACGCCTTCTCTTCTACGTCGTTAGCCTCAGCTTCCTGTGCGTCTAACTAAGCTAATTCCTTGTCTAAATAAGAAAAGTTTAGAACTAGCACATCTACTAGCTCGCATAACGACACCCTATTTTAATAATAATTCCTATACTTTTCTTTTAATAATAATATCCTACACTCTAACTTCTTTTTTAAGTAATATTTACAAGAAACTATAGCAACCTAACTAATAGCGTTTATATAATCTCTAACAGAATAATAATAGGCAGTACTATAAGAAGCTATAGGTTAGTTATAAGGATATAAGGACTAGAAGGGGGGGATAGTGTTACAAACAGGAAGTAGGAAGGCGGCAGTTATAAGAATAAGGGAGGAGGCACGGGCGACTAACGTAGAGACTAAGCCTCTAAACTAACTAATAACGCTAGGATTACGTAATCCTAGAAAACCCACGCTAAGACAGACTATGTCCCATAGGACGGAGATAAACCTAGAAATCCTAGAGGGGGCCTTATAGGAATCCTATAAGACAATTATGTATATAGACTCGCATAATATAGCCCTATAGCATATTATAATCAACTTAAGATAATCTATAAGTATACTACTATTCTATACTTCTACCTTTAACCTAGCCTACACATCTACAGAATACTCTAAAGATACTAACTAGTTAACACTAGTTGCTTTATATTATAACTACTTAATTAGATCTTTAACATCTGTTCTTTATAGTAGGTCCTAGTCTCTTCTAGATAGTGCGTCTGCTTAGGTATTCTCCTTACCTAGATAGTACTATAGCTTTATATTATTAAACTATAATAGGTAGACTAACTATTATATATATTATTCTATTATCTTTTACTTCTTTATAAAGTACTCTAGGTTCTTATAGTTAGTAATTACTTTAAATTCTTATATACTATAAAGTTCTACGTCCTATTTATTTAGGCATATAATAACTACTAGTAACTCCTTATTATAAATTAGATAGTTACTCTTATACACTAGAAATTTCTTTAAGAGGTAAGCTACTATATAAAGAGTTCCTTACTTATCTTTTTATAATAGTACGCTACTTATAGTAAAGCCTAAAGAGTTATATTCTACTATTACTTATTATTAAAGTAAGAAAGTAGTAAAGACTTTATCTACTAAGAATATATCTTTAAGAGCTTAAAAACTCTACCCTTATTCTATATCTTATAGGAATTTCTCTTCTTTTCTTATTAGCTATATAAAAGGCTCTACTAGTTAGAAGAAGTTTAAAATAAAGTATCTATAAAAGTTAGTAAACTTTAGGAATCTTTATACGCCTTTAACTATTATTAGGGCTTCTTATTCTTAAATAGCTTAAACTTTCTTAAAGTTTATAGATATACTCTTCTATACTTCTAAGGTAAAGCTAAAGTACTTTATACGCTAAATATTAAACTTATATTTACTTAGTTCTAGGTATAGTTCTACTTCTTATAGGTAATCTAATACTTTTTATATATAAGCGTAGTACTAAAAGAGAGATCCTTTAGTAAAGATAAGAATATTATCTAGGTATATAGAGGTAAAGTTATCTAAGAAGTCTTATAGAGCCTAGTTAATATACCTCTAGAAGGTACTTAGTATATTTACTAAGCTAAAAGGCGTTACTAGCTACTTATATAATCTAAATTATATTTAAAACGCAGTTATCTATTCTAATCCTTTACTTATCTTTATCTTATAGAATACTATAGTAACGTCTAGCTTAGTATACTATATAGCTTATCTAATTTAGTTTAATATCTTACGTATAAGAGGTAGTAGGTAACAGTCCTTCTTAGTTAGGGTATTAAGAGCTCTATAGTCTATATAGAATTATAGTCCTCCTCTTAGCTTATATATAAATAGTATAGGTAAGGCTGCTAGTAAGCTACTTACATAAATAAACCCTTTATCTAGGAGGTCTAATAGCGTCTTCCTTAGTACTAAGAGTTTATCTCTTAATATTACGTAAAGAGGTCTATATAGTATCTCTAGCTTCTATCTATTCTTCTCTTCTAACTCTATTACGTAGTCTTATTATAGGCTTTACTATAAGGGTAGCTTATTTCCTTCTTTAAGTAGGAATATCTTTAGATAAGGTTGTACGTAAGCTAGTAGAGCGTTATATATTTCCTGTAGTATTTTCTAGACCTTTAAGTATAGTAGTTTCTTAATATCCTTTAAGCTTATAGTAAAAATTTAAGTCTTACTATAGTTTTATCTATAGTATTATATATAGTATTAGAAAGCTATAGCTAATACTAGGGTATAGCTAAAGTCTAGGGTAGCGTGTTCTATACTATATATAGTAACTTTATATACTTTTAAGTATAGATGTTTCTTCTCTGCGTTAATAACGCCTTTAATACTCTCTAACTAAGTCTTCTAAAGATTATATTATATTAGTAAGTAGTTAGGATAACGTACGCAGCTGCGTGCTACTATATTCCTCCTACGTCTAATAAAAATTTAGTAACGTATAATACTATACTCTTTTATTTATTTACCTCTTTAATCTTAATAGAGAGAATCTTAATACGTAGTAAGTTTAAGTCCTGTATAAGTTTCTTACTTAATAAATAGTAGGTGCAGTAACTATTATTAATTATAGTAGTAGCTAGTTATATAGAATTAATAATAATATTTATAGATATAGGTTTTATAGTTACTAGCTATAGTAAAAGTAACTTTATTATTTATATAGAGTTTTAGACTTATATAGGCTTTAGTATATAACTTTATACTAGAGCTACTCTTTTCTTTTATTTAAGGAGGATAAAGATTCTATTACTTATTTAGTAGTTATAGATATAATCTTTATAAGTTTTATAGGTTTATTAACCTATCTTATATAATAGCCTTCTTAGCTATTTAATAACTTTATTATATACTAGGCTACTTAGTAGTTATATAAACTATACTTTAAATAGGCGCTATTCTCTTTTCTTTCTTAGACCTATTTACGTGTTCCCTAGAGTTCTTTTTTAGGTTTTATATAGAGCTAGTAAGCTCTTATAGAAGTTATCTAGTCTATCTTATTATTATCTCTTTAAGTTATTAGTTAGCTCTACGTATTATACGCTTTACCTATATAGCTTTTACTTATAGTAATTCTCTCTATAGCACTTAAATTTTCCTAGGTTACCTTAGTCTATTATATAAACTCTTTATATATTTCTTTAAATAGTAGTTAATAACCTACTTAGGTTCTTAGTAGCTTACTATTTAAGCTACTCTTAAGATAGTTAATCTTCTAAATATAGCTTATGTTATCTAACTTAGCTTTAAAGAGCTTAAGGTTAAACACTTAGATATAAGAGTTAAATTCTATTCTTCTTTACTTAGTTATATAGAAGTATTTAAGGGCCTCCTCTCTTACTATAAGGTCCTTAAAGAAGTTATTAAGGTAGGACTATAGCTTAAAGAGAGATAGCGTTACTAGCTTATTTATAAGGTTTATTATATATAGGCTAAGGGCGTTAAACGCTTAGCCTATTATATAAGTAATAACGTAATTTACTCTACTATTATTATCTAGGTAGGCTGTACAGTCTCTATATAGCTTTACTTAGACCTTTATTTTCTATTAAAGATATTACTTATGCGAGCCTTTCTTAAAGACTTCTATATTTAGCAGTCTTAGTTTCCTAATCTCTTATATAGGGGAGTCTTACTATTCTATTAAAAAGAGGGTAGAGACTATACATACTGTCTGTGCACTGCTTAATTTAGTAACTAAGTTCTGTAGCTCTTAAACTTAGTTCTATAATAACTTATATAGCTAGCTCTACTATTAACTAGCTAACTTATTAAGGCTATCTTATAAGGAGTTAACTATTACTAATAGATCTTCTACTAAGGGTTAGTTATTACGTAGTTATTAGGAGTTGTACTAATGTAACTAGTATTACTAAGGTGCGTGCTAGTGTAGCTAGTGTTACTGCTTTCCTAAGGCTCCTGTTATCTGCATCTAGTACTCTTATTATTATAGCTTATACGCTTATTAGTTTAAGGTCCCTTAGTATCTGTCTATTATTTTTTTTAGGTTATTAATCTTTCTCCTTATATTATAGGCGAAGAGGCCTAGCTAACGAGTGTGCGTTTATCCTATACTATAGAAGGAGAAAGATAGAGAAGAGGTTATAGGTATCCTTAGAGGATATATATATTTATATAAGTAGAGAGGGACGTACTCCTCTAGCTACTAACTTATACGAGCTTATAAGAAAAGGAGGTAGAGGAGATTAAGGAGTTCGCTCCCCGTGCGATAGTAGCGAAGCCTCTCTTGCTTAAAGGGCGCAGCCTATTACAGATACTTTATAAAGAATTTTAAGTAAAAGAATAAAGTTACTTAACTTCAAGTTAATATAATTAATAGCTTTAATAATACCTAAATTAGAGACTAAGAAGTAGTTACTATACCTAACTATAGTACTAGACTCTTATTACTACTATAGTAAGATAATAACTAGATTAGGGAAACCTATAGATAGGTACTCCTAAATACTTAAAAAATTAACTAGAATAATAAAGTTCTAATAAAGCTATATCTAGGAACTAAAGTTAACTAGAACTAACTGCTACTTATAAGGAGTATAGAGGAAGTATAGGTACTAGATAATAAGATACAGGGGACATAAGGCATGCTAGTACTATAGAAAACACGCAGTAGGAAATATATATGCATATAATACTAGGACTTAAAAATAAAGTGTAAACCTTTTAAAAAAGATAATATATACTAGAAATACGTAATTAAAGATATTAAATATAAAAGATTCTCTATAAAACGCGCTAAATAATAGATAAAGTAAAAAGCTATTATATAAGTAGAAAAAGGATAAAACTTATTCTATTTTAACTATAACTAGAGAAACCTCTAATATAGGCTACTATTATACCTCTACTATATATATATAACTATTATAACTATTACTACGCTATTAAGCTATGAAAAGAATACTTCCTAATACCTAAGAGAGCGTGTAAATAGTAATAGTATAACTATTAATAAGATAATTATATTAACTACTTATAGAATAAATAATTAATAAACTATTTTTTAGGATATAATAAAGAGTATATAGTAAATTAAAATATTATTCTAAATAAGTAATATACTAATAAGTTATAGTAGGTGTATATAAACTTAAGATATGCGCGTTATAAGCTAAAAAAGGAAACTAATAGCTTTAATAATAACTCTTTTTTAGAAAAAAACTATAAGCTAAACCTTTCTATAGCTAGAAGGCTAGAGCTAAATAAGAGATTTAACTATAACTAAATAGTTCTAAGAAATAATACTAAGCTATCTAATAAGAAGACGAGCACGTCTTTAGACTTAGAATAAAACTCTAAGAAAAAGAGCTAAGAGTACTAATAAATTCTAAATTATAAGTAAACTATATCTCTAAGATAGCTATATTAAAAGTAAGGCTATAACCTATCTTAAAGAAAAAACTCTACTAAATAATAGTAGTTAATAGAAAATTAAGAAAGATAGTAACTTATAAAGTTACTAGTAGCCTTAGCCTAGCCTCTAAATTATACTAGGTTAGACTAGATATCTTAAGGATAGCTACTTATAATATTATATTAGGACTACTTTAGTTACAGTACTATAATCTAGTAATTAACTAGGTAAAATAGAGAGTATCTATATATATTAGAGATAATGTAAGAATACCTATATAATAGTTATTTACCTTAGTAGATAAGAAAATAATAATAAATATTAAACATTTATAACAAGCTAAATAAGAGCTACTTGATTAGTAGCTAGTAAAGAATACTAAAAAAAATAAAGAGTTAGTTATAACTATAAAAATCCTAGAAGAATATAAAGAATTTAAAAATATATTTACTAATAAGGTAAGAAAAAGAGTACTACTAAAATACTAGAAATAGAATTATAAGATAGAACTTATAGAAGGTAAGTAGCTTAAGTTTATACTAATATACTACTTTAGTAATTATAAACTAAGTATTTTAAAGAAATATATTAATAAAAATTTAGTAAAGAGTTTTATTAAGAAATTTAAGTCTTTAGTAAGATACTCTATCCTATTTACGGTAAAGAATGATAAAGTATTAAGATTATATATTAACTACTAAAAGTTAAATAATATTATAAAAAGAATTACTACTTACTACTTAATATATAAGAATTACGCGATAGTTTAATAAGAGCTTAATATTTTACTATATTAGACTTAAGAGGAGTATATAACTTTATTAGAATAAAAGAAAGAGAGGAATAAAAACCTACCTTTAAGATATAATATAAATATTATAAGTATATAGTAATACTATTTAGCTTAATAAATACGCTAGTAATATATTAAGACTTAATTAATAATATTTTAGTAGAATACCTTAATATATATACTATAGCCTACCTAGATAATATTTTAGTTTACTTAAGAAATATAGATAAATATTAAGACTATATTAAGGAAGTACTATAATAACTAAGAGGCTACTATTTAAAGCTAAAACTAAAAAAGTATAAATTTTATAAAGAAGAGATAAAATTTTTAAAATATATAGTTAGAAGATATAGAGTATAGATTAGTAAATCTAAGATTAAGATAATCTAAGAATAAAAGATACTATAAATAGTTAAAGATATTTAGTTATTCTTCAAATTTATTAACTTTAATTAATAGTTTATTAAAAACTTCTCTAAAATTATAATACCCTTAATAGGACTAATTAAGAATAAAGAAAAATAAGACTAGAGTAAAGAATAGTAATAAGCTTTTAAGATATTAAAAGAAGTATATATTACTAAACTAGTACTTATATTATTTACTAGTAAGTAACTACTAAAGATTAAAATAGATATATTAGATCTTATACTTAAAGTAGTTACTTTATAAAAAAAAGATAAGAAATAGTACCTTTTAGTATACTACTTAAGAAAATTCTTATAAATAGAAGAATAGTATAATATCTATAATAAGGAACTTATAGCTATTATTAATATACTATAATAGTAGAGGGTATATATAGAAAGTTACTTAGAACTTACTATCTATATAAACTACTAGAACCTAACTTACTTTATAATAATAAAATAACTTAACTAAAGATAAGTAAGGTAGTTAAAACTTCTAAGATGGTATAAGTTTAGAATTATATATATACTAAGAAAAGAAAATAGAAGAGTAGACGTACTAAGTAGAAGATATAATATAGTAAGAAAGAAAACTAAAGTATATATAGTAATCCTAAAAATAAATAAAGTTAGAACCTTAGGACTCTTATAAGAATACTATGTAATTCTAAAAATATAAGTAGAAGTCCCTAAAGATCTATATAAAACTATTATTTAGTAATACTATAATAATCTAATATATAGATACTTAGGAATAATAAAGACTATAGAACTTATATAATAAAACTACTATATTATAAACCTTGGGAAGGAAGTAGAAGTATATATTAAAAGGTGTATACCTTACTAATAAAATAAACATACTATATACGTACCTTATAGGAAGTTATAGGTAATTAAGATACCTATAAAGCTATAGAAAGATATAGTAATAGACTTTATTGTAAATTTACCTAAATCTATAGATAAAGTAATTAGATATAAGTATAATAAAATATATAATATATTATATAAGTATATTAAATATATAGAGTTTATACTATTTAGAAAAGACTTTATAGTACTATAACTTGCGGAAATAATAAAGAATTAAGTATTCTAATACTATAGAATACTAAAAACTATTATAAGTAATAAAGATAAACTATTTATATCTAATTTCAAGTTAACTTTTATAGCTAAGATAGGTATATAAAGGAAATTATCTATAGCGTACTAACCTAGAAACTAATAGATAAATAGAAAGAATAAATAGGACCCTAAAATAATATCTACAAACCTACTATAATAGATAATAGAATGATTAGATATTACTGTTACTAATAGTAAATCTAAAGTAATAGGTAAAATACTACTTTATGCCTATTATAAGAAATACCTAAACTTATTTAAAAAAAACCTTTAAAGTATTAAAGTAGAAGTAGTAGTTAAGATAGCTAAAGAACTATAAGAAATAATAAAATAACTATAGAAAATACTTAAAAAGAGATAAAAGTAATAAATCTTATATATAAATAAGAGAAAAAAAACAGTACTTTAGCTAAAAAAAAAAAGATAAAGTATATTTACTTATAAAAAGTCTTTATATAAAATAACCTAATATAGACCTAGACTATATTAAAGTTAGACTATTTTTCGTTAAGTAATATAATAGACTAGTTACGTATATACTAAAACTACCTAAAGATATAAAAATCTTTTTAAGGTTCTATATTAAGCTATTAGAACTTACGTACTTAGTAATACTACTATAGAAAACCTATAGGTATAAGACTAAAGAAGTAAAAGAGTATAAAATTAAAAAAATTCTTAATATATAATATTCTAAGATTACTAAAGATACATATAGAGAGATTAAATACCTAATTAAATAAAAAAGTTACTCTAATTCTAAGAATACTTAGAAACTAGAATTAAACTTAGGAAACTATAAAGAATAGATTAATAAGTATAACTATAATAAAGAATAGAGAGACTTTAAGAATAAAAGATATAACTAACTTAACCTAATAGTATAATTTTTAGAAGAAGAGAATTACCTTTAAACTAGAATAGAGTAAAGATACTTTAGTCTAAGGTAAGAGTACTAGGTATTAGCTTCTACTTAATAATATTAACTTTATAGTTAACCTTCTTAATTACCTCTAGCGCTTAAATCTCTTCTATAATATAACTAAAATTATCTACTTATTATTACTTATAATACTATAAAAACTTTTACTATTTATAAAGTTAATTCTTTTTTATAAAAGCAGTAAAAAGAGTATTTAGCGCCTTCTCTTCTATATTATTAGCTTTAGCTTCTTACACGTCTAACTAAGCTAATTCCTTATCTAAATAAGAAAAGTTTAGAGCTAGTATATCTACTAGCTTATATAATAATACTCTATTATAATAATAATTTCTATACTTATCTTTTTATAATAATATTCTATACTCTAACTTCTTCTTTAAATAATATTTATAGGAAACTATAGTAACCTAGCTAATAGTATTTATATAGCCTCTAATAGAATAATACTATATAGTACTACGTAAAGCTATAAGTTAGTTATAAGGATATAAGGACTAAAGAGGGAGGATAGTATTATAAATAGAAGTAGGAAGAGTAGTAGTTATAAGGATAAGAGAAGAAGTATAGATAACTAATAAAGAGACTAAGCCTCTAAACTAACTAATAACGCTAGAGTTACGTAATCCTAAAAAACCTACGCTAAGACAGACTTAGTTCTATAAGATAGCGATAAACTTATAAAACCTAGAGGGGGCCTTATAGGAATCCTATAAGATAATTATATATATAAACTTATATAATATAGCCCCTATAGTATATTATAATTAACTTCTAATAATCTATAAGTACACTACTATTTATACTTTCTATATTTAAACCCCCTAGTACTACCTATCTACAGAATACTCTAAAGAACTTACTAGTTAACACTAGTTGCTTTATATTATAACTACTTGATTAGATCTTTAATAGTCTAGCGCTTTCTTTACGCTTTTAATTAATTCTAAATAAAGAATTAAGAGTAGTCTTCTTCTCTTTAAGTTTAAGTGCCCGTACGAGCTAACGATAGATAAGGCACTTGTTTATAACTTAGCTAGGCGACTAGTAAATAGTATTAGTCTAGCGCTTAATACTAGAGGCATTCTCTTCTATAAACTAAAACAGTACCAGAAGTTAGTATTTCTGCCCTTTCTTTGTTATAAGGTTAACAGCTAACGTGACTTAAATAACCCTAAAGCGATGCTTCTATAATAGTTATAGCATCTCTAGTAGTATCTAGGAAACCCTACTAGGTAGGCTTAAAGGCAAGTTACGCCTTTATTATATTTCCTACTACTTAGGGCCTCGCGGGCGGTGGCGTGTTAGTTCTAGTCGCAAGGACATAGGAGGTGGCAATTAAATAATGGCGTAGACTTACGCGCGATGGAGGTTATAATAAAGGCGTGAAACTAGTGTATATAGAGGGGTCGAAGATATTTGAATATAAAAGATAATACGAAGCTGAATGTTGCGGCTAATTCTATAAGTTAGCGTTACTATAGCCTTCCACCTTCTGCACCCTGCTAAGGGACATATCATGCCTAAACGATAGCATCGTTAATATTAATACCCTTATGCCTTGCAGCATAGGGAAGAAGGTTGACGAATGGTTTCAGTCGCGTGTCTAAGAGGAGCTCCTGAGTAGAGTAAAGACTGGTTCACTAGATATCGTGTAAACTATAGATAGAGATGTTAGAACGCAGAGGAAGTGAAGAAAATGTGTACAGGTAAATTGGAACGAATATGCTTAAAAGTAATGTGTGTGCCACGAACGGAGCAGCCGCGGATGATTGTGGTGTGAGGATCGATTTAGAGATTTAAGATTTAGTGTTCTAAGTATTATATACACCTTAGTGCCTCTGTAACAGCGTTAAGCGCCTAACGCTATAAGTAGCCGCAATCTTACTATAATTAATTAGTTCTCCTAGCTCTAAGGCGTTAATAGCTGCAAGCGCATCCTTAATTAAGCCCATATTGGTTGACATATGTGGGGTTGAAAAATTCGCGTTGATGTTCAGGACCGTGCATAACGCCGTCCTGTGCACAACGGGGTAAACTACGGTAGAGGGAAGATTCTAGGGCTAGAAAATACTTATTTAATATTTAATATAGTAAGTAAGCGCTCCTAGGCGGTTAAAAAAAGCTGCTAGAAGCTTTATTTTATTAGGCGAGCAAATCTATAGCTTAATTAAATTAACTAATTAATCTCTTATACGTACACATGCGTAAGAGGTAAGAAAATACTAATATTAAGTAGCTATAGGTAGTAGGTTAAATATAGAAGTAAAACTACTAGTAGAATTATATTCTTATTATAATAGTTAATAGAATAGAAGTTTATATAACTTTAATAGCTATAAGTAAGTAATAGATACTTTGTAGAGGAAAAGGGAGAGCTTAGCAACAGTTACCTAGGTAATCTATAAGATGGACTACTGTTTATCTAGGAGGCTTAGGAGAGCCAGCTATATAGAGAAGAGCTGAGCACGGCCTATTACAGGGGCCATTATACGGTAGGAGCGTGAGCAGCGTGTACGCGTGCTTGAGCGCGTACGTGCTCGCGCACATGATCGCGCACGTGAGTCTACCTTCAGGTGTCTCCTGCGTGAGCTTGCCCATCAGCTTGCACGTGAGCGTGCACGTGAGCGCGCCCGTGAATGCACACATAAGTACGTGTCTCTCCAGGGTAAGCTCCCACGTCAGCGCGCACGTGAGCCTACCGTACCCCAGGTCACAGCGCGTTGTTTGCAACATACTTTAAATTACTTACCTTTCCTTTTATATACTTATTATATATCTTAAGCTATTTTATCTTAAGATCTTTATTTATCTATCTTTTTTCTAAAACTACTAAAGTATATATAGTTAAATAAGTAATTAAAATCCTCTAACTAAGTATTTTAAAAGTCTCTTAAGGTACTTTAGTAAAAAAAGATCTGGTAAAATAGCTATTCTATCTATATAAATATAGGCTAAGATATTTAAGTTAATACTTAGGTTTACTAACTACCTCTTAACTATTACTCTACTATCTAATATAAAAGAGATATATATAGCTATATTAGAATATAAAACTAAGGACCTTAAGAGCTATTCTATATTTAGAGAATATTAGGCGAAGGCTATAAGTAGTATTAGTACCTATCTTAAGATCCCTACTAAAGATATTATATTTAATAAAGCTACTAGTCAAGTACTACTACTTATAGATCTGCTGCAGCGTCTGTGTTTAAATAGTAGTAAAACTCCTATTAGCTACATGTATTCTTACGTTATATTAATCCTCTTAATTATGTACTTTACTTAGTAGTAGTAGCTCTATAACTTCTTATAAGCTATAATAAGCCTAATACTCTTTTCTACTAGTATAAATAAGTAAATATAATAAACTTTATAGGATAGATAAAGTTATAGTAGTTGATCTACTAAAGCGTTAGTAGCTACTAGAATAGTGCCTAGAATCTAGCTTATAGGTTTATTACTAACGTACATGGCAAGCGAGCGGCGCATGCAAGCGAACGGCGCACCCCACCAAATTTGGACAATTTGTAAACTTCTATCAAGTATAGCACCATCCGTTTTAGCTTAACAATGTTCTTCTGAAGCCAAAATCACTCTTATAATCTTAGCTCTTAACCGCGATTAAATTTAGACTAAAACAAATGCAAAGTTGGTAGAGTGCGCCGTTCGCTTGCATGCGCCGCTCGCTTGCCATACACGTTAATAGACTTTAGGTAGTTATATATAATAATTACGAACTTATAACTAGTATTAGTAAATAGGACAGTACGTCTAGGAATTAACCCTATTCTATTATAACAGCTCTTCTCCTTCCTAGGGTTATTATCCCTATTAATAGGTTAACACAGCGTAACTTTAGGTCCTATTCTATTTCTATAGAGGATATAATATAGTACTTAGTTACTAGCTATTAGTGTATTATATAGTGTACTACTGCTGTGCTCTACTGTGCTCGAGAAGAAGTGTATCTTAAATATATCTGCAGGTGTAAATTAAATAACCAGACTATACATGCTTATGCCGCCTACCTTATAGTTAACCAAATATCTATATTATAGGGGGCTCGTCACGTTCCTGTACCGCTAATGCCTATCTAAACTAGTAAGGACACTACGTCTAGTAATATTAAGGTATTGCGCAACATATTTTAAGAACAGCTCGCACTATCCCCTGAATATTTCAACCAACATCTAGCTATCCTAGTAGGTAGGGACGCCAAAACAGTCAATTAAATGTAGAGTGCAATGCTTAGTGCTACCGACAACGCCGATGTATATGGTCGCCTAGGGCATGTCGTGTCTATACGTAGACTCTTCTACTGCTCTCTTTAATTAGTGTAGCGTCTCGCAAATCTCGCGCCTTAACCCGGCCTGAGAGCGCGAGAGCGCGAGTCCGCGATCCGATTTAGCCGACACTTGACCGAGATCAGGGTAGTGGCATTCCTACAGAGCATAAACATATCCGGTTCTGATGTTTTAGAGCTTGACAGCCATCTATAACTAAGTTGAGGGGTTAGTGAGATTTAGTAACGATTCATCTTGTAATGCTTTGGGGTAGTTTAATCGATTATTAGCTAGCGCCTCTTATACTACACTATTGATCTACCACTCCTGCCAAGCACACTTTACAGTGCCTATACATCGATAGAATCGGCGATAAAATGCTGGAGGTGGACAAGAGCGATTCTCTACTGCGTACAGGTATAGACTGCGCTGGATGTTTTGAGCACAGAGTTTTCTCAACAGCCACATTTGAAAAATAATATTCTCGATATCTTTGCAGGCATTTCAACAATCTACTTGTCAACGGCGAAGCTCTGCGACGTGCTCAACATACCTCAACAAATCAAGTTTCACGCCAATCAAAATGAAGGCACTCATACTCAACGCCGAAGCTCGCACTGCAAAAGTTCAAGACGCCTCGCAACTAGTACCAGCTGCGAACGAGCTGTTAGTTCAGGTCTCGTCCATAGCACTAAACCCTGTCAAATCATTGTATGTTCAGCACCCTATAGCAAGCTCCGGTCGGATCATTGGAACCGACTTTGCCGGCTTCGTTGCCAAAGCTGGATCCTCGGTATCATCACCTACCGAATACAAGGAAGGAGACCGAGCTCTGCAGATCATTGATGGTGCGCTCTTCAACGCTCACATTGGTCATGACAGCGTCTTTTCGCATCTGGATACTGCTGTGCTCACTCCTACAAGGTGATGCACAAATTTAAGTGCTTCCCTCTGCAAAATTGTTAATGCACATAGCAAAGCTTAAGGCATTATATCTAAGCTGAACAACTCTCTAGTTAGTTAAAAAGATTCTTAAAAAGAGGTTAGATCTTACTAAATTATTATTTATAAAGAAAGTAAGCAGTATATCTCTTTTTATAAAGAGAGAAGATACATTAGTACCTCTGCTAACAGGCGAGTAGAGTAAGGATATAAAAAGAATATTCTTATTATAATTATAATTACTGTTATAAGGCCTGCCGCATTATCTTTTATAAGGCTAATATTAATACTAACTACTAGTAAAGTAAAGAGGTGCTGTTCTTATAGGGTTTAGCGCTTCTAGCTTATAAAAGATCTCTATAACCTTTCTAACCTATTTACAGGACTTTAGTTTCTAGCTAGGGCGTGTAGATCTTAAGAACTACTTCGCGTCTTTTATATTAGTATTATATTTAGTAAGTTATACTATATAGTTAGTTTTAAAGCTACGTTTTAATACTAAAGATCTAAATTATTTCTATAAAGTAAGATTTTAGTCTCTTTAAGTTAGCTTACGTTATACTTTACTTGTTAGGGCTAGTAATAATTTTATTATCTCTAGAAAATAGTAAAGATAGAAGTACTATAGCTATATATAGCTAAAATTAAAGCTTTTTTCTTTAAATACTTTAATATTAGATTATAGTAAGTAAAATAAATACTACTTTTCTAAGCTTTAAATCTAAATAATATCTTCTAGAGCTTAAAAGAAATTAGCTTTTATTATAATTTATTATAAATACTTTTCTTTTACTCTTCGTAGCTCTTTAAGAATTACTATATAAGGCTCTAAGTACATTTAATTTTAAAAGAATAATAGTAAAGAAGGTATGAGATAACTATACGTTAAAGTCTGTCTAGGATTATGTATCTTACAGCCTTCTCTCGCAGAGACAGGAATATAGCATGACTTCGCATAAGGTCTGTAACATGCTTAGCGTTCAACGCAGATGTTGCAGGGGCCAGTAATTCAAGGTTCAAAACGGTCAGGTAATCCACATTGATACCGGAACATTTCTGGACCGAAATTTGACGGCTCTTTTGACATACTTGCTACATGGGTATCCGAGAGGCGTTCAGGTCAGCCAAATGACTGACTCGCTAGTCAAGGCCATGATGGAAGGAGCCGTACCGCTTGAACTGACTCGAGGCTATTGACGAAAAGCTCCACTGGTGGAGCGCACCGCATCGAACTCGGCGACAACAGAATTGCAACGGATGAAGGATGAACGTTCAAGCACGCAAAAGTGCCTCTTGATCTGTGCTCAGTTCTCCAAGCTTATCGACCAGCTCCAGCCATCATCGGCAAAGGATCTTTCTCAAGGCTCGGACAACACACCTGAGAAGATCACGAGCATCGGCATACAAGAGTGCAAAGTTAGCATAGAACAAACGACTGCGAAGTTGGAAAGACATATGCAAGACGTTCTAGATCGGATTATGTCCATCTCAAGCGCATCAATGACACAGGAGGATACGGCACATCTTGCAGGACTGCGCGAGGAATGGACGACTTCTCGGAAGTGCAGAGATATCTGCTCTACAGCAAATCAGCACTTGCAGGAGAACATAAGTGTCATCGACAACCACGCGACAGGGGACGAAGCAGTGCAATCAAAACAATCCATGGTAAGAACCGTGGATACGGTAACCTAATCAAGCAAGTCGGTGGTTACCTCGCCGGATACGGTTTATTCTTACGTGCGGGAGCATGCTAGATAGAACCTTCACGTCTCAGCCACTTCAACGCCTCCAGATCCTATTCTCTGCTTAACGAGTCCCTGCACATCATTTTAGCTGGTTAATGTACAAAGGGATCAGCGCTCATTAGGGTCCGTTGCAAATACAAACTACAGTGATTGGAGTGACGGAAGCTAGATCAATGCACCCGTCAGACGATGCGCTAACAGGCTGGGGTTGTGCATGCATTTCCCACTCTTTGGTAACCAACAGGCTTCTTGCGGACCCGAGTTCCGGTCATTACCAGGTGCGCAACGCGGTCTCAGGGTATCGTGGCTTATTAAACTAGCTTGCGAGCCGGCAAGCCGCGTATGGGACGGAGCTCTGTCCCGATAACGAATCGGCTTAGTTGCACTAACGACTTAAGTTCCCATCTTCAATTTCGACATTATCGCGATTCGTGAACACCTATCCCTCAACTGCGCTTTGTTTTATATGATGTTTGACATTATCAGGACCACATGTGTGGACGTTGAAATGTCTGTGCATTTTTTCATCGAGATCGACAGACGAGTCCAGAACATTTACTTTTGCTAGAGAAAGCGTTGTGTCGCAGCGGCTTCTGAGCGGCCTGCTCCTCAATACTAACTCGCTACGGTACAGTCACTTTAGGCGTTAGCTCTGTGCTAAAGTCGCCGTTGCGGAGGAACCCTAACAACCAGGCAGACAACTCCTCCTTACGCCGAACATAGAAGGAGGAAGAGGTTCGCCGGCACATGCTGTATAACTGCTTAAGAACAAGGATAAAGAGCCGCAGTAGCCGCAGTACATGCTAAAGCATCTTTTAGAGCCTAAAATATGTAATGTATTCTATGACCAAGTTGCGTATATACTAATAGTATTGTCAAAACTGTTCGAGCCGTTATGAACTGGGCACTTGTCATTGCGGAGGAATTGACAACGGATTGATGGCTGTCTGGCTCGAACCTGACTCAGCCAACTGAGCACTCTCATTAGGGGTGCCAGCGGGACGGGACGAAGTGGTTCTCCCGCCACATATTGCATTGCAGCTGGACACTTTATGATGGCACAAGGCCCAATTACCATGCACTATCATCTACTGTGATGTGGAAAATACCGCAAAGTTGTTGGTAATACTTTCCATCCAGCGCCAGCTAATGCGCCTTCGAAGCGCAATAAGCCTGTTTCGTCCTAGCGCTGTCATTCTCACAACCTGACCGAAGCTATTCGGTGTTTTCCGATCACAGTGGCGCACACAAGCTAATCGAGTTCTCCTTACGGGCGTCTATACAAAAGTTCACTTTAGTGTGGTAACGGCTTCATATGGCCTCAACCCATCCCGCATGTGAATTTTGCTGTTTCGTGTAATGGGCGATATGCAATGTTGAGGTTGTTAAAGTGGCCTATACAGAGGATGGGGCCCATGATACAGTACTCTGATAGGTCTCTTCTCCTGAAGCCCCAGAGCCAGGAGTTGGTCAACAGGGGTTGGCCGATCATTTTCTGCAGAAAGCCTTTTAAGACACCTAGCGCAATGGGACTAGTGCTCCGATACTGGATAACCGTTCCCCGCAAACTCTAAATACTCCAGTTCAGTTCGAGAGGTTGGCCTGGCTGTGGATAAGCTTACCACTCCATAGATCTGAGTGCGCCCTTGAAGGCGCCCGAAGAAGCAATCGCAAATGAGGGATTTGTTTTAGCCCCTGAATAATTGCACGCACAGCTCAGAGGCCTGGAGTCTTTCACACAACATCTGTTTAGCGGGGTTACTTTCCTAAATGGGGTTACAGCTGAAAAGCTGGATGTGTCGCTAGCGACCCGAGAGCCTGGTTTTCCGGGTCACAATCCTATTGGCTAGTCCTGAATGCTAGCGTGGGTCAAAATGCTTTCCACTTCCCAGCGCGGATAGCCAAGCTTTGGGAGCCATAACTAACGGCTTGGATGGCGTCAAAACGCACAACATCTATAAAGCCCCAAAATTGGTATCAGGTAGAACAAGCAAATTAGGGTCCTCGTAGCAAGATTTCGTTGGGAATTTTAGATCGCGCCACACGGGTCCGAATGACGGGCTTGTTTTCAGTTGCCATTGTCGCAACGGAGAGAAACGTTGATGCTTAATCACGGCAGGCGCAATAGACTTCCGCAGTGGTCACCGGGGACCCGTCAATCATGCCAGAGAAGGAACGCTCTTGCGGTTAGATTGTTGCCCCTCGCTTATATCACTCCACCTTAGATTCGTGTCCATGCCGAGGATGCCATGCAAGAGAATAGCCATACAAATATCGGCCTGTTCACTGTGGTCTCCATATTTCGAGTTTCACCGATGCTTGTTAGCCAACATGGCTGGTTTCTATCAGGATTCACCCGGCCTACTCGTCTGTATTCTTATCCTTGCCATTCCTGGATATACATCAATGGGCTTAAGACTGTACACTCGGAGTACGAGAAGAGCACTAGGACTAGATGACTGGTGTATGGCATATGCGGCTGTAAGATGCCTATTTTCTAAGCTTTTCGTATAAAAAACCTAAGTGTATAGTTCCCGTTTATGATTGAAAGTATCTCTGGAATCCTGGCCGCATACTTTGGTCTCGGACAAAGACAAGAGGGACTTAGCCCATCGGATTTGAAAAATACACTGCTAGTAAGCCCATTCCTCCCCTAATAAATACTTTCAGTCAGCACATGCAACTAACTTGCAGCGATAGTGGTTCCATATCTTTGCTTTCTTTTATCCAAATTCGATGCTGCCCATTAAGTTAGGTATTGCCTTCCAGCTGTGTCGTGTCGCTACACGCAGACGGTACCTCTACCCTATTTATGGCATGATGATAGTGAACTCTCTCACCTTAATCATACTCTTTATTTCCCAGCTCACGCAATGCAAACCAATAGCGTAAGTCTCGGTCTATTCAAAAATGCGGCTCTAATTGTTCTAATGTAGATTCAACTGGGATAAGACTATTCCAGGAGGCCATTGCCTAGATCCAAAGTATATGACGGCTATAGGTTTCTGCATGTCTGCAGTACACATCACAACCGACTGGATTTATGCATTCTTGTAAGTTGTAAAGGGCCTACTTGTTTTCCGCGAAACTCACAATGCCGGGCTTTTAAGGCCAATACTGCTGTTATGGAATATCCAGATGAGTCGAATAAATAAGATATCAGTGGGTGCGCTTTTAAGTATGGCTGCTGTGTAAGTTAGGTCGTACCTATATAGCAGTGTCTCTGACTAGTTTACAGTGCAAGTTGCGCTGCCATAATCCGTTTTAAGTACACCATCGACATTAGACACACCACAGATCTCACCTGTTTGTTGTCCTGCACAACTATCTTACTTTGTAGGCTAACCATATGAGTTCTAGTCGACCTAAGTAATTTGGCATGCTGGACCTGTAAGTACTCATGGATATAGCACGCCACATCCAAAAACTCATTATCCCTACAGATGCTGAGCCTGGTATTGCGTACTTGGTAGGAAACATGGCTGTAGGTTTCCCCCCACTCCACCTAAACCTGCCACTAGAGGACGTTTAACATAACCTAACCATCATGTTTGCAGACCCTCCGCCCCTTATTCAAGACCCTTAGGGGCCGATCAACCAATGCCGACTATGGCAGCAACGCACAGAGTAGCACATGGGCCAGACGGCGTAGCATCGTCAAGCCGACTGACTACCACGAGTTAGAATCCGGGAAGCCTTCCCAAACCCAGACTCATATCAATGGCGGGCGCCAGCGCAACAGCTCCTCCAGCCTTATTGCTAGTGACAGGGAAAGCCAGAATCGCCCAGGTAGCGACTGCATAGCCGTTCGCCACGTGGTCTAACTCACACATCAGGTCAAAGCACAAAACATAGTGTAATTGGCTAGGTTCGGCTGTCGCGATGCGGATAATAATTTGGCATGGCTACATCATATTACTATCGGCTTAGAGGGCTATCAACCTGCATAGCTGGCGTAAGCCTTTTCACCTACTGAGGTAGTTATCCCTTGGAGAGGAGGTGCAAGTTACCAGAGTTCGTAACAATCAAGTCAATCAAGTTTTAAGGCTAAACTTGAGTTGGTTGGACACTTTGACGGTAGCTATTTGAGTTAATTGATTTGGGAGCGATTTTCGCTCAACTTGATTGGGCAGCTTAGGTAACTTGGGTGATTTCTAGAGGTAAAATAGGAGCGGATTACTTCTTAGGCTCCTCCCAGTTGCATATATCGTTCTTGCCCTCTAATAAGGCATCAGAAATTGTCGCCTGCGGCTTTTCGCCTCACGTGGTACATTTGTTTACAATGAAAATTCTTCACAACTATTGAAGAACCGCCGTATCGTCCAAGACTAACGGGCTTTGAATATCTCTGTCCTTTGCTACTGTGAAAAGGGTTTCTGTCTAACCTCCGGATCCATGTATGCGGGAATCTTAATTCTAGACGAGCGTTTTGCAAGCGTGTATTATGGATCGTCACATGAACGCGTGTTTGGGCTCGTCCCTCGGAGCGGGCGATTTTTGACCAATTAATATCATAGTTGGGCTGTTTTATACCCTGGCCGCCGAGATGTGCCAGTGGCACGAAATTATCCTGCCTGGATGATGCAGGCCATCTTTCGCCGTACCCTCAAAGCCTTCTTCGAATGGATACTAAATCAACGTCAGGGGAAGGGTGGGAGGAGGCTTGCCGGCATCAAGTCTGCTAGCACCCTCGGGACATACTGGAAGCCCATGCGCACTGCAGCCGATGCAGGTAGAGAGCCAGTATACAGCAAACCATCTGGCGTATGTGTCCTAATGAATGCTCATTTATAGACTATGTATGTTCAGTGCACACGCAGGTGCCTCTATACCAGAGGCGCAAAGTGTAAGATATTCCAATCGACTAACAAAGACCACAGGTCGACTGCTTACTGACCACCGCGAAGACGAAGCACTAAGTGGAGAGTGCTGATCACTATTACCGATCGATCCCCCCAATGTTGACTATTGATTCTTCTTGATACCCCTCTGCCAGGTGATTAAATACATCCGCAGATATCCAAACAGGCAATAGTACAGCTGGCTTGGTACCACGGGTATTCCGACTGCTGGCAAGGTGGGACGCAGTCTTCGTAGCACGCATCATCGCAACGCTTGACAAGGTTCTCGCTGCTTCCTACCAGCACCAGTTAGCGATAGCTCGTTTGTAGCTATATTAGAATGGTGTATATATACTCTGGGGTAGAGCTGAAACGGCAACGGCCAAGACTATCGCAAGGGTCGCAATACTAATTTTCATTTTGAAAGTAGTAGATTGAATGATAGCTGTTGCTAGTGATAGGTTGTGATGATTGTAGTACTGATACTGAGTCAGGATCTCAATAGCTTGGGGAAGGTTGGAAGTGACCCTTTTATATTTTATATAACTATACCCCTCTTTGCAGGATTGCTTCTAATATCTGCCAAACCCCTGTGCTATTACAGGGTGTTAATTTTACCTTGTGGAGTACACTGCCTTCGCGGAGTGTTTTCAGTCTAATTGGTGGCATTATAATTAAACCAACGTGAAAGAATCCTTCAAACTTTAGTAAAGCCTAGGCAGCTTGGCGCTTACTTTATAGACCTCTACATGAGGCCGGCGCCAATACAACGCTGTTTCTTCTGAATTGGGCTTAGGGCGTGTCCGTTACGTTCTAGCATGAGTCCCCAAATTTGTCCGTCACCGAACCCTAATGTACCCTATGCTCCCCTTCTGGCTTTCAACACTCCGTACTCTTCCTCTTCTTGACTAGGTAATTGTCGTATCTTTGAAGTTCCAACATACATGGATCTAAAAGAGGCAACTTACGATAGGTGGGGTAGGCCGGTACAGTATGTAGGTATCCTATTTCTAATGCCTGGGAGTTTAGGCTTATACTTCTTAGGAGGAGATACGCCGTAAAAGAAGTTGTCGGGTCGATTTTGCCGGCCTAGGGCGAGGCACGTGGTAGGAAAAGTGTAATATAAGTAGTGCTGCTCTAGATTATAGTCTTTGAGCAACTTCTTCGTTCTTGCTGTGGACCTCAACAATGGCTTGTACATCGCTGGTCTTAGGTAGTATAAGCGTCAATGCCACTGAAGTACCAAACTTGGAAGTCATGTTCTAGATGTTAGATAGGCGACGAAAGTGGGTTTGTGATGACCTCAGGACAGGCACCGCACCTATTCCGCTCAGGTCTCTACCGAAATAAGAAGGTGACATGTTATTGCTGCTCCGCTTACGTGCATTTTCGTATCAGCAAGATCAACAACAAACGGGATGTTCTCCCAATAGAATCGCGGCAGATAAGAGAGGAGTTTAGCCACAACTGCGTTGGAGCGGAGCAGGGTTGATTGTTGACTATTCTGAATGCTACCTACCCTTCTTTCCACTTCTCTCTTCCTACTGTTCTTGACATGGATCACCGAATGCATCCATCTTAATGTTTCTCCAGGAACACCATCCTCGTCACTTTCCTCTGTTGTAATTCGTATAAGTGGAACTACTTGGACCAAATGAGTTGGAAGCTGTTAGATTGAAGGCCTACCTAGCTACCGCGGCACCAGAGGTTGAGTGTGAAATTTATGTTTGGTGTTTCTAAGAAGTTGCCGAAAATCTAGTTCATAGGCCGAATCAGGGTATTTTACCGCTAGGTTGTTAGGGTTCAATCCTTCCAAGTTACTAGACGCAGGTAACTGTTACCTTTTACCTTTTACCTAGCTAGATAGCTAGATCAGGACTAGCCTAATCTAGCGTATGTATTTAGGCAGCACTTCTCTCCTAAAGGTAAGAGATATCTACTATTTTATCTACTTCTTTTAAATAGAGTTACTCTTAACTAGACTATCCTAACTATACGTATTAACTACCTTATATAATAGCAGATTATACAGCGCTTTAGCTCCTCTCTATAGTTAATATATAGTTACTTTAGCTACTACCTGTTAGGTAAGTTTTAATAGTAAGGTAGTACTAATTACTAGGACTAGATTCTATCCCCTTGTTAGGATTTGAAATCCCAGTCAAGGAGGGAGCACCTCTGGGGCTGACGGCCAGTTAGGAAGCGCTAGTGTTCTACTCTGTCACACGTCACGTGACCGCTCGCTGTGCTCGCGGCGAGCGTAACAAGCACGTTATATATATAGATTATTATAATAGACTCCTATAGCTTATTATATTTAACTTAATATTATACCTTATAGTATAGTAATAGTAATACTAATTATTCTTAACTCTTAGTACTCTTTACAGAAGCGCCCTCTTACTATCTTAGTATTAAACCCCTATCTACTAAAGTCTCTTACTCTATCCTAGAGAACTAACCTTATAGTCTTATTAGTTATCCTTACTAATAGCTTCTAAGGTCTTTATACTTTAAACACTCTTAAGATAAGTAACACTTCTATAAATAAAGAGACCTATTAGGTATAACTTATTATATAAGTTAATATACCTACTAAAGATAGATAAGTTATAAAACCTAACCTATTTATATAAGAACATAATAAGCTTAAAGAATAGCTACTCTAATTTAACCTCTTTTTTAGGTTTAATATAGATAAAACAGCGCTAGTTAACTAACTTACCTTTATAACTACTTATATAAGAGGGGAAGTATCTAACTAGATTAAGCCCTACTTTATAAAGTATCTAGAAAGTACTAATAAAGAAAAAGAGAAAGTGTTAAAAATATTTATAAGTATAAGAGTATTTAAAGAAAGAATCTAATAAGCCTTTAAACTCTCTAAAAAAAATAGCTATTATAGAACACGCTCTATAATATATTTAATAGACTAAGTTAGCTATAGATTATACTAATCTATTTATATAGTATACTACTTAGATAACGTAGAATAATAATATTCTATAGATAATATATAAATAAGGTCTTAAAGTAGAAGTCTAAGCTAAGCTTATACGTATAAGAATAGGTATTAACACGTTAGACTAACCAACTACTCAAGCTATCTATTTAGATATAGAGCTCTATAAGCTACATACTAATCTATAAAACTAGTAAATACTTAGAGAAAACTAACCTACTAGATAATAGTAGCAAGCTAATAATAGCTAACTATAATAATAACTCTAATAAGTTTAGTTATGCGTGAAAATTGTTAGGTGTAGTGTGTTAAAGATCTAATCAAGTAGTTACAATATAAAGTAACTAGTGTTAACTAGTAGGTCTTTAGAGTATTCTGTAGACAGGCAGTACTAAAGTAAAAGTTTAAATATAGAAAGTATAAAAAGGTAGTATACTTATAGATTATCTTAAGTTAATTATAATATGCTATAGAGGCTATATTATATAAGTCTATATATATAATTATCTTATAGAATTCTTATAAGGCCTCCTCTAGATTTTCTAAGTTTATCTTTATCCTATAGGATATAGCCTATCTTAGTATAAGTTTTCTAAGATTACGTAACTCTAGCGTTATTAGTTAGTTTAGAGGCTTAGTCTCTTTATTAGTTATCTATACCTCCTCTTATATTCTTATAACTACTACCTTTCCTACTTCTCTTTATAATACTATCCCTCCTCTCTAGTCCTTATATTCTTATAACTAACCTATAGCTTCTTATAGTACTACCTAACGTTATTTTATTAGAGATTATATAAATACTATTAGTTAGGTTACTATAGATTCTTATAAATATTATTTAAAGAAGAAGTTAGAGTATAAAATATTATTATTAAAAGAGAAGTATAAAAATTATTATTATAATAAAGTTTTATTATATAAGCTAGTAGATATACTAGTTCTAAACTTTTCTTATCTAGATAAGAAATTATCTTAGTTAGACGTATAAGAAGCTAAGGCTAATAATATAGAAAAGAAAGTATTAAATACTCTTCTTACTACTTACGTAAAAAAGAATTACTTTTATAAATAGTAGAAGTTATTATAGTATTGTAAGTAATAAAAAGTAGATAATTTTAGTTATGTTATAGGAAAGATTAAAGTATTAAAAGTAATTAAAAATATTAACTGTAAGGTTAATATTCTTAAGTAAAAGCTAATACTTAGTACTTCTACCTTAGACTAAAGTATCTTTACTCTATCTTAGCTTAAAAGTAACTTTCTTCTTCTAAAGATTATATTATTAGATTAAGTTAGTTCTAGTTTTAGTATCTAAAGTCTTCTTATTCTTTATTATAGTTATATTTACTAATTTATTCTTTATAGTTTCTTAAGTTTAACTTAAGTTCTTATATATTTTCTAAGTTAGGGTAGTCCTTCTACTTTATAAAGTACTCTCTTTCTTTATATTAGTTTTCTATAATTTTAGAATATCTTTTATTAAAGATTTTTTTAACTTTATACTCTATTTCTTTCTTAGTCTTATACTTAAAGGTTTTCTATAGTAGCGTTACTAAGTATATAAGTTCTAATAGCTTAACGTAAAACTTTAAGTAGATCTTTATATCTTTAGGTAGCTTTAGTATATACGTAACTAGTTTATTATATTACTTAATTAAAAATAGTCTAACTTTAATATAGTCTAACTTCTTAATAAGTTATTTTATATACAAGTCCTTTATAAGTAAATAGACTTTATTTCTCTTTTTTAGCTAAAGTACTGTTTTTCTTTTCTTATTAACATATAAAATTTATTATTCTTATTTTTTCTTAAGTCTTTCTTATAGTTATTTTGTAGTTCTTCTACTATTTTAACTATAGCTTCTACTTTAATACTTAGAAAGTTTCTTCTAGATAAGTTTAGGTGTTTCCTATAATAAGCGTAAAATAGTATTTTACCTATTATCTTAGATTTACTATTATTAAATATAATTTATGCTATTAGTAATAGTAATACCTAGTTATTTTATTATTTATTATAATACGCTTATAGGTATTATTTTAGAGTTCTATTTATTTATTCTATTTATCTATTAGTTTCTAGATAGTATACTATAAATAGTTTCCTTTAGATACCTATCTTAGCTATAAAAGTTAACTAGAAATTAGATATAAATAGCTTATCTCTATTACTTATAATAGTCTTTAGTATACTATAGTATTAGAATATTTAGTCTTTTATTATTTCCGCGAGTTATAGTACTATAAAGCTCTTCTTAAATTGTATAAACTCTACGTATTTAATATATCTATATACTACGTTATATATCGCGTTATACTTATATCTAGTTACTTTATCTATAAACTTAGGTAAGTCTATAATAAAGTCTATTACTATATCTTTTTATAGCTTTATAAGTATCTTAATTACCTATAACTTACTATAAAGTGCGTGTATAGTATATTTATTTTATGAGTAAGACACGTATTTCTTAATATGCGTTTTTATATTCTACCTTAGGTTTATAATATAGTAGTTTTATTAGATAAGTTCTATAGTTTTTATAATTCCTAAGTACTTATATATTAGGCTATTATAATACTATTAGATAATAGTTCTATCTAAATCTTTAGAAACTTCTACTTATATTTTTAAGATTATATAGTATTCTTATAAAAGTCTTAGAGTTCTATCTTTATTTATTCTAAGGATTACTATACGTACTTTAGTCTTCTTTCTTATTATATTATATCTTCTACTTAGTATATTAGCTCTTCTATTTTCTTTTCTTAGTATATATATAATCTTAAGCTTATATTATCTTAAGAGTTCTAACTATCTTACTTATCTATAATTAAGTTATTTTATTATTATAAATTATATTAGGTTTTAGTAGTCTATATAAATAGTAAGTTCTAAGTAACTTTTTATATATACTCTTTAATATTATAGTGCGTTAATAATAGCTATAAGTTCCTTATCATAGATATTATATTATTCTTTTACTTAGAAGAACTTTTATAAGTAATACGCTATAAAGTACTATTTTCTATTTTTTTTCTATAAAGCTACTACTCTAATTATAAAGTCTAATATATCTATTTTAATCTTTAGTAGTTATCTACTAGTAAATAATATAAGTACTAGTTTAGCCATATATACTTCTTTTAATATTTTAAAGGCTTATTATTATCCTTTATTCCAGTCTTATTTTTCTTTTTTCTTTATTAGTCTTATTAAGGGTACTATAATTTTAGAAAAGTTTTTAATAAACTATTAATTAAAGGTAATAAATCTTAAAAATAACTAGATATCTTTAACTATTTATAGTATTTTCTATTCTTAGATTATTCTAATCTTAGACTTACTAATTGTTGCAAACAACGCGCTGTGACCTGGAGTACGGTAGGCTCACGTGCGCGCTCACGTGCAAGCTGATGGGCAAGCTCACGCAGGAGACACCTGAAGGTAGACTCACGTGCGCGATCACGTGCGCGATCACGTACGCGCTCGCGCACGCGTACACGCTGCTTACGCTCCTACCGTATAATAGCCCCTGCAATAGGCCGTGCTCAGCTCTCCTTTATATAGCTGGCTCTCAAAGCCTCCTAGACAAAACAGTGGTCCATCTCATAGATCACCTGGGTAACTGTTGCCAAGCTCTCCCTTTTTCCTCCACACTAATTTATACTTTTTATCTTCTAACTATATATTTTAAAAAATTTACCTCTTCTATATAGAACTTATTGTTATGGGCGAAGAGGCCTAACTAACGAGTGTGCATTTGTCCTATACTACAGAAGGAGAAAGATAGAGAAGAGGTTACAGGTATCCTTAGAGGATATATATATATGTTCGTACAAGCGAAGAGGAACGTGCTCCTCTAGCTGCTAACTTGTACGAGCTAATAAGAAAAGGGGGCAGAGGAGATTAAGGAGTTCTTTCCCCGTGCGATAGTAGCGAAGCCTCTCCTGCTTAAAGGGCGCAGCCCAGGCCTTATGAACACCCAGAACTATGCGGTCTCCCCCTTTTTTCTCTTGCCCTGTGCGTTCGCTAATCTTACGAAACAGAAGGAGAACACCTAGAAGAATGCGTCCGCCCCCTTTATTCTGCGACTAAACCTTTCTTAGCTAGTTCTCTAACCTAGATTAGCTAGTACCTACGCGTAACGCGTTAGAGCATAAATCGCGTTCCTAGACGCGTAACTACGCGTTCTATATAATAGAATAAATAAGAGTAAAAGCGAGAGGGAACAAAAGAGAGAAAAAGAAAGAGTATCTATAATGTTTACCTTTCTCCCATCCTACAGCGTCCTTATCTGCCGCCAGCATACCTGCGCTGTCTACGGCCTAGATTAGCACCTAGAGCGCCAGCATAGTATACCTGCAACGCAGCGGAGAGAGCTGCTCGCAGCCTACTAAGGCCTTAACTTAAACCCGCTAGCGGAGGTCCCTCTCCCTCAACCAAACAGCCCGCCTATCGCGGAGCTAGGTTCCCCACAGGACGCATTTCTCTGCTGTAATCACGTCGCTAGTAGTAGCAGTAGCAGTAGTAGTAGTAGCACTACTACTAGCAAGCGCTGCGGCTTTCTAAGCACAAGCCGTAAGTGTATACAGAAACATATAAACGAGCAGCACGGTATAAAGCTTACACGATGGTCCTCTGCCTCTGCGACCTCGTACTAGGAGCACGCTACGCAGCTATGGAGGCCAGTTAAGGTGCAGACTTTTTTCCGCGAACGGCGCTACGTCCGGTACTTTGTAGTACAGGCAGAGGTACAGGAGCAGGCACAGGAGCAGGCACAGGAGCAGGCACAGGAGCAGGCACAGGAGCAGGCACAGGAGCAGGCACAGGAGCAGGCACAGGAGCAGGCACAGGAGCAGGCACAGGAGCAGGCACAGGAGCAGACGCAGGATCAGCATTCGGGGCAGTAACAACAGCAGAGAAAGCGGCTAGACCCTAAGGAGAGGCTCACTAGCTTGTTAGCTGAGTGGGAAACTATTGAGCGTCAGGATAACAAGGCAATCAGCCAAATCGCTGAAGAGGCCTTAGCCTACGACCGCACTGGCTGGTTAAAACGGACGCAATGGGAGCAGCACCTTAAAGCCTACCCAGACTGGAAGCAGCTCGCCTACGCTGTGCGACCGCTAGGCGACGACGAGCCAGTATTACAATGTACGGTACGCCGCGTTGAAGAGGTAGTTGAGCAGGCTGTTGAGGGGCTTAGCTCGCTATCGATTGAGACGTTGCGCTGGCTACGTAGTGCAACACCACAGCAGTCTGATTGTCGCCCTCTAGGTCGTATGCAGAAGATAGAAAGCTAACGTCGCGCAGCACGGCTCTGGGCACGACTTATTTGCTACTGCCTGCGGTTAATTGCTGCTGGAGAGAAAGAGAAGGAGGAGGAAGACGCAGAGGACGGATTCCAGTATATCGTCCGCCTATTCCCCTGGCACGGAGGGCAGAAGCAGGAAGCAGTAAAGCTCTGGAGACTACTGACTGCTGCCGACGGAAGCAGTCACGTAGCTGAACAGCAGAAGGCTATCCTAAGCCTATCTAAGGCACTGTTCTGCCAGGAGGTATACTGTCAGCCGTTTCATAGCGGTATAATCTACTTCCTCGCCGCGCTAGCTATTAACCCAGATACGAACCGACTACGCGACGCCTCGCAGTTCTCAACGCTTCTTAGCTCAATCGTCTACTGCGTCCGCGTCCTAGCAGCTAAAGCTTTCCTCCCATCTACCCAGCGCGCAGAGCAGGGTGCTGCTAAGACAGCTGCTCTACTACATCAGCGAGCGCGCTATCTCGTCGATGGCTCGCATAGCCCGATGAGCATTATGATTAGTCTACTTGCCTACGCTAAGCATATCTCTCTACGTACCCCAGGCCGTATTGCAGGCAGTATGTGGTGGTCTCCTAACCGCCAGACGTTCTTCCTTAAAGGCCGGCCTATTAAGCTAGAGCGCTTTCGCGCTATGGCACAAGGACTAGTAGCGAAGGCAGAGCAGATCCTTTGGGGGGAACTGCTCTGGGTAGAGGAGCAGGCACAGCGACGCTCTACTAACCTAGCAGCTATCTAAGACAATGTGACAACAGCACAGCGAGCAGGCTGCTTCTTAACACTAGCTCAGCTTAAAGAGGGCAGGGACTGGGTTCTCGCGCGGCTCGCGAGCGTGCCAGCTGCGCAGCAACTATATACATTAAGAGGGGAGCAGGAAGGCGAGGAGGGCAATCAAGGCAGCCAAGTCTACCAAGCTAAGGCGTCTATACTGTGGCATAAGCAACAGGTGCAGCGATATCTCCAGCGCGTGGGACGCTTCCTTGAGCTACTCTGTCTCGCGGTCCATATCACAGGCGGCCAGCCAGCGCGCGGGCCTGAGTTGCTGTCAGTTCGGTGGCGTAATGGGGTGCTCCAGGATCGCAACCTCTACGTGATTGATGGGCAGGTTACGCTAGTCACCCGCTACCACAAGACGCAGGCGCAGTGGGATCGACCTAAGGTAGTTCCGCGCTTCCTGCCAGAGGCAGTAGGGCAGTTGATCGCAGCGTACCTGCTCTACGTACGGCCTCTGCGGGCGATGCTGCTAGCTAGCCAAGGTAAAGTAGCTTTAGCATCGATGAACGACTACCTCTGGGCAGACAAGGATAAGCTCTGGGATATAGATAGGCTTACGCGTGCGTTAGCGGTCGAGTCAGTAGAGCTTCTAGGCACGCGGCTGACGATCCAGGAGTACCGGCACGTAGCTGTAGGTATTGGGCGCGAGGTAGTAGGACAGCGGTTTGCAGCAGGCTATTGTCAGGAGAAAAAGAGTCGCGGTAGTCACTGGGCGTTTGCACCTGAGGTAGACGGTGGCAGTGACGGCGAGGAGGACGGAGAGGATCCGCTTGAGCTACAGAGCGGGCGTTTTACGACGACAGGACTAGTAGCCTATGCTGTACAGGCTGATATAGTACAGGGGCTAAGTGTTCGTTTAATTGACGTCTTCCGCACGTTAAGCTATAGCTGGCACGCCTTCCTTGGCTTCCTTCTACATACAGAGGCGAGTAGAAAGAGGAAGCAGGAGCAGAGCAGCCTAAGCGATAGAGACGAGCCGCAGAAGAGGCAGCAGACGCAGCAGTTCCAGCAGACGCAGCAGTTCCAGCAGACGCAGCAGTTCCAGCAGACGCAGCAGTTCCAGACGCAGCAGTTCCAGCAGACGCAGCAGATGCAGCAGTTCCAGCAATTCCAGCAATTCCAGCAGTTTGAGCAGTTTCAGCAGTTTCAGCAGTTCCAGCAGTGGCAACGGTGGCAACTGAGGCAGAATTAAAGGCAGTAGTTAATAAGTCGCATGTTGTTATTACAGCAGACTCGTGGCGGACAAAGCTGCACAGGCTAAAGGATCTTCGGCTGCTACCGTGCCAGCAGGTACTACTTACAGCTACGTTGCCGCCGTCGCAGGAGAGGCAGCTACAGGAGGTAATGTTAATGCGCGGAGCAACAATTATCCGCGCAGAGACAACGCAGCAACGTAGGACGCAGTATACAGTAGTACGCTGCAGGCGTAAGGTAGAGCTGCAGGAGACGGCTGTAGAGCTTGCGCGCAGGCTGATGGACAAGGCAAGGTTGCTTAGTAGCGCGCAGGTAGCAGAGGTAGCAGGAGGACGAGAGGTAGCAAGAGCGAAAGGGGTTGTGTACTGTCGCAGCAAGGCGCTGTGTGAGCAGCTAGCAGGGCGGCTAGGCTGCGTAGCGTACCACGCAGGCATGCCCGAGCGTGCAGAGGTACTAGAGAGGTAGAGACAGTCAGGAGGGCTAATCACGTGCACGTCAGCGCTTGGAGTAGGAGTAGATATCGCGCAGGTGCTCTTCACGCTGCATGTAGAGAGGCCGTGGGGGATGGTTGATTTTGTGCAGGAGAGCGGGCGAGCGCGAGGGGCAGGCAAGGCAGTGATTCTAGTGGTGCAAGGACAGCAGTGGCAGAAAGCTGAGGCAGAGGCAGAGGCAGAGGCAGAGGCAGAGGCAGAGGCAGAGTCAGAGGCAGAGGCAGAGGCAGAGGAGCAGCAACCGATGAACGATAGCGAGGTGATGGACGCGTTTATTAGCACAGTAGGTTGTCGAAGAGCAGTAATAAGTTAGTATATAGACGGCAGGCAATTATCTTGCAGACAGCTACAGGCAAGAGCAAATACAGGAGTAGACGGCGCAGCAGACGGCGCAGCAGAAGGCGCAGAGATAGCGTTCTGCGATAACTGTGAGGAGCAGGAGTATAGAGGGCAGAAACAGTGGCAGGACGAGGAGCAGGTACAGGCGAGGCAGGAGCAGGTAGTACGGGCGAAGCTCGATGAGCTATCACAGACGACGTGTCCATACTGCTAGGGTATGTTGCATGAAGTATTCAGGAGGGAGGAGGGCAAGGTGGTAGTACAGCAGGAGGAAGAGGAGGAGGAGTATGAGGCAGGGCAGCAAGAGGAGGAAGAGGCGGAGCAACAGACTAAGCAGCAAGCTGAGCAGCAAGCTAAGCGGCAGGCCGAGCAGCAGACCAAGCTGCAGACTGAGCAGTAGGCCGAGCAGCAGGCCGAGCAGCAGGCCAAGCAGCAGGCCAAGCAGCAGGCCGAGCAGGAGCTCGAGCAGAGAGAGCGCAAGGCGGCAGTACATAGTCTGTGGCAGTGTCCGCGGCTTAGGCAGGAGGGGTTGCAGGATATAGAGGAGCTGCGGAGTAGGGTAAGGTATAAAAAGCAGGTTCAAACGTGCTGGAAGTGTGGGATAATAGAGTATCTCTGCGGCAGAACGCAGGGTAGTAAGCAGAGCAGCAAGCAGAGCTGTAAGCAGAGTAGTAGGCAGGCAGATTGCGCATAGCCGAACGTAGCGATAGCAGTACTATATAGGCTACGAGTAGCAGCAGAGGCAAAAGCAAAGCTAGAGGTAGGTAGAGGAATTCAAGATAGTAGGCTTTGGGAGGTAGGATATTAAGGGCAGGTAGATAGTAAGGAGGAGCTAGGTAGATGGATAGGAGAGGTATATCAAGATAGGCGGATTTTTAAGGATATTACTAGTAAAGGAGTAGCTAGTATTATATATAGTATCTTAGAAGAGGAAAGAAAGAAATAGATATAATTTATATAGTATTTATAAAAGAATAGTTAACTAGTTTAAATAAGAAAAAAGAAGAAGAGAGTAAAGTAATTTAATATAAGATATTAGAAAGAGAGTAGATAATAGCTAGCTGTATTAAATAAGAAAAAAGAAGAAGAGAGTATAGTAATTTAATATAAGATATTAGAAAGAGAGTAAATAATAGCTAGGTGTATTAAATAAGAAAAAGAAGAAAGAGAGTAAAGTAATTTAATATAAGATATTAAAAGAAGGTAGAATATAAGTAAGTAGTTTAAATAAGTAAAAAAAAAGAGTAAAGTAATTTAATATAAGATATTAGAGAGAAAGTAGAGAATAGGCAAGTAGTTTAAATATAAAAAAAGAAGAAAAGGAGTAAAGTAAATTAATATAAGACAATAGAGAGAAAGTAGAGAATAAGAAATAAGTTTAAATAAGAAAAACTAGCCATATGGACGCGCTCAACTTTGGCGTCGACGCCATAGTTGAATGATTGCTGATTGGCTGCAGCCCTACGCACGTACCACCGCGCCGGCATAGTTGAGCGAACATCAACACCATAGTTGAGTAACTACTCTACTACCCCTAAGCCCCCTCTTTACAAACCTACAAATAGCAGCTTATATACGCAAAAGACAGAAATATATATAGCTACACACACATAATATATATGTAAGATCAAAGAGGAGAACAAGGCGGAAATAGCGCGATCTTCGCGCGATTTCTAGCCTATAGGGTACTTATTTGCCGCGAGCATCGCTACGCCGTCTATAGCCTTGATAGGCACCTTAAGGAGCACCATAGCATGCATGCAGCAGCGCGGAGAGCGCAGCTCGCCTTGTACGAGGATTTTGCGCTCCTCGCGCCAGCAGAGGTGGCCCAGCCAGCGCCCTATAGCAGCCCTATCGAGGCGCTCGGGCCAGCGCAGGACGGGTTCCTCTGCCTCTGCAGCAGCAGCAGCAGCAACAGTAGTAGCGTCTGTAGCTTTATTAGTACAAGCCGCGCGAAGATGCAGCAGCATATTAATCAGCAACATAGCGCTAAGCTTATGCGCTGGTCGTCTGCCTCAGCTGCCTTATATCAGGAGCAGGTGACGCAGCTATGGAAGGCTGTTAAGGTACAGACCTTCTTCCGCGAGCGGCGCTACGTTCGCTATTTTATTGTACAGGAGGAGGAGGAGGAGGAGCAGGAGGAAGAGGAGGCAGCTGAGCAGCAGGCGCAGGCAGAACAGCAGCAGGCAGGGCAGCAGCAGGCAGGGCAGCAGCAGGCAGGGCAGCAGCAGGCACGGCAGCAGCAGGCAGGGCGACAGCAGACAGAGCAGCAACAGCAACAGGAGGCGCTAGCTCATCTCACGTTAAGCTGGCAGGCCCTTAAGCGCGACGATAGCGAGGCTATGGATCGCATCGCAGAGGAGACGGCCGCCAAGGACCGTACAGGCTGGATCAAGAGGACGCGCTGGGAGGAGCACCTGCAGGCCTATCCTAACTGGAGGCTGCTGGCCCACGCGATCCGGCTGCCAGGCGACGACGAGCCTGCGCTGCAGCAGCTAGTAGCCGCAGTAGAGCAGCTGGTAGAGCAGGCGGTACAGGGCCTTAGCACGCTTGCGATTGATACGCTGCGCTGGCTGCGTAGTGCCAAGGCGCATGAGCCTGACGTACGGCTGCTGGCCAAGATGCAGAATAAGGAGAGCCAGCAGCGCGCGGCCAGGCTGTGGGCTCGTCTGCTCTGCTACTGCCTGCGCCTAGTCGCTATAGAGGAGGAGCAGCAGCAGCAGCAGCAGCAGCAGCAGCAGGACGAGGCCGAGGCAGAGGCAGAGCACGGACTGCAGCATATCGCCCGCCTATTCCCCTGGCATGGTAGGCAGAGGCTAGCAGCTAGGAGGCTCTGGAAGCTTCTCTCGTACTACCAGGATAGCAGCGACAGCCAGGTAGCTCAAGATCAGCAGAAGTACGTGCTGCGCCTGTTTAAGGAGCTAATCTGCCAGGAGGTTGTCCACCAGCCGTTTAAGAGCGGCGTTATACACTTCCTTGCCGTGCTAGGTATTAATCCAGAGACGCTGCGGCTGCGTAGGGCAGCAGAGTATTCGACACTGCTTGGCTCGCTTGTGTACTGCGTGAGGGTAATAGCAGCTGAGGCCTTCCTGCCCTCCGCGCAGCGCAGTAATCAAGGCGCTACAGAGACGCTGGTACTACTGCAGAAGCGAGCTAGGCACCTCGTAGACGGCTCGCACAGCCCAATGAGCACAATGCTAAGCCTGCTAGCATACGCTAAGTTTATCTCGCAACGGACGCCTGGCAGCATTGCAGGTAGTATGTGGTGGTCAGCTAATCGGCAGACGTTCTTTATTAAGGGCCGTCCTGTTGCGCTGGCGCAGCTCTGCGCGATGGCGCAGGGTATTGTAGCAGAGGCTGCGCAGGTACTGTGGGAGCAGGTGCTCTGGGTACAGCAGGAGCAGGAGCAGGAGCAGGAGGAGAGGGCGAAGCAGCAGCAGCAGCAGCAGCAGCAGCAGCAGACAGCTAGCAGCCCGCCACCTCTTAATCTCGCAGCGATCCAAGACGACGTAAGTATAGTACGGCGTGGGCTCTCGTTTCTCTCAGCAGCACGCCTGCAGGAGGGCGAGCAGTGGATGCTGCAGCAGCTGTCAACTACGCCAGCAGGCCAGCGCTTATATAAGCAGCAGAAGGGGGTAGCAAGCGAGCAGCAGGAGGACGCGCAGCAGCCAGTACAGTGGAACAGACCCAGGGTGCGGCAGCACCTACGCCAGATTAATCGCTTTCTTGACCTACTCTGCCTCGCGGTCCACATAACAGGCGGCCAGCCAGCGCGTGGGTCTGAGCTGCTCTCAGTTCGGTGGCGGAACGGGGTGCTTCAGGATCGCAACCTCTACGTAATTAATGGGCAGGTAACGCTAGTAACGCGCTACCACAAGACGCAGGCGCAGTGGGATCAGCCTAAGGTAGTAGCGCGCTTCCTGCCAGAGGCAGTAGGGCAGCTAATTGCGGCGTACCTGCTCTACGCACGGCCACTGCGGGCGATGCTGCTCAGCGGGCTGGGGAAGCAGGCGTCAGCGCACACAACTGACTATCTCTAGGCTAATAAGTAGGGCCCGTGGGAGACAGATCAATTAACGCGTGTGATGGCGGCTGAGTCAGCAGCCTGGCTGGGCACGCGGTTGACGACGCAGGACTACCGCCATACTGCTGTAGGGATTAGGAGGGAGGTAGTAGGCGAGCGGTTTGCTGCCAGCTATCGCGCAGAGCTAGCTCAAGGTAGGACGGCAGAGGAGGCAGAGGCAGGCAGCGAGGACGATGGCGAGGATCCGCTTGAGCTACAGAACGGGCGGACGACAGCGATTGGCATGGTAGCGTACGCTGTGCAGGCTGATCTGGTGCAGGGGCTGAGCGCGCGGTCAATTGACGTGTTCCGCACGCTGAGCTGTACGTGGCACGCGTTTCTTGGCTTCGCAGAGGCAGGGGCAGGAGTAGGAGCAGGGGCAGGAGTAGGAGCAGGGGCAGGAGTAGTAGCAGGAGCAGAGAAAGAGAAGCAGCAGGAGAAGCAGGTATTAAAGCGGAAACAGGGGGGAGGCGTTACTAAGCAGGCGCAGGATAGTAGCGAGCACAGCCGCAGGCAGAAGAGGGCGAGGGTAGGCGAGGAGGGTACCGCGGCTGTAGCAGCAGTATCTGCTCAAGGCAAGGGCAATATGGAGAGGAGAGGGCTTGAGGACGCTATTCGACAGGTGCTCTGTCTCTCAGCTGATTATCCAGTCAAGTACAAGTCAGCTACGCAGGAGATCGCACTACAGGCTGTTGTACGAGGGCTCAGTCCGCTAGTAGTAGTACTACCAACAGGCGGAGGTAAGACGCTACTCGCATTTGCTCCAGCAGTACTTGAGCAGCAGCAGGCAGAACAGAGGGCAGAGATAGGTAGCATTACGATCTTCGTTGTACCATATCGTGCACTAATCCAGGATATGCTTGTACGGCTTAGGCAGGCAGGTATTAAGGCAGCAGAGTGGAAGGCAGGGATTGAGGGCGACTATCAGAACCGCCGGACGCTAGCTACTATTATAGTAGTTAGCGCTGATTACGTAGGAAGTAGTAGCAGGCAGTTTCTCTCATACGCCAGCTTACTTGCACGGCAGAGAGTGCTACAGCGGGTAGTAGTTGATGAGTCGCATGTTGTTATTACAGCAGACTTATGGCGGACAAAGCTGCAGAGGCTAAAGGATCTTCGGCTACTGCCGTGCCAGCAGGTACTACTTACAGCTACGCTGCCGCCGTCGCAGGAGAGGCAGCTACAGGAGGTAATGTTAATGCGCGGAGCAATAATTATCCGCGCAGAGACAACGCAGCGACGTAGGACGCAGTACACAGTAGTTCGCTGCAGGCGTAAGGTAGAGCTACAGGAGACGGCTGTAGAGCTTGCGCGCAGGCTGATGGACGAGGCAAGGTTGCTTAGTAGCGCGCAGGTAGCAGAGGTGGCAGTAGGACGAGAGGTAGCAAGAGCGAAAGGGGTCGTGTACTGTCGCAGTAAGGCGCTGTGTGAGCAGCTAGCAAGGCGGCTAGGCTGCGTAGCGTACCACGCAGGCATGCCCGAGCGCGCAGAGGTGCTAGAGAGGTGGAGGCAGTCAGGAGGGCTAATCACATGCACGTCAGCGCTTGGAGTAGGAGTAGATATCGCGCAGGTGCTCTTCACGCTGCATGTAGAGAGGCCGTGGGGGATGGTTGATTTCGTGCAGGAGAGCGGGCGAGCGCGAGGGGCAGGCAAGGCAGTGATTCTAGTCGTGCAAGGACAGCAGTGGCAGAAGGCTGAGGTAGAGGCAGAGGCAGAGGCAGAGGCAGAGGCAGAGGCAGAGGCTGAGGCAGAGGCAGAGGCTGAGGAGCAGCAACCGATGAACGATAGCGAGGTGATGGACGCGTTTATCAGCACAGTAGGCTGTCGAAGAGCAGTAATAAGTCAGTATATGGACAGTAGGCGATTATCTTGCAGACAGCTACAGGCAAGAGCAGATACAGGAGTAGGCGGCGCAGCAGACAGGGCAGCAGAAGGCGCAGAGATAGCGTTCTGCGATAACTGTGAGGAGCAGGAGTATGGAGGGCAGAAACAGTGGCAGAACGAGGAGCAGGTACAGGCGAGGCAGGAGCAGGTAGTACGGGCGAAGCTCGATGAGCTATCGCAGACAACGTGTCCATACTGCTGGGGTATGTTGCATGAAGTATTCAGGAGGGAGGAGGGCAAGGTGGCAGTACAGCAGGAGGAAGAGGAGGAGGAGTATAAGGCAGGGCAGCAAGAGGAGGAAGAGGCGGAGTAACAGACTGAGCAGCAAGCTGAGCGGCAGGCCGAGCAGCAGACTGAGCTGCAGACTAAGCAGCAGGCCGAGCAGGCCGAGCAGCAAGCTGAGCAGCAGGCCGAGCAGCAGGCCGAGCAGGAGCTCGAGCAGAGAGAGCGCGAGGCGGCAGTACATAGTCTGTGGCAGTGTCCGCGGCTTGGGCAGGAGGGGTTGCAGGATATAGAGGAGCTGCGGAGCAGGGTAAGGTATAAAAAGGAGGTTCAAACGTGCTGGAAGTGTGGGATAATGGAGTATCTCTGCGGCAGAACGCAGGGTAGTAAGCAGAGCAGTAAGCAGAGCAGTAAGCAGAGTAGTAGGCAGGCAGATTGCGCATGGCCGAACGTAGCGATAGCAGTGCTATATAGGCTACAAGTAGCAGCAGAGGCAAAAGCAAAGCCAGAGGTAGGTAGAGGAATTCAAGATAGTAGGCTTTGGGAGGTAGGATATCGTGGGCAGGTAGATAGTAAGGAGGAGCTAGGTAGATGGATAGGAGAGGTATATCAAGATAGGCGGATTTTTAAGCATATTACTAGTAAAGGAGTAGCTAGTATTATATATAGTATCTTAGAAGAGGAAAGAAAGAAATAGATATAATTTATATAGTATTTATAAAAGAATAGTTAACTAGTTTAAATAAGAAAAAAGAAGAAGAAAGTAAAGTAATTTAATATAAGATATTAGAAAGAGAGTAAATAATAGATAGCTGTATTTAATAAGAAAAAGAAGAAAGAGAGTAAAGTAATTTAATATAAGATATTAGAAAGAAAGTTAAGAATAGCTAGCTACTTTAAATAATATATAGAATAGCTATAATTAGGTTAATTTTTAGAAAAGTTAAGTTTATATATAAGTTTTAGTAGAAAATACTATATAAATAATAATAGTAAGAAGCTATTATATATAAATCTATTCTAGAAATATAGTAGTAAAACTTTTATAGTAGTATAATAAAACGTTATTAGAATATAATAGTTAAAAGATAAAAAGAAAAGAAGAAGAAAAGTATTAGACTTAATAATTAATAATATTATAGTAAAGAATAGTTTTTAAAGTAGAGTAGATAAAATAGTAGTAAAGAAGAATATAGTAAGTAAAGTAGTAGTAAGTAAAGCAGAAGTAAGTAAAGTAGAAGATAAAATAGTAGTATATAAGATAGTAGAAAGTAAGATAGTAGAAAATAAGATAGTAAGTCAAAGTATAGCTAAAGTAGTAGTAAGTAAAAGAGTAGATAATATAGTAGTAGGTAATATAGTAGATAAAGTAGTAGATAAGAAAGTAGTAGGTAAAGTAGTTAATAAGTAAGTAGGTAAAATAAACGTAGATAAAGTAGTAGTAAAAGAAGTAAAAGTAAATAATAGGTTAGGAGTATTAATAGGAAAAAAGAAGAAAAAAGTAAAATAATTAAAATATAGTATAAGGACAAGTAAATAAGAAGTAATTATAATTAAAAGAAAGAGGTTAAAAAGAGTAAAGTAATAAAAGATAAGTTAAAAAGTATAAAGTAATAAAATAGAGGTTAAAGAAGAATAGATAGTAAGTAAGTAGTATTACTTAGAAAAAAAAAGATAGTATAATAATATAAAAGAGTATAGTATGTAGAGTTATTATAAGTAATAGAGTAGATAGTATAGTAGAAGTAATATTATAAAAGTTCTGAATTTAAAAAGAATAAAATAGTAGGAATAGTTTTAAAGTTAATAAGAATAATTAAAGTAGGTAGTAAGTAGTTAAAGACTAACAGCAAAGACCGAAGGGATTAAGGTCGTTTTTGGGGTTAATCCCCTGAAAAACCCTAGCAGTTGGGGCCTTAATCCCTAAGGTCGATAATATCAATGGGATTAAGGTCTGAACTTGCGTGGATTGCGCTGCAACTTCACAGTCTAATGCATCTAACTCCGTTGCGTTGATTGAACCAACTTTCATGACGATTGGACAAGTATGTCGTGAGATATTTAATGAAAAGTGTAATGGTTTTCGTGGTTGTTAGGGTAGGCCGTGCGCGTTTGAGTTGAGTAACAATGCCAAGATTAGGGTTTCGAGACACCATACAAAGTGCCCGGGGGAGAGTCCGACAGCGTGATAGACAAGGCATCACAAAAAGAAAGTTCATTGAAGTACAGTAATTTCCGTTAGAACGACCGCGAGGATTGCAACCATATAAGGAAGAGAAAGGGCAATTTTATAGAGTATATATTGTCTATGTAGATTAATACAATGGAGCAGTTTACCAGCATTTTTGAGTATTTGCCAGCACAGCGCATCGCCGTATGCAAGAGCCACCAACAGGGTGTTATTAAATCCCAGTTGAAGACCCATTTAGACACCAAGCATCAGGAATATGTTCGCAGGACACGTTGGGAAATCGTCGAGGTAGTACAGGCAGAGGCATCATTGCAACAATGGGCCATGACCCAAGACGAGGTTGTTTACCCCAGCCCAGAGTCCAGCCCGTTGCCCCATTTGCCGGTGTACCACGACGGATTGCGTTGCCAGCAGTGCCCGTACGTTAATCGTAGCATCAAACGTATCCAAGAGCATTGTCGACAAGAGCATGGTTGGAAGGGGGACAGTCGGCCGAAGCCAGGGCGTCCGTCAGGCACGCGAACCATGTGGGCAACCGTGTCATGCCAAAAGTTCCAAAACACCAGTAAGATGGGCCGATTGTTTGAGGTCAGCGCAGCCACAGAGGCCCAGCACACAGGCGACGCGGACGTGGACGTAAGCCGGGCGATTGAGGAGTCGTTGGTCCAGGCCACAGCCCAGTTAGAGGAGTTGGAAGAGAAGAAGAATTCCACCATCCAAGCCAACGACGACCGGTACGATTTTAGCAAGTGGTTGGATCGAGCGGGTTGGGCCCGACATTTGAAAGGGTTGAAGCGTGATTGGTTGTTAACAATGGCGACAAAGCCCACGACCAAGGAGCGCGCATTGTACGAGGTATGTTGGGCAGCACGCATGGTCATGTGGCGGGCACAGCAGGCGTCCAAGGCAAGTGTGGTCGGGTTACCAGCCATGATGTACATCAATCGGCGAGAGTTTGGTGGCAAGGGCAACGAGAAGCCGTTCAATGCGCAGCAAACAGGAAAAACAATGGTCAGGTACAGCAATTGGTGGTTGGAGATTATTTCATACATTTGGCGGACCCACGAGTTGCCCGTTGTCAGCAGCCGCAACGACGACGTGGAGGTGGAAGGAAAGAGACCGCCGTATCACATCAGTGGCAGGCAGGATATGTGGTTGCAAAAGATCAAGATGATCGTAGGGCGGGACCAGGAGGAGGATTGGTTTGAGGAGATGGAGTCGGACGGCGAGGGCGACGAGGAGAGGTTGGACGAGACGCAGGAGGAGGAATTAGAGGGCCATGTGTTGCAGTTCATGTTAGCATTGTTGGACCATTTTTTGGGCGACAGTGAGTACACGAGCGCGTTGATCAGTGGTATGGCCGTGTTGGGGATCAGCGCCGAGGACGGTTGGTTGAGCCCGTTGGTATACACGCCCAAGCAGGCCGCCATCGTCAACACATCACGCATGTTGGTGTTGTACAAGTCGACCCAGTTGCGGCAGCAAGAAGTAGGCAAGTTAATGGCCGAGGGTTGGGGAGCAGAAGATGCAAAAGCCATGGCACCAAGCCATTTCCATTTGGTGCAGGAGATGGCCCAGCGGTTTATGACGTTGACCGATTACAATGGCAAGCCAACGCCCATTGATTATATACAGCGGTTGAAGGCATTTGGATTCCACATCCGGTACAACACGAACGCAGAGGGAGTGGTCGATTGGAACGGCGATACGTTGTTGTACCGTAACATCCGGTTCAGCATGCCGCAAATGCGGTCGATGATCCACGGCACAATGGCCAGCACACGACAACAGATTGTAAGGGATTTAATGTTGTTGCAGATAGACGACGAGGGCGCGATAGCCAAAGACACAACGGCGTTGCCAGTCATCGATTGGGCAAGGTTGGTCGACAATGCAGCCGAGCAGCGGGTTGGGTGGAGTTTCATGGAAGACCCGCGCAACAAAAATGCCACAAGCGTAGATGATCCCAAGCAGTGGTTAGCGCAGCGGGTACAGAAGGAAAAGGCCATACAAAATAGTTTTATCGACGTTGAGGTGACACGGGCGGCGTTACCCAGAGGTGGAAGCGTGGTGTGGTTACGGGACCGCATACAGGCATACGGGCAAGCCATGAAAGAAGCCCGACACAAGTTGGCAGCGTTAGTCCATATGACAGGAGGTGCACCAGCGCGGGCGACGGAGTTGGTGACGGTCAAATACAAAAATAGCGCGAATGGTGACAGTCGAGGAATTTTTATCGAAGATGGGTTGGTAGTGTTTGTTACCAAATATCACAAGAATATCGGACAGTCAGGCAACGGTAAAGTAATCCACCGATATTTACCACGCGAAGTAGGCGAATTAGTCGTTTATTATTTGTGGTTCGCCAGCCCGTTTTGGCACCAGATCGAGGGGGCGGTTCGTGGCAAGGCGGTAGACACGAGCGCATATATGTGGGAGCCCCAGCCGGAGCAGGGTTGGCAGAAACCCGAGAGGAAAAGAAGACGCGGTGCCGAGAGCGTCCAGTGCCGCAGCAAGAGCGCAAAGAGAGACAGCAGATGCCGCAGCGTCGGTCGAGCGAGCCAGGATTCGTGGGAAGAGGGGGCCGAGTCGGGTGACGATACAGAGCAACCAGACGACCAGCAGCGCCCCATAGAGTTGTGGAACACCAACCGGGTCAAGCACGCGATGCAGAAAGCATCGTTGCCGCATATGGGTGTCAAGTTAAATGTGCAGGCGTGGAGACATGGCACCAAGGCGATGTACCGTCGATACATTCACAACCGGGCCGCGGTCAAGGCATTTTTAGACGCCGACGAGGACAGTGACGGTTCAGAAAACGAAGATGAGTTTTTCGACATCCAGACAGGTCACGGCAGCCGCATGGCCGGCGGCATATACGGACGACCCGTCACGGAGGCCATGTTCAGCGTCGAGGCGAAGAGGGTCGGGTTACGTTTGGCCAGCATGGAGTGGCATGCGTTTTTGCAGATTCCGTCCACCATGTCGATGAAACCGCGGAAAGGCACGCAGGCAGCAGCAGCCCGTAAAGAAGCAGTAGAGGAAGAATACCGTCGGTGGAAGATGATGCGGTTGGTGGACGTAGACGCCGAGTTGAAGAATTTGGTGGGGGACCAGGCCGAATTCCGCAGCGTCCAAAGGCCAGCCATCCAAGCGATTATGCAGCACAAGAGCCCAGTAGTAGCCATCATGGGCACAGGGGCCGGCAAGAGCGTGTTGTTCATGTTGCCAGCGTCGGTGTCCACCGGGGTAACGATCGTGATTGTTCCGTTGGTTGCATTGCGGTTCGACATGAAAGAGCGGTGCGAGCAGTTGGGCATTGTCAGTGCAGAATGGAACAGTCGACGGCCGCACGAGTCCGCGCAAGTCATGTTTGTAACGCCCGAGGCAGCGGTGGGCGAGATGTTTGGCGATTACATCACCCGACAGCGGTTGATGGGACGTTTGGATCGGATTGTGGTGGACGAGTGTCATGCCGTATTAGATTCGTTGGACGGTTTCCGTAGCCGGATGTTGAAGTTAAGAAGTTTGGTTCGAGTGGAGACACAGATGGTGTATTTAACGGCGACATTGCGGCCCAGCGAAGAGCAGCAGTTCATCGACGTGATGGGATTACCGTCCAAGAGGCAGTGCCAGTGGTTCCGCGGACAGACGACGCGTAAGAACATCCGATATCGAGTACATGCGTACGACACAGCCGACGAGCAGCAAGCAGTCCAGCATTTGGTGGAGGATTTGAAGAATAAGTACCCGTTGCCCGGCCAGGTTGTTGTGTATTGCGGTTTAGTGAAGCGAACAAAAGACATGGCCAAGAAGTTAGGGGCCGTTTGTTACCATCGGGAAGTTGGCAGTATCGAAGAGAAGAAGGAGATTGTCAAACAATTAACCAGTGGACAACAGCAGGTGTTCACAGCGACCAACGCGTTAGGGTTAGGGATCGATGCGCCGACGATCCGCGCGGTAGTTCACATAGGCACAATCCGCAAGATGCGGCATTACGCACAAGAAAGTGGCCGGGCAGGGCGTGATGGTAAGCCGAGTGAGGCAATCATCATGCGAGGGTATCGGAAAACACGACAAGGGAGGGTGTATGGTAAGTTTGGCAAGGACGTGGAGGCAGAGATGCAGGATTTGATTGCGGGAGAGGGGTGTATGCGGAAGGTGATTGACCAGGCGATGGATGGGGCGGATGGAGTGGATGGGGTGGACACGCGGTGGGAGTGCGAGGAGGATGAGGAGCGGTGTCAACGTTGCGCGAGGCCAGGGGTAGGGAGGGCGCAGGAAGAGGAGTGGGTGACAGCAGAAAAGATGGAGTTTGAGCAGCAGGGCAGGGGGCGGAAATGGTTGGCGGAGCAAGAGATGGAGCGGCAGTGCAGAGAAGCAGCAGAGGTGGAGGCATTGGTGGAGTTGATGGAGGAGTGGCGGGTAGGGTGTCAGTTGTGCCGGGCGTGGGGGGAAGATGGAAGGGGACATGAGTTGGAGGATTGCGTTCACGAGCAGGCGGAGAACGCGCGAGAAGGGTGCGAGAGGTTCCAGAAGGATTGGATTTATGTTAAGTTTTCATGTTGTTATGATTGTAAATTGCCGCAGGCGTTATGCAGGAGTTTTGAGATGGATATCATGGATGGGGGGTACAGAAAAAAGGCAGGGAGAAGATGTCAGTACGAGGGCGTGTTGATGAAGACATTGGTAGTGGCGTTAATGCGGGAGGTGTTTAAGGTTCCGGAGTTTTTTCACGGGGCGATAAAAGAGGATGGGGTTGCGGGGGGGTTGGGGTTTGAGGAGGACGAGGAGGACGAGGAGGACGAGGACGAGGTTGTTGGGGGGACATTCCGGGCGATCGTGCAATGGGGGAGCGGGAGGAAGCGATGGGGAGGGATTGAAGGGAACAAGTTGAGTTGGATTATTGGGAGGATTGTTGGGTGTTTGAAGGGTTAGGGTCACGTGAGTGGCATGAGACCCCAGTGGGATCCGGAGTGACATTTTCAAAACAGTACAGTATAACGTAATAGAGGCAGTAGCAGTACAGGGTTTGTAAGGGTGTAAGGAGTGTTTTTGATAGTTATTTGATAAGAGTTGGGGTTAATGCCCGTACAATAATCCCAGGGAAGACGTAAACACCCGTACAAGAATTTGCAGGGGAGTAGAGGGAAGCCCGTACAAGGATTTAGGGGAGAAGGTAGATGTTCGTACAAGGATTGCAGAGAGAAGTGGGATGCCCGTATAAGAATTTACAGGAGAAGTTGGACGTCCGTACAAGGATTGTATGGAGTAGTTAAATAAGGGAGGGAGAGAGATTTGAAGAGTTGAATGAAGGGAGGGAAAGAGATTTAAAGGAGAGGAGGGGAATGCCCGTATAAGAATCCCAGGGGAGAGGTAACCCGTCCGGTGCAGAACGCGGAGCGTAACAGAGGGATGGGGGTTTGGGCCCGTAAGGTGTCATAAGAAGAAAGGAGGGGAAAGAGGGAGAGAAGGGGTACCCGAACCCGAAGGGCAGAGGAAACCCGTAGGGTGTAATAGAAGGGGAGGCGTAAAAGGTAGGGTAAGTTCCGGCCCCAGCAGGGGCGGAAGTTACGGGCAACAAAGCGATATAAAAAACAGGGGTAAGTAAGGTAGGGTGGAGAGGGCAGCAAGGATGGAGGGCAAGAAAGGGTTTGCAGAAGCAAGGTAAGAAGGTAGAGAGTGGGCGGGACAGTAGGTAGACGTTAGGTGCAGGTAGGAGGAGTTCCGGCGCCGTCAGGGACAGAATTTGGGAGTAGTAAGGAATAGTAAAGTTCCGTTCGGGCCGGAACCGAAATCAGAAAGGTAGCCGCCGACCCGTTCAGTAGTATGTTGTAGCCGTAGAGAAGAGGCCCGTAGAGAAGACGAACAAGGCAGGGTAGCCGGTTAGTGTAAGAGGAAAGGAGAAGAAGAGGGGAAACCGTCCGGTGTAGGAGAAATGAAGGGTTAGGCGGTGAGCCGTCCCGTGCAGGAAAAGAAGCCGAAACACAGCGGGTGGTAAGGATATAAAGTAGAAAGAAGAGTTTGGATTATATTAGTAAAAGAAGGTTTAGGTTTTAAAGTAAGGCAGATTAGGAAAAAGTATAATGTTTTAATAAAGTAGATTGCAGGGGAAGAAGGCGAAGAAAATGAGGATTAGGGTTTTA